>CM050412.1:32804735-33404735 GCA_027564155.1 Gymnocypris eckloni scoliostomus | reverse complement strand
ACACGGCAGTGGACGACGTGTCCGAATGCACAGAGTCAGAGATGAATCAGAGTTTTGATGCTGGTCTTTGTAAGCGCCGCTCTGTGTGCTCACGATAAACAGCGAGCCAGACTCATTCTTCTCCCGACACAAATCAGGGAGACGTGACCTAGACTGACTCCAACCTATACACAACACCCCACATTTACACTCCGCTGGGAGCTCTGACAGCCCTTCATTTCAGCACAAATGAGCTCGCTGCATTCACTGCGGCCCTGCAGAGGAGGAAAGGTTACCTGCATACAGAAGACCATTAAAGCAGGAACCACACCACAGGTTGCACATCCAATTGTGTTGGCTTTCACATAAGACTGAGGCAAATATCGAAGCAATAAAGATGCATGAAATGATATATATAAATACATTTTTCACACTATAAAGTATAGTGTAAAAATTATATGATCAGTAGGTCATGGCAACTTATGTTTTTAGATTAACTCATCAAACTAAGTTGAGCAATTTTAACTTTTTAAAATAAGTTTTATGAAATTCAACTCGATTATTTAATTTATTTTATTCAAAATGACTTATATAAACTATAAAAAGTTTAAGGCTTCAACTGAACTGAACTTAAGTTGAAGTTTTTTCATAACTGTACTGCGAATGAAACTGCAGTAAATGTGACAATCTCTCAGTGAGAGAATGAATCTGCTGTATGACTTTTAAATTGATTTGCTTCACTTTTGCATCTCTAAAACACTATTTTCAGAGTTTGAACTTCTTCACTAACTGAACTGTAAGAAATTATATCAATACTATTTATAAAAGATCTGAAGCTTCAAAGCAATAAAGTGAAATATGAAATATCAATATGTGACTATCTGCACAGCCCTAGTGTGCACGGCCAAAAATACCTGTCCTGAAGCCAGTTCATCAGGCACTGTCCTACCTGTTAAGAGTCATGCCCTCAGAGGCGTCACCAAGCCACAAAAAACCCCACTGCATTGCTCCACAATACCATCATGGAAAGTTCAGCATTGAGGCCAACTGAGTGCACTCGCTCTACCTCACATCGACTTATTTGTACAGCAGAGAGTCAAAAATATGCACATAAACATGCAGAGGCTTGGGAAATCTCCAGGCCAGCCTTTCAGATGACTTCCTTCTTCGGTGCGATTCCATTTTATTTTGGCTCCGCTTGTTTTATTTTTTCACAACATTCTTGGCTCTCTCTATGTATTTCAGTGCATACGAGTTGATGTTTTCTGAGAGAGTTGATAGAAATCTGCTCAGAATAGTCATACGAGGAAGGGTCTCTTAAACATATGACCTGCTCGATACCCTCCTAAGAAGATTGTTAATGATCTTATCATTCCCAGCGGTGAAGGCGGACATGACTCCTGACTAGCTAACTCGGGTGCTGGAATGCTGGTGCCCTGTGGTGTTGACAAACATCTCTCTAAACCCTGTCGTCACCAGCAGCGGGTTTATCTGCTCTGTGTCACGTGTGGCCTGCGCTGGGCGCCTGAATGGACTGCTCCACTCCAGGCTTCACTGTCAGTCGCGCGTACACTTAACGTCTTTGTTCAGTGACAGCGGTCAGCTGGACGCAAGAATCACTACGAAAGCAAGCGGTGGGGAAGTGTAGGTCGTACTTTTCTTTAGCTTAGCGTCAATCATTCCGCTGAAAAAAACATTGAAAACATGGCTTTTCAAGTTGAGATGAGACTCTTACCCAGTGCAAACCCTCCAATTATTAGTTTCAAACAAACCATTTTCCTAAGATTTTTCAGGTGTTTTTCCTTCAAATCACTCAACAAAAATGTAGTAGGGATGTCCAAAATCACTTATTTTAAATAGTGTCTTGTTGGTGGGTTGTTTGAACAACTAGTTGACCAGTCTTAAATAAGCTCTGTATACAGGGTTCCCAAACTTTCTGACCAATAAATTGCTATGATTCATGGTTTTTCCATGAATTTTCCAGTTGTCTGTGATGAGGATTTAAAAAAATCATTGCATAAAGATCACAAAAAAGTTATTTCTAGTAAAATAATTACCTTAGAACTAGAGGTCGCCGATAACGGTAGACACGATTAACTGGTTGGAATCTGTCCACCGGTAGAGATTTTAGACTATCTTCTTTATAAAAAATACAAATAAATCACATGTAAAAATAAATCACATGTAACATTATTTTGCTTATGGGCAGCTCTTAAAGTGACAGCAGTCTACTATTCCTGCTATCTGCCATTTATGTTAAACAAACAACGAAAGAGAGAAAATCACTCACTGCTCTTGACTGAATCACTTTTGTAACTTCAATGATAAGAAATATTTATTTAATTTACACAGTGAAGAATATGCAGTTGTTATACATTTGATTATACATAATACAATGTATGTAGCATTTATTAATTATTTGTTCTACTGTAGTTTTTATGTCCTATTGCTTGTAATTCGTTTCTAATTCTTTTTTAATCGCTGACTGTTTACTTGTCTTCAATGAGCTTGAGTTTTCTTTTTTTTTTGTTTAATTTAGGCTAGTATTACTTTTTTTGTGATAGACACTGGTGACAAGAATTCTGACATTTCTATGGTATCTAAAACTTTTCAAATAATAAAGACCTTATTTAAAGCAAAAATACCTATATTGTGATATATATCATTCCCGCGATAATAAAATTACTCATATCATGAAATAAGATTTTGGTCATATCGCCCACTCATATTTAGAAGAGAGAATAAAAAGAAAAATATTGACTGACTATACAAATTGCCATCACTTTTTTATGGCCATTTAGGATTTGATCAGTTATATCCATTCTTCCAGTCCTGATATTCACACTTTTGGAGGTGTTTAATTAGGCTGGTTTTGGCTGTACGTGACTCCAGTTGGGTGCATTTTTTAGGGGGTATTTATACAAGATGATTGTTGTGTTATAAGACAAGTTTTAATTTGATTTCAAATGTAAATCAACTTAAAAACCCAACATTCATGATGTGAAGTGTTCAAAACAGCACAAAGAAAAACAGCTAAAAACCTGCACACTGAAAGCACATCAATTAAAGTAGCTGCTTAATATATATATATATATATATATATATATATATATATATAAAAATCAGAAACTAGTCAACCTGAATAACATATTAGTTGTTGTGACCCATCCCTAATTTAAAGTGGAACAGACTAAAACAAGAAGTACATCATTTTCCTGACAGGAAGCCACTGCCGAAGCCTTCATATTAAACAACATAAATTGTGGAAATGCTTAAAATGTTGAACATACCATGCACGCCATTAAAGGCCAGTTTTATGTCTTTACAAGCTGTTGCAAAGGAACAGGTTTCTGTCAAGCACAATCCGACAGGTCACTACCAAAACAACCAATCCTACACATCCAGCCTACATATCCAACAACAACATCCTCCCAGGCCTTCAGTACTCTCTTGGTGATAAGTTGTACGTGATAAAATAGAGTCCGTCTCCTGAGGGATTCTGGGTAATCCTGGCCACGGTTTCAATAGAATATTGCGACCACCAAAGGTCATTCCCAAGAATAACCTTACTGCAGGCGAAGCAGATAATGCAACACAGCAGCCAATGAGAACACAGGCCACAGGTGCTTCTGCGTCCACGATGCTGCCGAATGCATCCGTGAGACAGAACTCTCTACAGATTTGAGGAGACAGGAATGAGCAGCAGTCTGAAAGAGCGAGATAAGCTCGTCTAGGACGAGAGCTCCGTTAATACGCAAAGATTTATAATCAAGGCCACTTTATCTTTCAGCAAAAACAGGGCTTCATCTAATCTTTCTGGAGGCGAAGTGCTAAATCCTGATTTAGGCTGTTTTGTACACATGTAAAATCACCAATATAAAATATCTTTCTGAAGCCATCTCTTTATTTACTCAGAGCCAAGACAGGATCATGAAAAGAAATAAGCTCACTCCTACACCGCAAAGACGGTTATAAAAGACACAATATGTGCTGCTGAAGTCTCATCTTGCAAGCATTCAATAATAATAGGTTAATGACGTGCACACAAAGTATGATAGACTAAGGGTTTGTACTAGTGCATCAAAGCAAGAGTAAGACGGCAAAATCCACTCTCAATGAAGAACCCAGAGGAACCGAGACCCCTGGGGTTTTAATTTGAGGAAACTGTCAAGCATCTGCCTTTTAGGAGACATCTGAAACTTAACTATTTAGGGCATAGAAATACTCTGTTTGAGACTAAAAGCCATTTCATTTGACTTGCATCAAAGTTGGCAAATGAATCGAATGCTATAAAGAGTCAGTGACAGTGTGCGCCATTCAAACTACTTCAACTTTGACCATTGACCTTTTAAAGCACAGCTGATGATCAATGGAAAAGTCTCACAGTCTACACTCTTGTTCAAATATTCAGGGTCAGTAGAATAAAAAAAAGAAAGAAATGTATTGCTTTATTCAGCAAAAATGCATTCCATAGAAATAAATCAAATCAAGAGACCATGAAGACATTTATAATGTTATAAAACACTTCCTTTTTAAAGAAAATGCTGTTCATTTAAAATTTATATTAATCAAAGGATCCTGAAATAAAATATAATATGACAGTTTTCTACAAACATATTAAGCAGCAAAACTGTTTTCGACATTGATAATACATTATATTTTAAAATGCATTAAAACTTAAATTATTATTTTTAATTAGAATGTTAAATTGTACTAATGTCACAATATTAGTGATTTCACTGTATTTTTTTATATTCACCAAATTGTATTAACTTATTTTATAGTTTAACTTATATTTTAAAACGTATGAAGAGATAATACAGTCTATTTCTTTGTAGGCAAAGTACCATTATTCTTTAAAATGTTGTGGTGTATTGAAACAATCATATTTTTCACACTCTATAAACCTGACAATTTCTTCATAAAATCTTAAAAACATGTAAGATGACCTTAAAATGATAGTTCAACCAAAAAAAAAAGAAAATGACAGACAGAGCTGGGTTACTTTTTACAATTACTTACAAGTTGTAATGTGTAATTGATTACGAATTACATGACACAAATTGTAGTTAGTAACGTTATCCATTACATTATACATTTTCGGTAATGTAATCAGACTACATTTAGATTACTGTTGAATTTGATTACAGAATTCAGATTACAGTTACTACCCATTGCACAGAACACAAAATAAGATATTCAGAGGTCCATGTTATTTGGACCCCAATGTTCTTCAAAATATCTCCTCTTGTGTTCTGCAGAGGAAGTCATACAGGTTTGGAATGACTTGAAGGTAAGTAAATAAATGATGATAGATTATTAATTTTTGGATGAACTATCGCTTTAAGGACACTATATAGTGTCAAAATCTTCTGCTTCATCTACCAAACCTGCATGACACGTAAATTTGCATGCACATTCACTCTTTCATCTCCTGCTCCTTTCCCTCAGCCAATCGGATCACCTCCTCCATCACCACAACAACCAGCACTGCTTCCTCCTCACACGGCTCTCTGCTCCACCTCGCGCTACTGCCATCCTTCTTCCTCTCTCCTCCACACCTCTCCCCTCTCTCTGCACTAATCCATCCCACCCACCCCGCTCAGCATGGAGAAGGTGCATCACATCACGCGGTCGGCCATTCGGCGGGCGTCCACTATGGAGCTTCCCCAGCAGGCCAAGCAAAACATGCAGGAGCTCTTCATCAACTTCTGCCTCATCCTCATCTGCCTGCTGCTCATCTACATCATTGTCTTGCTAATGTGAGCGGGTGGACCACAGGTTTCCCTCTAGCCAATGAAGGACTGTAGATAGGGGCCAATCGTATTTAGGGGTGGGATAGGTGGGCTATTTATTATTTTGAGTAGTTGCATGATTTGTGTATAAACATTTTGTTTGTAATTAGCACACTCAGAGTAACAGGCATTACTGATATAAACTAGTGGTTAAATATGGGTTTTTAGTGGATGTTGCCAACATCAATAACTAGACAGTCAGATGATTAAAATGCCAATATATTTGATAATGTCTAACACAATTGAATTACATGATTTAATTGAATTTGGGCCAAATGCTAAGGCAGCATTAATATATATCCTAAGCAGAAAACTCAAATTAAATTATGAACTGTGCCATTTTGAAAGTAAATCCAAGACAGCGGACGAGGCAAAATTAATAATTGAATATAATTATTGAGTATAATTAAAAATATATTTAATTTAATACTGACAAAAATAGTTACATTAGTGTTCAAAAGGTCTGGGGTAGGTACATTTTTTAAAGACATTTATAATGTTAGAAAAAAGCTGTTCTTATTTCAATTTGTCAAAAAACTGAAAACTGAGAAAAATGTATGGCTGTTTCCACAAAAAATATTAAGCAGCACAATTGTTGAACATTGATAATATTCATGTTTTTTGAGCAGCAAATCAGCATATTAGAAGGATCATGTGACACTGAAGACTGGAGTAATGATGCTGAAAATTCACAGGAATAAAATACATTTTAAATTATATTAACACAGAAAACTTATTTTTAATTACAAAACTATTTCCCATTATTACTGTCCTTACGGTATTTTTGATTAAATTAATGCAGCTTTGGTGATCATAAGAGACTTTAAATCTTACTGACCCCAAACTTTTGGACAACAGTGTACAATTGATTTAACAGCACTGATTTGAAATGAGTTAAATCAGCATCCAACTAAAACAGGATTGGAGCTCACTGTGAACTTATGCTGCATGCAAGTGTCTCTCCATGTGTCTGTCTCTATCCCATCACTGCATGTCACCTGTGGGCCCGGGGCATTTTGACTGAGCCACGTCTTCGGTCACACACTGTGCTAAACTAAAAAACACTTGCTCAATAAAAACATTACATGATCACTTGTGTGTAATATAAAGTGTGCGGTTTCTGTTTTTGACTGATACTCCCACTGTACTAATTCAGTTATTGTCTGTTTATATGACTCTGTCTTATCAGAAAAGCTCATGTCAGTCTGTCAATCATCTTTAGCTCTTTCCACGGCATGTGAGAGACCAGCGTGATGTAACCTGCTCATCCTCCTTTTCACCGGCAAACAAGAAGAATCTCCACTTGGGGCTGAACAACCCAGGAAATCTCCACCCCATCACTATGGATCTGATCAATAACCGAGGAATAAACCTGCTGCTCAACTTCCTGCTTATTGTAGTGGCTCTACTGCTCATGCTGATTCTGGTCAAGCTCATGTGACCCCAAAATGGCCAGAAATAAGAACTATTGGTATAAGAGGGACGTATGTTTCAGAGACTCCTACTCTCTCTATCTCCAAAACCAGTTTAAGGTTCCTTACATGACATTAGACTGACTTCTAAACTTCTTCTCACTTCAGCTACACACCAGACGAACCTGTGCAAAATGATTGACAGGCAGATCATTTCTGATTGGCTAATTTTCTGATGTAGGCTGTTCCCCTTACTATTTTTTTTCACTGTTACAGACACTTATTATTTCTGAGGGCACATATTTCACTCATTTGAATCAGATAGTAGGGACGTTTTGAAAGCCTGGTGTTAAAAATATCACTTATAACAGCTTTAGCCTACGATGCACACTTTGCTAGAGCTTAATGGAGGAGTAAGGTAAATATGAAAAACTTATTTCCACTCACAAATAAATCTGATAGTCGGATCAAAAATGCTGCTACATTTTAGTTACCAAAGAAAACGGAGGCTTTAAAACCAGTGTAACTGCGCCCTCTAAAGGTTGCTGCCTCTCACAGCTCAAAAACAACAACTCAATTCCATAATCAAAATGAGATCTTTTTCTGTGAACAGCAGGTTTGGATTCAAGTACATGGTCAAATTAATTCAAACTGAAAATATAGATCAGCACTAAAGTCACGACACACCACTGACGCTATTCTTAAAAATCTGTATTTTTCCTGCTGTGGAAAAAAGCTGTGGATATGCACTGCTTAATGAGATGTATTTCATAAATTGAAAGACACAGTCAAGGTTTTATTAAGGGATTAACTGATTTGTATATTATATAATCAATGTACTCTTTATATATATATACATATAGCTCAATCACTGAGCTCTTGTTAAAATCTGTGTGAATATATTTATTAAATAATTATACTCATAAATGGGAAGGAATTACTGTGCAGTGCAGGCAATATGACAATGAAAGCAAAGAAATATGACAATGAAAGCAAGTACTGCGAATAAAACACTTTCACTGATAACAATATGTTTTCGTGTCTCTTTGTGAGCTGAATAAGACATTATGAGGCTTAAGCAAAGAATATCAAAAGATATAAAGATATCAGCAAAAATGCAGTCAATTTGAAAAAAAAGGAGTTTTTACTAAAAATAGACACCCGGTACAGGAGACAATAATCAGCTTGAAATCAAAATGGACCTAATTTACTTTCTTAATGCACGCTCATGGTCATATTGTTCATGATTCAGCCATGCACATTATTTCATTCATAGCCTTGTTCTGTCTCTGAAATGACTTTTATTATCATTTGACGTCAATAATCCATCTTGCTCATCAACCCCTCCAACTACCAGGTATTCTGTTAAGTAACACAGAGTTTTCAAAAAATATACTTATATATATATATATATATATTATTTCATGTATACAATTTTTCATGCTGTTAGAGACTCATGTAAAAATATACCGTTAATCTATTCTCAAAGTTGGTTCTGGGTCTATACTATGCAAGCTATGATGACTTTCACCCTGATATTTTAGCGGATGTATACCTAGCCAATTGCTGTACAGAAGCAGTCTTAACTAGAGGCTCGCAGTCCGTGATGGACAGATTGTTAACTGGTCTGTGGTAATACAATCGGGCAGGACATCCAAGCAACTCACTATCATCAACCTCAAATATGGCTTTTCATCTGAAAGATGTATGTGTAACAACTTTACATGGCAGCTCAATATGATGTTAACCTAGAGTTGCGCTATTGAAGTGTTTGTGTGGGGTTTGCTGCAGGACAGGCTCATGCTCACTTGTTCTTAAAATCTCTATTTTGGTCATACAGATAAGTAGCCTAATACATCTTTGAATCTGTAAAGACTCTACGTTTATTTGTGTGCACTCAGAATAACAACGAAGCTTGCTTTTAAACATGGATGCTTTAGGTCTCATGAAGAGCGAGAAACTTCTTGAATATATCTAAAAATACAGTACATAGAAATATATCTATAAAGAGTGAAATGTCAAAAAAAGAAGCGTGTGTGTTAGCATGGATGATTTACATGAAATTTAATCTGTGCAAACACTGTGCATAATAAGATGGCTTTCAGTTCAATATAATAACAAAAAGCGACATTTTGGGTTTTATTCAACTAATAAGGTGGAGCGCTGTGATCTGTACTATATTTTTTACTGTAATTGACAGTTATCTAAAAAACAAAAAAACAACAACACTAGATGGGAGTCATTCTTCCGGAGTCATTTTCCTCCAGTTTTTTAATAAATTGCAAAGATTAAAGTTTGTGATGCATTTTGGAAACAGGAGATGAGTGGTCTGTGCCACCTGGCTTATTTAAAGACTTACTTTTTCATTATTTGGGTAGCACATATTCTGAATGCCGGCAAATTCAAATGAGCCATTTAATCTAGATTAATCTAGATTAATTCCAATAATCTAGATTAAAAATTAATCTATGCCCACCTCTAATATATATATATATACAGTGCCTTGCGAATGTATTTCATGTATTACACAATTTTCTTCATGTTTTGTTATGTTGCTGCCATATGTTTAACCGCTTTAAATTAGTTTTTTCCCCACATCAATCTACACTCCATACACTATATTAACAAAGCAAAAACAGAATTTTCACAGCTTCGTGAATTTATAAAAAATAAACTCAAAGTACACTGCATAAGTATTCATACCCTTAACTTAATATTTAGCTGAAGCACCTTTACAGCCTCAAGTCTTTTTAGGTATGATACAAGCTTTTCTCATCATCATTTTGTCAGTTATCTGCTTTTCTTCTCCTCATCTCTTCACCTCTCAAGCTCTGTCAGGTTGGATGGGGGCAGACACACATTTTCAGGTTTCTCCAGAAATATTTGATTAGGTTCAAGCTCAGGCTCTGGCTCTGGCTCTGGCTGGGCCACTCAAAGACATTCACAGAGTTGTGTATAAGCCACACTTGCTGTGTGTTTAGGGTCATTGTCCTGTTGGAAGGTGAACCTTCTGCCCGTCTGAGGTTCTGAATGCTCTGGACTGGGTTTTCTTTAAGGCTATCTCTATAGTTTGGTGCATTGAGCTTTTCTTCTATTCTGACGAGTCCCTCAGTCCCTGCCGCTGAAAAACAGCCCCACAGAATGAGGCTGCTACCAGCACACTTTACTTTTGGGATGGTACTCTGCAGGTGATGAGCAGTGCCCGCTTTCCTTCAAACATAATGCTTAGAATTGAGGTCCATCAGACCAGAGAGTCTTATTTCTCAGAGCCTGAGGGTCCTTTAGGTGCTTTTTTTTTGTAAATTCCAAGCGTGTATTCTTTTGTCTTCACTGAGGAGAGGATTTTCTGAGAGAAGAAGAAGAATCTTGAGAGAATAAATCCTGGTTGTTTCAAACTTCTTCCATTAAGGGTAACAGAGACTACATGCTTCTGTGACCCTTCAAAGAAGCAGAATATTTTCTGAACTCTTCCCCAGATGTGTGGCTTGATGCAAACCTGTTTTCTGAGCTCTACAGGCTGTTCTTTTGACCCCAGGGCTTGGTTTTTGCTCTCATATGCATTATCAGCTGATGGACCTTTTATTAAGACGTGTGTGCCTTTCCAAATCATACCCATTCAATTAAATTTGCCACAAGTTACCTTCACCCAAAGTCTAGTAACACCTACAAGCAATATGAATGCTCCTGAGCTAAATTCCAACGGCCCCAGATAAGGGTATGAATACTTGAATACATGAATATATGAATACATACTTGTAATGGAATCATTTAAGTTTTGTATTTTTTTTATAAATTTGCAAAGATGTTAAAAAACTTTTTTTTTTACTTTGCCATTATAGTGTATGGAGTGTAGATTGATGTGGAAAAAATATTTAAAGTAGTTTAACATAAGGCAGCAACATAAAATGTGAAAAAATGAAGGGATAATGAATACTTTGCAAGGCACTGTATATAAAATTAAATAAAATATTAAATTTAAATAAAAATATATACTCTCTTTCTCTCTCCCCCTCTCTATATATAGAGTATCTTTTTGTATAATTGTTATACTTAAATTAAACATTTGATTACATTCTATCTCTCTCTCTATATATATATATATATATATATATATATATTTACTTTTTAATAAAAATGTTAGGGGCCCAAGTCAAAATTTCAACTACTATCCAAACTAGGAGAATATAGTGTTGTTGTTGTTGTTGTTTAGCCTGGACAAGGTTCATTAGCAATTTTCTCACACTAGTCTCATGTTCACACGTTGTTTAAGTCCTCTCGATATGTTTTGAAACATGAAACAGTTGACATCTAGTGTATATTACAAACTGATTACGTCGTGGAAAAACACTGAAATAAATATTAGATTAAAAACTTAAATATATATATATATATATATATATATATATATATATATATATATATATATATATATATATTTAGATTATTTTATTTATAATGACAAAAAAAATTAAAGATACAAATGACAAAAGGTATCACAAAAATAAACCCTGAACTAAAATAGAATTAAAACAAAAACTAAACATTTAATTTAATAATGAGTAGTAATAATAATAAATGGTATAATAGTATATAATTAATACTAAAATAACACTGGTGTGGATGTATTCTGAAACATCCCTTAAACACAAGCTGTATTTAAAAAAACAATAACAGGAGTCTGATCAATTAAGCATATTCTCATAGCAATTTTTGTTCTGTTGTTTGTGCTGTGTGCACAGGACAATTCCCCCTACCACTGTCTCTCCAGCAGAGGGCGCTGAGAACCTACTTTTATAAGTCATTTCTTGATTTCTCCATGCATTTTTCCATCTTTGCATTCTCTGACAAATCAAATAGAGACTGACCTGTGGGAGTTCCGCTTCCTGTCGTAGTCGCTCTCGCTGCTGCTGTTCCTGCTGCCACGAGCCGCATCCCTCCGGTCCCGGCCGGTACTCCATCTGTTCGCTCAGCCACATCTGAGTCCGTACGGCTGGCTGGATGACCCTGCCTGTTGCCTGAGAATCTCTGCCCGGGCCCAGGCATGGTTCTTGCCTTAAGGCACTGTAGGTGAGGTCTAACGTGCTGGGCTTGAGCGGAGAGGAGCAAGACGAGTCCGTTTTTCCCAGGTTGTTACTGCTGCCCAGGTCGTACTTAGTAAAGTCAGAGTTGGTGGAAAGTTTGTGCAGGCTCTCAGAGAGAAAGCCGTCTGAATAAAGAGGGTCCTGTCGGTAGCCATAGAGCACACCTCGATCCAGGGATCCGTGAGGGTCTATGCGGTACGACGGTCTCCCAGAAGAGGTGGACTTCTCCTGGCCGGTAAGACGGGTGAGGGAGGACCAGCGGCGCACCGGCCGGGGGTCTTTCATGTCCAGCGGGCTGTCGAGAGGAGAAGGGAGCTGGCAGCTGCTCCACTGGAAACGCAGTTTGGAGCTGGGAGAGATCATAACACATGGGACCTTCACAGACTGGAAGGACAATGTGCCGCTGGAGCTGGAGTGGTCTGGAGACAGACAGAAAGAGAGGCTACATTTAGACATTTTAGGCTCAACTAACAATGTTAATGCTCCTGCTAACGTCAGGTGTTACAAGAAAACAGAACTTTAATTTGAATGTAAACATTCTGGGTGTCACTGCTTTGCTGTCAGAAAACAGGCTTGTTATGGATCAAAAAGAGCACCCTCTTCTGAGTGTGGACTTTATTTATTTACCAGCAACAAATCGCAAGATCCACCTCCCTTGGTTTCTGTTACTAACTCAAACAAGCTTTATAAAACATATCATAGAAATTAACACATTTAGATATATATAATAGAAATACACATTTCCATGACCAGCATAAAAAACAATAATAAATAAAATAAGTGTAAAAAGTATTGGATATTATTCTTATAGGGGATGAAATAAAATAAAATAAATGAAATATAATTCACTCAGCATTATAACTAAGTGTTAATTATGATTATATAATATTGGAGATTATATTATGTGGGCTGGACAGAGTTAAAATAAATAAATGCTAAAAAATGATTGGATATTATTCTTATAAGGCCTGAAACAATAAAATAAGCGTTATAAATAAGTGTTAATTATGATTGGATATTATTCGTATGTGGGGTGGAACGAGTGAAAACAAACAAACAAATAAATAAATAATCACGTTAAGAATAATTGGATATTATTATGTAGACTGAAATGAGTGTACTGAAAAAAATAAAATAAAAATAAAGCAAGAGAATAATAAATTAGTGTAAAAATGACTGGATTATTACTCTTAGGAGGGCTGGAATGAGTGAAAAAATGTGGAAAAATTAAAGAAGGTTGTCAAGAAATAAGTGCTAAAGATTGTTATTTTTCTTATGTGAGCTGGAATGAATAAGTGAAGCATTGTTATTTGCTTTATTCTTTCTATAAAATGTTAAATTAAGCAGTAATGTGGATGAGAAACTGAATATACTGTGAATCAGAGACAAATGGATACAAATGCTTCTCGGTCAACTGAAAAGAGAAAAGTCTCATTTATTAGAAGTGAACAGACCCCCCCCCAGAATTGTTTATAACGCCCTTGTCTGAAAGATATTACATGGAAAAGTTTGGAGTGTCACAAGCCAATGATGATGACATTCCATTCTTATTCTTCCGAGACTTCCTGTAATGACCGAAAGTAACTGGATGGAGATGACCTAATACTGACCCTGCCCACAGTCCTCCAGTATCCCATCATGCACTAGAGATTCCCCAGATCACATAGTCTCTCTTTCATGCTTTAAAAACAGACCACAAACAGTGCGAGAAAACACGTCATGATAAACAGTGACTGAACTCATCTGACTGTGAGTCACTGCAGGAGAAAAACACATTCATCAAACTTACTATTCTTATATAAGACTACCAGACTTCAAAGCAACATATATATATACTGTATATACAACTATATATATATATATATATATATATATATAGTTGTTCGAGCATATTATTATATGACTGAAACGGGTAGAAAACTATTCAGATTTTTTTTAAATAATAATTGTATTTATGTTATATTTATTATTTTCTAGGCCAACAATAATCTATAAAGGTATTTAACAGACTAAATTAAAATAATAATATTTTTTAACTATGCCATGGAATGTTGCAATAGATAAATGTACAATGAAACATAAAAACTAATGAAACATAATAAATAATTATTTAAAATGTAAAATAAAATTGTGATGAAAAATTTATAATAAAAATATATAACCCTAAAAATAAAAAATAACATACAAAATAAACTACACACCTTGAAGTAAAATATAGCGGATTCAATATATCATGAAATATTTCATCATGAAATGATGTTGCATTCATTAAATATGTATAATGAAAAGTAAGTACAAATAAAGTAGTGTGACATATTTTTACTAAATGTATGTATTTATGAGTACATTGCATAGTACCTATACACTGATGATACATATACACAGTACTTATTTATTTATAAAGATTTATTTCTGTTAAATCTCTCCATATTAGTCAACATGATAGCAAATATTATAGTCTATAATCTATACTGATGTGTCTACCTGTTTTTAAAAGCTCTATTTTTTTAGTCAAAACAGAACAAGGGGAAAACTAATTTTTGTAAATAATTTCATAAAAAATAAATCCAGATTATTTGCTTTCCTTTAAAGGTACACTCCAATTATTTGGGGGAAATAGGCTTATTGTATAACTCTCCTAGTGTTACCGTTTTTGAATCATTCAGCCGATCTCTGGGTCTGGCGGTAGAACTTTTAGCATAGCTTAACATAGATCATTGAATCTGATTAGACCATTAGCATCTCGCAAGTTTAGATAATTTTCCTATTTAAAGCTTGACTCTTCTGTAGTTACATCGTGTACTAAGACTGACGGAAAATAAAAAGTTGTGATTTTCTAGGCCAATTTGGCTAGGAACTATTATCTTATTCCGGCGTAATAATCAAGGAACTTTGCTGCCATACCATGAGTGCAGCAGGTGCAATGATATTACTCAGCGCCTGAAAATAGTCCCCAGCTATATCATCACTAGTTACCTAGCTATGGACTACTTTCAGACACTGCGTCATATCATCGCGCATCACTTTTCTAAAGTGAAAGAGTGAGTGAGTGAGTGAGTGAGTGAAGTGACGTGTGGCCCATACTCGGAATTTGTGCTCTGCATTTAACCCATCCAAGTGCACACTCACAGTAGTGAACACACACCCGGAGCAGTGGGCAGCCAATGATGCGGCGCCTGGGGAGCAGTTGGGGGTTCAGTGCCTTGCTCAAGAGTCTCACCTCAGTCATGGTATTGAGGGTGGGGAGAGCGCTGGACATTCACTCCCCCCACCAACAATCCCTGCTGGAAGACTCGAACCAGCGACCTTCAGGTTGCAAGTTCGACTCTCTATCCATTAGGCCACGACTGCCCTGTAGTCTACAGTCTACTGTAGTCATAATGCATGAATATTAAACAAACCTTCTTGACTTATCTTCTAATGTTAGGGTACCTTTGTAAAAAAAAAAAAATACATTTGCACTGTAAATAAACCAGCAATAACCAAGCACACTACAATAATGACAGGAAATGTGAATCTAAAAGAGGATCTAGAAATGTATATACTGCTGTAATAATAAATGGGAAGCAGAGGTGAAGTAAATGAAAGGTGCTGATGTGGTCACTGGAAGCGTCTGAGGTCAGTGTACTGCAGTACGAGCAGTCATGGCTGAGTGAAGAGCACTGACAGTCACACTGAGACGAGCTGACAGGTTTGATCACCGTCGTGAGGAAGCTTGAGATATGCACATTAAGATGAAGAAGCTCTCATCATATCAGTGCTGTCATGTGCGACCGCCGCGTCGGACACTTTGTTATGCGAGATGCTCAGGCGGTTTCTACAATAATAAAAACAGACTATTCCTGCTCTGAAATCTGATTAAATGAGTCACATGAGACTCAGTATTCACACACCCATAACTGCACATCTATTGAATTATGTTTCTGTATTACTGTTCTGCAGCAACTGTAAACAGCCTGCAATTGTTTATTGTGATTTGTGTTATTTGTAATAATTGTTCAGAAAAAAATTGATTATTGATACTATTACTAAGTAATAATAAAAAAATGATCAAACATTGGTGTATTTTATAATTTGCTGCTGTTAATATTATGGCTGTTCAATTAATCGAAATACAATTTCGATTTCGATTTCTCAGATAATAAAAATACAGTAATCGAGATAAAACGATTATTGCGCCCCATTCCGCCCCTTTCCAGCGGTGCACTTTTATTCCTCCATAAAAGCCCAGTTTCACGAGCAAATCAGTTCAATCATGTCACGAGAGTTTTGCAAAATGGGACGTGTTTGATTCAAGTTGATTAGATTTATTCATGTTTTTAAAAGCGTGAAAGAGAACTTGTGTTTCCTCAGGAAGATTACTGTGTATGCGCTCAGAGACAGAACACAACACGGACATGTAAAGTCATCTTTTAGTGCCTAAACGGTTAAATACACGCAGAAGTGTTTCAATGCGATGCTTAGTGATTATTCATGTAAACCCTCATCAGTTATGTAATAAATTAATGTTAAGAGTTGGGAATGAAAATACTTGTGTAACAGTAAATTGGATCAGCGCGGCTCTTAAAGTTACAGTGGGCTATATTCCTGCTGTGACTGTGGACTTTTGTAGTTTTGATAAGAAACAAAGAAAGTTTCATTCTTACAGGGAAGACTATGCCATTTTATTTTACGTTAGGTTATTCAATTTCTCTAGTAGGCTGTTAACTGAATAAATACTTTAGACTTGCATTAAAAAAAACTTAAAGCACAGTTTGTTTAATTTTTTTATTCTATTGTATTCTTTTGCTTTTTTATTACTGGCAGCTTAATTATTTTCAATAATTTTGGAGGACCTTTGTTGTTTTTTAACTAATATTAATTACTCTGTGGTATTGAGAATTGTGACATTTCGCTGGTCTCTAAAATGTAGCAATCATAGCAACCTTATTTACAGAAAATATATATTTAATACACATATATATATATATATCACTATCTTTAAATAAATCTTTTATATAAAGTTTTGGTCATATGGTCCACTAATAATCATTTTTAATATTAGTGATTACAATATTGACCAACATAATCGTGATTATGATTTTTGTCAGAATCGAGCAGCCCTAGTAAATATTTATAAAAGCAATAAGACACTCAGGTTGCAGTGTTTTTATCACCTTTTTTTCCTGTTCTCCACAAAATATCTCCTGTTCTCCACATAAATATGTACAGTAAATCATAGTCCTATTAGAGACGCCTGACTGGATTTCAGTGATCATATCAAGAAATTCTGAAATCTAGATATCAATTTGAAGTCATAATCACCCTTCTTGACTAACTTCTAATGGTAACCTGCCACACATCTCTACGAAGGTTTGCACAATGTGGCTCTTTGTTGGCATGAGTGTGTCTGCCAACAGAAGACCATCTGGACACAGAGGAGAAGTGAGACTGCACATTCCACAGAAGAGACGCCGCTCTTGAAAACGTGCACATATCGTACACACATACAGTAATCGAACACCGCCAAACAAATCACAGGGAATTACCTGGTTTTCTAGACTGACAAGACTACTCTCGCTTTTGCTTCCAATGCAACAACTGTGTGAGGATTACGAGGCAATACGAATACGATCATTTGTGTTTCTGACTCCTGCATCACCAAGGTCACCCGAGATGGATGTTGATATCAGGTGTAAATGGGGATTTCAAAGCTTTTTGAACTTGTTGAGCCTTCAACAATGTAAATGAACAAACGAAGACCTTAAAACGGTTACTTTTATGGCATGTTTCATTCTACTTCATCTCTTAGGAAAGGTAACGTGAAACAGAAAGCAAGAAGTGAAAATACGTGTGCAGTGTATACTTACTCCAATATGAAACCGTGACAAATTGCTTCTGGTTTTAGTACCAAATGCAAATAAACAAATGCAGTTTCTTACATTGTCTGCTGATTTCTGAAGGATCAAATGAGGGAGGTGTAAAAATGCGACAGAATAATTTGTCATGTTTATGTGGAAAGCAAACATACAGCTCTTTAAAAATGGAATAGAATAACATAAACCTGGCATAATCCACGATTCTATGCACATGCTATGATTTCATACCAAAAACCTGCAGTTTTCAACATGACAAAAGAATTTTACTGTACAACATGTTCACTCACTATCCTTATATAGTCAAGTGGTCTCTAAACCTCCTTATATTCGGAGTGCCGTGTCATAAAACGGACCAGACTAGCCATTCCAGAGAGGTTGGATTAAGCCGCCCAGAATAACTTCATCTGGTTCTAATTTACACTGGGGTGGAGATGAGAGAGGCAGAGCAAACCAGGACTGCTGAAGCCTTGGGCTACGGGTGCTCCAGTCCCAGAATTCCCAGCAGAGGGGGGGACAACCCACTGATGAGCGTCTGCTATTTATCAGTGCTGAATAAATGTGACAACCAGGTTTGAGATCAGTCTATGGAATCAACTAGCATGTACAGATCAGGCTCAGATTCAAAACATTTCAAGTGAAATCAGTTTGGTGTTGAAGCTCATGGGAGCAGGGGTGAGGAAGAATCAGGGTGGGCTGATCTATGATTGGTTGACATCTCCCTAGGGCTGAATAGATGTGTTTAGGTCAATGAACATAGTCTTTGCACTTTCAAGTGATTTGGGTTTCTTGCCGTGTTTTTGTCAGAGGAGCTGTGATAAATGCAGTGCCGTGTGTGTTTGTATCTGTGGAATTCTGAAATGTGGGTCACCGAAATCTACAAAGCTCTTCCTCCTGCGGAGAATAAGCCATTTATAAATCATGAAAAACTAAATCTTACCGCCTACACTTTCTGCATGTTTTCTTACCTGACTTACTTGAGACAAATTTCTCCCAAAAATCTTTGGATTTAGGATCAATATTTTAGAGGATCAATATTTGCAATACCGCCTGCATTTGCTGCATGTACTCTTTCTTAATAGGAATAGAAGAGGAAGAAAAAGTGGTATAATGATAGATGGATGGACAGATGGATACATACTTTAGCGGAAATACAGACAGATAGGCCAATGGATGAATCGATAGATAGATGGAGCAACAGATAGAATGTTAGATATACCCACAGAATGACAGACAGAAAGACAGATAGACAGATAGATTTGATAGGTTAGCCTCTGTTGCTCTGAAATTCCACAGATGCACAAACACACAGTATTAGTGCTCTAATACTTATGCCATAAGTGTCATTTCACAACAGCTGTCCACTGCCAGCATCCTCGTCAGTGACATTGATTAGCATGACATCCACATGGACACTGTCAGAAAACATTGCAATCTGTGTCCAAACGAGTCTTCAAGAGAAATCATCTCCCTGAGCCAGAGTAAGCAGAATGTTGTTATTTTAGCCGCCCTCTCAGCGAGTCAATCAACCCCTCACAGCTGCTCACAGCTAGAACACAAGTGTTTATTTTTATTTAGTGCTTGCTTACAAGCGAACGTTCTCAGAATTGTTACATAACAGCATAAAGTCAACTTTGAACGGTAAAGCTAAAAAAAGATGAAAACCAACACTACAGATCAATGAGAACGAGATCACTGCGTTTTCACAGGATTCCTCTATTGAACATGTTTTCCATATTCCCCACAGGAGAATATTGCGATGAATCTATAGTTGGGCTCATTAACAAATCATTGGTTTGAAGTGAAACTTCAAATGAAAACTTCAATTAAATGTGTTCCTGTGGCTCAGTGGTAGAGCATTGCGTCAGCAACGCAAAACGTTGTGGGTTCAATTCCCAGGGAACACACATACTGACAAAAAAAAATGTATAGCCAGAATGCACTGTAAGTTGCTTTGGATAAAATCGTCTGCTAAATGCATAAACGTAAACAAATCTGTTGATTTTGTTCATAAATGATTTATTTGATTCTGCCTGATCTGGTTCTCAAGTTCAACTCAATAAGTCAATTATTCACCACTCACTGGAGGTGGAAAAGGTTAAGGTTTAAGGTTCCTTTATTTGTCACATAATAAATTATACAGGGTATAATCAGAAGTGAAATGTAATCAAATCAGGTCCGCTCAGTGGACAGTGCAAAAGAATAAAAATAAACATTATATAAAAGTAACACAACACAAGAGCATATATATAGGTAAAAAAAGAGAAATAAAGTGTCAAATGTGCAATAGAATAAAAAGTGCAAAACAAATAAGATATGCAAAAACAGTATATTGGGACTTAATAAATAGTAGTATGAACAAGAGGGATGTGCAAACGGGTTGTACTGGGTATGTACACATAGCAGCAATACGGGTGATGAGAATATGAATGTTATACAGTTAATAATGAGTCTTGTAAGTGTTTATGAAACTGGGTTTGTGTTAAGGAGCCGGATGGCCTGAGGGAAGAAGCTCCTTCTCAGTCTCTCAGTTTTTGCCATCATGCTCCTGAAGCGCTTGCCAGATGGCAGTAAACAGAAAAGATGGTTACCGGGGTGAGTTGAGTCTTTGAGGATTTTAGCAGCCCTGCTTTTACAGCGTTTGATATTAAATATCAAAAGCAGGTTCTATTTTGTTCTGTACATTACATTTAGCAGCCATATAACTTCAGAAGACTCGAAATATAGCACATAAGCCATATGGTCCACTTTTATGCTACTTTAATGGTTCTCTTGCTCATAATGGTCATATATGCTCAACACTGAGCAACTGCACATGGTTATGAGTAAGTGTACATGTGAGTACTCCATATCTAAAGTATCACAACACACTCTGACGTCAGTTGTCAAGCGTGTGCTGCCAGAGTGTGAACTTGATGTTCTTACCACATTAGCACACATTTAGTAACTGCTATTAGGTTTCACTGCCACGTCTATCACCATTAGCCTGGCGCCAAAAAGACGGTTGCTGGGGACCAACACGGAACTCAAGGGCCATTCCGGTAAGGGCCCCAGGCCAAGACACATCTAATAAAAGATTAGGCATATTAAAAATGGGTGCTTCTTGAATCAGTGATGGATTATGGTAACAGCAATTATATGGAGACAAAAATGGCAAGGTGAAATCAGGCACAGTGGTTATTACTTGCACACTAGACGATGTTCAAATTTTAAACGATTTTAAAACATGGGAGGCCACAGACATGAAGACAGTTCAACCAATTGTCGGCTGGCTCTCCTGGCGTTTATTCTGTGAAAAAGAAACTGAAAAACAAAGTATACAAAAGAATATGGATGATGTTGTTCTCTGCTTTCACGGCATGTTTGTGGCTACCAGGTTTCAGCTATAGAAGCACGCAACATCTGGTGAGTGACGCTTGCTCGCTCTCATTGGCTATCGCGGGTATCATGTCAGAGCAGCCCAGGCAGCCCAATCAAGTGTCATAAATATCAAACTTGTTTGATATTTACAATTTGAGTTCGGCGACGCTCCGTCTCGATTGGGAGCAGATAAATAATCGTAATGACACCAAACAATAGAGGATTTTTGGACAAAAAAATTGCTTGCAACAAGCCACAAATCGGGCCACATCCCCCGATCGTTCAGGGGTGCAAATCAGCCTTAAAAAACGGGCTTAAAATCCTTCATGTAGATAAATAGCCACATGACAATCACAGGAAATTGGAAGGAACCTTTCACAGATTCTAATCAGATAGATTGAATGATAGACAGAACAATAGATAGAATGACAAATATAGAATGATAGAATTATAAACAATAGATAGATATAATTAGATTGAATGATAGACAGAACAATAGATAGAATGACAAATATAGAATGATAGAATTATAAGATAGATAGATAGATAGATAGATAGATAGATAGATAGATAGATAGATAGATAGATAGATAGATAGATAGATAGATAGATAGATAGATAGATAGATAGATAGATAGATAGATAGATAGATAGATAGATAGATAGATAGATGTCTGTGCTTGGAAACTCAGTGAGGGACGTGCTTACTCAGCCAAGGCTCTAGAAAACTCTTCCTGACATGTCCGTTCTGTCAGCAGTCAGTATTTCCGGCTTGCTGTTGCATCACCAGCTGCTCAGAATGCCACAGTGACACTGAGACGAGTCACGGTCAAGCCTCCAGAAATCCACCGCTCCACACAGCCAATTACTGACAATCAGCATACCGTTTAAAGTGCTAGTTCATCCAGAAAGGAAAAATGAATTCAAGCTTCTTTATTCCATGGAACACAAAAGGAGATGTTTAGCAGAACATTCGCACTGCAACCACACAAGCTTTTCTATACACTAAAAGTGACTGGAGACAGTACTAGCTTGTTGACGTTGTTAGTGAGCAGACAGACAGATGGCAGTGTGTAATCTCCTCCAGCTATTAGTATTAATTCAAAACAGCGCAGTAAACTTGGACACAATGGTTCGACCAGAAGGAGCGCAGCAGTTAAACTCTAAGCTGAAAAAACACAGGCCTCAGCAGAGCTTTAATGAGGACCGAGATGACTGAGTGTGTTTTCAAACTGGCGAGGCTAATTATCAGCTTTGGGAACAGAAATGGTGTCTGTGTGCATGTATTGTACATCCTCGAGGGAACGCAGAGTGCTAACATACCACTTGATCTTGTTATGAAAAGAGATGGAAATTGTGCAGTCACTCACAAACTACCGTATTAGTGGATCATGGGCCCTATGATTTCTGCAATGTGGAAAACAAAGATGGAATCCAACATGAAATGTCACAGAATTTGGTGAATTTTGGATGAATAAATCAAAATAGTACAGTTAATTCATAAAATAATGAAATGGACTCGCTGTCATCAGACAAAGAAACTCAAATGTCATCAAAAAATAAATGTCAATATAAAAGTTTGTTTGAAGAAATTGGGACAGAAATAAAATAAAAAATGTACAGCAAAATGTGCTTTTTTAAAATAATAATATAAAAAATGTAAAATCTTTTAAACGGTTTAAGTAATAATCTCACAATGTTCTAATTTGAACAGTAAACTTCTGCAGCACTTTCTTCAGCAATTTTTTTTTATTAATACAAGGAATTATTAATTTTTATTTGTTTACATTTTGAAAGATTGAAAAACAAATTGTTGTTTTATGCCTTTTCCTAATAAATTTGTATTAATACATAAATCCAGAAAAAAACTTTTATTTTAAAAAAATTTATTAAACCATTAAAATGGAATCTTTAAAAAAATGGAATTTGGGAAAAATAAAACATTACCCTAAAATGTAATGTTTATGTTCAATAAGTGTTTAAAATATCCATCCAAATGTTATATATAAATGTAATGTTTAATACATTGCTGTTAAATTGTATACATTTTATTATTTCAATTAATTAGACATGCTTTTCTATTACATACATTTAATTTAACCTTTAAAAAAGGAATGAGATTATTTTTTTTTTTAAATGCGTTGGGGGGGGCAACAAATCCAGAAAACTTAAAACATAAAAACTTGGGAATTAAGGAAAATAAATACATTATTTAAACAACATAAATGAGAGCTCATGCTCATGATATTTTCTAGTCTTTCATTTTTATGATGAAATGATCAATCTCTTCCTCTCTGAAGCATCAATGATACAATCCCTTCCTGTGTGGTTTTTCACATCCTTCCATCAGCAGCTTGTATTAAAGCAAAGGCAGCACTATGGCAGCATTCATATTGATCTATATCCATATCCAGTAGACCCAAGTCTGCCTAAGCTGCATCCTGCTCCGGTGTAATTCGTTTACCTCCTTCCTTTGAGATAAACTATGTAACATAGTAACTGCAATCGGCGGTTTCTCATTCATAATCCATGTTCTTTCATACCCTCTCTCCTTGCACAGCGTGTCTCATTTCAGTCATGAGTTCGAGGTAATGCAGACTGGGACAGCATTTACTGGACGGGGTGAGGAAAATATCAGGACAAGAGAGGCAACCAAAATAAACCAAGTTTTACTTAATTATTTAATAATTACATTCAATTTAAAACACTTTAAATAAAAATTATATATTTTTTTAAATAACATTTTTTATTATTGTTAATTTAAATAAAAAGTTACATTTCAAATTAATAAAATAATTATTTACTTTTATAATTTATTTACTTTTATTTATAAAATTAAATTAATAATTTAATTTGAATTGAAATAATTTAGTAGTTTTTATTTTTATAGTATTCATTTTATTCATTTAAAAGTCAATTATTGTTAACTTTTAAAAACAAATGTTTATTTTCAAATGAATAAAAAAGTAAAAATAATTTACTTTTAAATGAATGACTTAAACCTAAATTATTATTACTTTTTCTTTTATTTAAAACTACATTTTTATGACTGTAAATATGCCAAAATCGATCAAATTATATAGGCCTATTATATAAAGTATAGCTTAACCTTATAGCTCAATTAACCAATAGTAGCTTTTAGGAAAGAAAACATTTCAACTAATATACATTTTTTATATCAACTGTTTGCAATAAAACTGTTCAACTGATCAATTACTTTACGAAATCATTTAAGCTTTTTCTCAACCAACAAACAAGAAAACTCATAAAAAGAGAAAATGAAAGACTCTTTCACAAGATGTCAGGGCTTTAACGTACCTCTCAACAACACAAGCATCATGCGGCACTTTGACCTTCAACTGAAAAACACTGCAGAACACGGAAGAACGATTTTACAAGAAGGTAGCAATTAAGAAACTAACAAAAGCAAACCTGCATTATTTTTTCTCTAATATGCCTTCGATGTTGAGTCGTACAACTTGATATATCTAAATATGCAATGATCGGCCTCTCGTTTCTTTTCACGTTGTGCCTTAAATAGTCTGGTTTTCATTGGCTAGACCTGCAAAGTAAAGAGTAACCAGCTTACAGTTCTTTGTGACGGTTTTCACACAAACACCACACCAGACCTTGTACTCAAGCGCACTGCAGCTGGAGCATGATGACAGACGCTCCAGCCCTCAGGGAGCACAATAACAGAGACCTAACACAGGATCACATTCACCACAAAAGGGCCATCATCACAGCCGTGATGGCTTACATGTGATTCCCAAACAGATGAAAGGAGGTCAATATAAAGGAAGATCTATGTACAAGGTCCCTTTATGGCTAAGCTGTGCCAGAAAACATATGGAACGGTTTGGTATAAAATGGTAAACTAGCCCCGACAGGACGAGAATAAACCAGTCTGGTGTTGAGATGAGAGAGTATTAGAGAGAGCTGCTGACCTCATTCATTACAACAGAAGCCGCTCTCCTTTTCTACAACCAAGGACTTTCATCAATTAAACTCCAATCAATTAAAGAGCTACTCATTTCACGGAATAACAAAGCTTATACTTTATTATAAAAACAGGTCTAAAACTATTGTTTAAAAGTTTTGGGTCAGAATACATGTTTTTAAGGTAATTAGTACTTTTATTCAGCTAGGATGCATTAAATTGACCAAAAGTGACAGTAAATACACTATACATGTTACAATGTTATTTTGATTTCAAATAAGTGCTTTTATTTTTAAGTTTTATACTAATCATAAACCATAAAAAAAAGTTTATTGAGCTGCAAATCGGCACATTAGAATGATTTCTGAAGGATCGTGTGACACTGCTGTAAATGATGCTGTGCTGTATCTAGCAGACTTGAGATAAAACAACCACAAATGCTGAGTTTAACAGTGTGAAATATGACTTCGAAGAGCCAAAAACACCAAAACAGCATTACATTAATACAACTGAGACCTGACCTTTCCCTTTTTCAATGAAATCAATTCAATGGAAATACAAGCATAACTTTCTTTCTGGATATGTGGAAAGAGCCATTAAGTCCAAATAGTTTCCTTCCTGTGGTAAAGCACCAAATTTAACAAGAATTGCATCATACGTGTGGTCTTTGGGAGTACAGGTGAAGTTTTATATCATTATGTAATTATGTAAAAGTTAACTTGCTAAAATGCACTGTGATCTTTCCATGAAGTCAAAAACGACATGTTCTACAGCTGTCTATAAGAGGTGCTAACCTACTTTTGTGAGCCTGGCCCTTAGTATATAATTAGAGAAATTACCCAGTCTCAGCAGGGAGGTTTTTCCACAGGACTACATCTCGCAGTGTTTGAACTGAAAGCTCTTATCTGGTTCCTTTAAGGCAAGAGGATTATCTTTTTTGCAAAGCAGCACTGGATTTCATTCTGTTTTCTATGAGGGTGGCGATATGACTCATGGTTCAATGCGGCACAAATAAACAAAAGTCTTGCTTCCACATCTATGATTAGAGATGCTGAAAATCAATTATTCTGACATGACGTGACATACGACGAAGTATGGTGAGTTGGTGACCCATACTTGGAATTTGTGCTCTGCTTCTAACCCATCCAAAGTGCACACACACGGCAGTGAACACACACACAACGTGCACACACATACACACGGAGCAGTGGGCAGCCACTTATGCTGCGGCACCCGGGGAGCAGTTGGGGGTTCGGTGCCTTGCTCAAGGGCACCTCAGTCGTGGTATTGAAGGTGGAGAGTGTGCTGTACTCTCTCCACCCCACCTACAATCACTCCACTCTTTATATGTCTTCTTAAAATTGCAATAGCTCAGATAGCCCACACACACATGAAACTGCACTTTAAAATATTTGGACTCACAATAAACGCCTTGAAATATATTGTTAAAGATGACAAATTTGTCACCAAGTGCTACTTAGATTGTGATGATGCTGTAAAAGAGAAGAATATAGAGAAAAACAAAAAGTACAAATATCAATATTCAAGCTCACTAATCAACTCACTGGTTGAAACACTCCCAAAATGATACTAAAACTATAAAAGCATGGTTTCCATAAACACCCTTACAGATATCAGTCCACAGGAAGTGAATGATGTGTCCATGTGATATTTCAGTGATGTTACATAGCTTCCTGTTTACCAGACAACTCGATGGAACAGCCAATAACTATGACAGAAAATGTAGGTCACCAACATGGGGAGCTTGGAGGCTTCATGACTAAATAAAGTTATTATATTTTATAAATAGCAAGATTTGGTCTTAGACATACAAAAATCCTCACTGAATATCCCAAATCACTTGGAAATACAACATTTAATAAGACTAAAAGGCTCTGAATGCTGTTTCTTGTTGCATTAATAACTTGCTAACTCACCCTTCAGCCAATTACCCCCTCAATGTGATTTCTACTACTGACCTTAACTAGTCTTATACATAGACAACTATATTTTCAAAATGAAGTCTTTAACTTCTCCTATCCTCCATAATATGATCAAAATATGCTGGATACTAAACTGATCTACTTTCAACAGGGAGAAAAAAACTCAAGTTAGCCCATCCTGGTTGTGCGGTTAAAACCCATAGAGATGATTAATTAAAAAGGGCAGGAGCTTCCAAGTGCGAGTGTGGCTGCACTCCAAATGTAATTAGAAAGCTTCACACAGACGGACTTCCATCCTTTCACGCTGCCTTCATCTATAAAAACACGGCATCTTATTAACCATCCGCTTACTACACAGACTGGCTCTCAAGTTATGGAGTTGTGATGGAAAATCCTATTTGGGTGCGATTTAATCAACGCTCTGCTTGACCCTTAATTCAGAATTGATTAAGCCTGTGTTCACATGCACAGAAAATCCTGACGCCTCTGCCAAAAGGTGAAACGGTACGTTAGTTCTGGGTGACACAAAGCTGGCAGGATTTTTAACACTGGTTGACACCACTGAGCTTTCTACACAGCACAATATGTCAGATGAGTAAATGAACATAGCAGATGTCTCAAAGCAAAGAGAAAAGTCATTCTGGAAATCAGGGGGCTTCACAAGTTACATCAGTACACATTACAATAAAGAACGACCCAAACGGACTTAAGTCATACAGTCTACAAGCTTTCTTTAGTATGTAGATTGTTAGGGGTTAATCGAGAAATTGTAGTTTTTGCAAAGACATTTCATATCGTGGCTGGATTACCACCTAGGTTGTGCATTAATTATTAATTATTCAGTCATTGTCAATTATTCCAATTACAGTGTTATTATTTAAATTAGAAAAACATGTTTTTCTTTATTCAAATGAGATGATGAATAATGATTTCTATAAAAAAAAGTTTTTTAATATATATTAAGAATATTTTTTTTTGTCTGTATGAATCTAACTAAAAATAAAATAAAAAATACATGTAAATATTTATATATTTAAATAAAATATTTTTTGGTAGGGGTACATTTGGCTGGACTGTAACTGATATAAAAAGTGATTGTTTTTGGCTTTGGGAGGAAATGCTATTAGGCTAACTGGCATGAAGCAATGGCAGGACATATCTTCAAGGCAAATTAACAAATTGTCTTGCATATATGCATGAGCTGATATGAGCAATTAGGAAATTTAATAAGCATACCATATACCTCATTAGATATTCATTGACGAAATATTTAATTTGCAAACACACCCAAACATCTAGCAGTTACTTGAGGAAAACGCATTTGGCTCTCCTGTAAACTATGAAGAGAATGTTAATGCAGTGTTGTGTCAAACTCCTTCCTCATTCAGTGTCTAAGCCATCATTAGCGCGATGGGTAGGGAGCAGCTGGCATATGAAATATGTTTCGAGGTGGGGTTATGGGGTACAAGGCACAGAAGGCCATGAGCAAACAATGCCCCCCTTAATCATGCTAACTGCATTACCCAACTCTCAGTCAAATGCTAATACGCTAGTCCCAACTGGCTAATCAGACAGTGCCAGGAGCTAATCTAGCCCAAATCTAATAGAGGCTAACATTTGACCTGGAATTCTCTTGGGATTGAGATGTTCAGTGAAGATTTGAAGAGAGAGCTTTAGTTAATACCACTGGATTGATTCTAGTTTTTAAACTGTGGCAATTTATACGATTATTTACCAGTTTTGAAAACAGATAAAGATGTCTTTTTTTGTCAAAAAATTACTACCTGTCAATGTAACTACGGTATACAATCTTCATCTAACCACAAACAAACTTAAGACCCATGTGAAACCTGACAATAAAACAACCATATTTATAGCGATCTGCTCAAAGTCCAAAAACTATACTTAAATACTTATTTTGAAAAAGCATAAATAAACACATTTATAAAATGTAGAATGCATATTTGCAACAAGGAAACTATATGTGTAAAAGAGCTACACCTAAAAATGTGACTACGTTACGAAATACTTATTATTGACAAATTTTTGGTTTAAAATTCAAAAATGTTAAAGCTCGAATAACTATAATTACTTCAAAATTAATTTATATTAAACATTGACTATTTATTTTGAACAATAATATTTTCTAAGCTTTATTTAACATAAATTGGTGTATTCTGTTTTTATTAAAATCTTTTTGAAATATATAGCGCATATTTGCTACATGAAACTATAAATGGAACAGAGCTACATCTTAAATGGGATTTTGTCTAAACCCACACTACATCTGGTTTAATCTGAATACAGATACATATTTTGTCATCAAATAGACAGACAATAGCTTTTCTTGTACAAATAAGCACTGATGTGTGACAGTGCAGTCAAAACTCAAAAGGTTAAAAAACAATGCAAAAGCACAACGGCACAAATACACGTTATGCACGTCACTTGCTCCTTGTGTATTTATGGATACTTCAGTGGCATCCGAGGCATCTTTTCCAGCAAGTCTTAGGGCACCTCTGTGTTTATTCTTGGCTGGTAAGTCATGCGACTCAGGTTTCCTTTGGACACAGCTGATCCTCACACAGCAAGATGACACCTGTACTGTCCTGAACTACGTTGCGTAAGTGCTCCATGGAAATGCATGCACCATGAGTACCTGGCAAATACAACACTCAGATCAGAAGTAATGCAAGTGGGGCAATGAACTTGATTCTTGATGAATTAAGACTAGCTATGTCATTCTCATAACATCAATCCCATGCAAGAGTTGTTGAAATAAGAATGGAGTCCCCGAAAGGATCCATGAGCCCCTCAGGGGTAATTACAAAACTGCTGCTGCTGCCCATGGAAAGGTATAATTAGTGACTCAGGTCATGAGGCGTCCTGGTTCAAAACGAAAGGAATTTCCTGGGCCTTCTTCTAGGTCAGCCACTGGCAGCTCATTTGGAGAGAGGGAATTCTGATCCTCAAGGTGGATGAAAGTAGGTCAATTAATCTGCAAGAGGACACGTCTCTGGCACTCTTCTCAATGTTAAACACGTCTCATAGGAAAGCCTGACACTTTGGCAGGACAGGGCTTTGAGAATGAAGACGTCTTGCAAGGAAAAGTCGTTCTGTCGTGAGATCATCAGGGGCCAGAGGGCAAGATGACAACTGATTACCATCAAGCAACCTTTAGACTTAGCAATTTCCTGCAGACAGGTTACAATTACTTCATTAGATTGATCAAATTACTTCGTATATACATACACAACTTTTTCAAAGGAAAAAACTTTAGGGTTTTCTTTGTTAAATCAAATCAATAGATTTAAATGCATATTATTATAAACTGTTACTAGTTTAGATATTTTATAGATTACATTTAACAAAATTTTATTATTAATGTTTTTGAAGATAGATGACGGACAAATATGAAATCTAAATGTAAAAATAGTCCGAAATGAGAAATCATATCAATTGATAAATAAATATAAATAAATAAAATCACTAATATCCACCAATAATTGATATTACACTGTTATGTTGTAAATGCCTAATTCTATTAAACATTCTATCTAACATTAAACAGCCTATTTCACCAGTCAGAAAAGCAAATCTCCCTATAAATTGTATCTTAATCTAAATGAACTCAATTCATTAGTCTTTTTATGCCAGTTGGCTTGAGGCCTGGTGACTCTGCATCTGAGGTCACATGTGCTCAGAGTGACCGAGTACAATATGACAAGATGTCCTCGATGCAGGACATGTCCCCAGGCTCACAGATATATGCATTTCTAACGAACTGTAATGAGGCCGTCTGCTAATTCTGAAATCCACATGAGAACAGCACCCCCCCAAAATAAAACACAGAAAAAGCTAAGGCCTTTGACTAGCAATCAGCAATAGCATTGTTATAGACATGCAAACAAGAGAAACTAGATCGGTGATTCTCAAACATAGGGTAGTTTCAAACTTAACTCTCAACACATATTATATATATAAAATCAAATCTGTATTTCTAAAACTTCAGAAAAAGTTTGGAAACACTGGGACTAGATGGGACAGTAACTATTCAATGATAGGGTGCTGCTGTCTGTACATTATGGCTAAATGTGCCAGACAATATCCGTGTTTTATAGAGTGAAAATGAAAAAAGCCAACTGTAAGCTGAAAACTAGATAAAGCAGTTTTACAGAGTCTCCCAGATTCTTTTTCATGTAGATTACAGTCAGTGAGCCTGCGTTAGAATTCTTCACGAAAGAAAGATTCAGGAGAGAAGGACTTCAGGGTAGGCCAGCATAAAACCATCCTTGAGCACAGTACAACATGGCCAGATTAAAACAAAGAGGCTTATTTTGGAGAATCATTCGTAAGCTTTTCTATATCAGATGTCCTCCGCTCTGCACAGCTCAACGGTGCATTGTCTGCAAAATCACATTGGTCTTACTGCAGTGAAACAGTCATACTTTGAAAGAAACTTCAGCTTGGTTGTATTAAACTAGTTAGGTTACTAAAAGAGGAACTCAGACATATTAGCACAAACAATAACTAACTTTCCCTGTTTACAGGCTCAACAAAGTGTAATAGGGTTGTGTTTAATGAAGAAATGAATAAATAGCTATTATTAAAGCTGTAATTAAAGTATTACATTACATTACATTACATTACATTTTAAAGTGAGCACTTTTGGAATGTAAACAATTTCCCAACTTAATATATAAATGCAATTATAAATTAGATATGTCTAGGTTGATTAGAATTGCTGGTTGTTTGAGCATCCTGACCAGACCAACACAGCAACACAGGGACTCAACCAATGGTGTGAGTTGGGGAACATCTGTTGGACCAGCCAATGAAAAATTAAGGGAGTGTTGAGGAAACCCATATGAGAACAATCATTTTCACAATTACATTTAACAATAGTGGTGCAAAAATTACTCAAATAGCTCAATCACTCAAAACCTTTGCTTATATTTTTAAGCAATTATCATGCCAAAACATACTTTTTCTTTAGTTATTTATTTGGAGAGGGGGGGGGGGGGCAATCTGTGGGATTATTATTGATACCATCGCCAGATTAGCCAACAATATGTAATAAACATGCAATGAAAACTTATGAAAGACAGCCATTAAAATTCAGCTTTGAAGCTGAAGTTGTACAGATTAGTCATCACGTCTAGCAGTGCAGGAGTGGTAATAGTTCTTTTCTCTACCATGCGGTGATATCACAGCTCTCATCCTACACAGCGATTACAGATGTTTCCATAGCAGATCTGCCCTACTTCTGGAGCCAACTCATGCTGGCTGCCTGCATCTAGATCGGCACTGAGACAAAGTCTTGAGATCATGCTTGACTGAGCCGGTTTGGACTCACTCTTGTATCATTTGGGGCATTTCAATGAAATCACACGTTTTCGCAAAAGACAGAATCGCAACAGAATGCATGAACAGCCTGTGGCTTGACCTTGACTTGAGCCTTGAGCTGAGGCGTATTTACTGCGCTAATGATAAAGAGATTAATTTGAGCAGCGAGCTGTGATCAATACAAGCATGACCGTGGTCCGCCCGATGGCAAGACGGGCTTGGTTTTGTCTTCCTAGGGCACCAAGCCAGGCAAACGTCAACTCTCTTTAGACAGCAGTGGGACAGGAAGTAGGGTGAGGATGGTGAGAGAGCGACGATGGCTATTGGCTGCTGAAATGTAGGGCAGAACGGTGCGCCTCCAGCTGGGAGCTCACACTGGAAAAGACATGATATACCATAGCACAAATCCATCATAGCCCTAAGCATCAATTATGATTATAGAAAAGGGGCAAACAAAACCGCATAGATTTCTATTGAAGGAGGGACTGCAAAATTGGTCAAGCGACCACAACACGATAGAGGCTTGGAGACTTTTGATCACCTAGCAAACTCCCAAAACAACCTAGAACGCACACCGAATGCCCTAGCAACCGAATAGCAACACACTGATTGTTTTTCAAAGAAAGCCGCAATCACATTTTCTTCTGAACTTGCTGTTTTGGTATTATATTAGCTTTACATTTTCAGTTTCAATTATAATTTTATAATTGAAAGCTTTAGCTTTAGCAGCTAAAGAAAGCTTCAGTTTTCTTTTTTACTGTTTTTGTTATTTTATTTTAAAGAACAGTTTTAGTCATTTTAGTACTTTTAACTTTTTTCTGTTTGCTCTGCTTGATCTTGAAAGCTTTTTTTATGTATTTTTGTTGTTGTTGTTGTTTACACATGTTTTCAACCAAAATAAAACCTTGTGATATAATGTAACACTGTTGTAGAACATTGTTGAGTAATGGCTAATCATACGCTTGTTCAGAAATCGTGACAAAAACTTACCTAATTTAAATAAACAAATATTTGTTTTTATTAGCCCGAATATTCGAATGCAACATTTTTAGAAAATGCCCATCCCTAGTTAATTGTAATGCATTACCCCCAACGCTGCTGACCACCAGCATCTAGTAAATAAAGCTCATTAGTGCTGCTAAACTTAAGTGACAATCAATTTGTGTTTTTAAATGTATTTATTTTCAACGTAATTGTAAAGGAACTGCCTGAATTCTCCTGCATAATGCACGAAGCATTCTACAGCAGATGTACTTACTGAGCTACCCTGCTTATAGCTGCTAAGCTGTTGGTAGTTATATACAATGAAATATCTATGACTATATCAGAGTTCCTTTGCAAGAAATATAGCCAGATATAATCTGGTGCGCTTGTTTTGGCAATCATTATTTAATCACCATTGCAACTAAAACCCAAACAGCCTTTAGTCCATAATTTTCATTAACCGTAGGTACAACCCATTTAGGTTACTGCCAAAACTCCAAGCTAAGATTTATTACACACACAATTGGAGAGACGTTAGAACACCCAATCCAAGACTGACAGTTTTACAACTAAATAAACTATACTGTCTAAAATGTTAAACTAAAAAGAAAACAATTTGGCTCAAAGTGAAGGATCAGCTTGAGGCACCAGTAAACAAGCATTTCCTCATGGCATCATTATCTGACAGAATCAGAGTGTTTAGATACAAACAGTTTGTAAAAAGAGAAAACTAATGGATTTAACATTACTCATCATCTTATAATCTCTACCCATAAGCCATTGGACACATTGGCCTACATATATTTAAGAGACACTGAAGCATGACCCAATTCTAGAGGCTTTTACAATCCGTTGCTTGCTCAGGGTAACTTCTCAAAAATCAAAGTGGTCGACAAATAACAGGAAGAATGCCTTGGTTTGGCCTCGCTAAAGCATTACAATCTCTGTATTTGTTGGTCATGGCAAAACTAGAGTCGATCCAATTTGAGGTTTTGTCTGACTAAAGCGAAGCATGAGGAGACGGGTCATGACTTCGGGCTGATTTTGTAATGAGCTTGCTAGAAAACGTCTGACTGAGAAAAGCAGGCATGAATTACAAACAGCCGATAAATAACACGTTTCACACCTCACAAAACAGATTAAAGCTGGTCAGCCGAGCCACATGTGGTTTGTTCATAAACGTCTCATACCTTCTACGCTATCAGAACAGGAAGTTCCGATGCCGGTATCGCCACTGTCCGAGGCAGCGCTGTGACGTCGCCCGCGGCTGCTAATGCCAGCGGCGGAAGAGGAAGCTTGCCATGCCGAGTCGCAGCCAGGGACCCATCCAGGGGAGGACGTGCTCGAACCTAGGAGACAAACAGAGCAGGGTTACCATGGAAGAGGAGGGATGTCATGTCCAATAATCACAGGATTTCAAATGATATATATATTTTTTTAAATGAAAGTCGTTTAGTTAAGTGAGCATTCAAAAATGACACAGAAGTGAGACCGGACTACAGGGCTGCAAACCTCAGATAGACATTACAAACACATAATGTCAATGAAATGAGATGAAAGTGAACAAACGTAGGGTTGAGAATCAACAACCGGTTGTTATTCAGAATCATATTTTTTTTTTTACTGCCAAGAACTGTCACTTTCAAAAACTGCCAAGTAAAGCAAATGTCATGGAAAATGTAAATAATAAAAAGTAAAATTATGTACTAAATCAATATGACTCATATTAATATTATTTTATTATTAATAGTTATTCAAATCAATAGTTTTGTTTTAGTATTTTATACACACACACACACACATTTACACTGACTAAGATTATAATTGCAACACTGCTGTTTTTGCCCCATTTTTTGCATGAGCTGAACTCAAAGATCTAAGACTTTTCTACGCACACAAAAGATTTCTCTCAAATATTGTTCACAAATCTGCCTAAATCTGTGTTACTGAAGACTTCTCCTTTGCCGAGGTAATCCATCCACCTCGCAGGCATATCTAAAGGCTACACATTTTAGAGTGGCCTTTTATTGTAGCCAGCCTAGGTCACACCTGTGCAATAATCATGCTGTCTAATCAGCATCTTGATATGCCACACCTGTGAGGTGGATGGATTATCTGTAGTTTAGTAAAAATATTACAATTATACATATACAAATATCACCTCTAACTATTTGTTTTGCTCATTGTGGGCCAAAAACTACTAAAACAAGGAGAAGTTCAGTGAACCAAATGATCAGACTTGCCCCAGAGGGCTCGTCCCCAATTTCTGCTGGCCTAATCTATTCTGAGGTGTAATCCGTTTAGGCAGCACCATTTAGGCTGTCCCCCATAATGCCTGGCAGGAAAAAAGAGGAATATATAAACTCTCTAGCCAACATCTCTGAACATTTTGATTTGCTTCCAAATAGTGGAGAAAACATCTTAATACTGATTCATAATACAAAGTTGTGTGATGAAAAATTTCAACAGATATATTTTTGAGTTGATAATTAACTTATTAAAACTGTGGAAAGTATACAACTTTTCCCTCCAGGTACAGTCAGCAAAATCTATACTCCTAACACAAGCATTTTTATTGTGCCATACATCTCGGAAAACTCTGAAAACAACTGAGTTTGAAGCACTTTTCCCTGAAACAGCAATAAACAGAAAATAAATACTTTAGATGCTTTATTATGATTCTCAAACCGAGTTCAAGACCAGCAGAAGCCAAGCTCCAGCTGAAATCACTGAGGTCAGAACCAGAATTAGGTCTCCATAATTCCTGGGTGGAAAACCTCAAGTTCATACCAGTTCATATGAAAGCGATCCACATTAGCCATCGTGACAGAGTAGCAGATCTGTAAATAGCCCGGGTAAACATGGGGCTTGTTGTTGATGAGGCTCCAGCAACTTCTAGACCACCAACAGTTATGCAACGTGATATGAATTATTAAAAACACTGGCAGAGAGACTCGTCAGAATCTGTTGCATCACTGTTCAATATTTAGATAACTTTCAAAACACACAAAGTGTAAAAACACAAGGTACTAAATACTGAACACGTGCTTGTTTGGATTTTACGGTCATCACTGTATAATTTGTAAAAAAAACAACAACAAAAAAAACAAGATTCATAAAAAAGATACATGGACTAAAGATACATGTAAGCAACTTATACTTCAATATTTGAGAGATAAAGAAAATGCAATTATGTAAATCACAAAATATATAATGCAATATAACACATTTATAAATAATTTAATTATATTTAAAAATACAATAATTTTTTCTCTCACATCTAATATGAACAGTAGCTACAAACCTTAAACTAAATAAATATTATAGATAAGTTAGTAAATAGTTTGCTCTAGAAAAACGATAATATTGTTTAATTTAGGGGGAAACATTTTATACCACTACATATATATATATATATATATTATATCTGCGTGTGCCATCTTTGTTCCAAAGCACTGCATATATTAGAAAGACCCCATTAAAGAGACAGCACACGTTAGAGACCCTTGTGTCCATACGTGACTGAAAGACAAAGCTGAAGGTGACACGAGTGATGCTGTCAAACCATCACAGTTCAATAACATCACAACGCTCATAACGGAACATCACACAATATATCACAGCCTAGAGCCCGGAACAACAATACACGCTCCGTTACACGCGATCAAATATGGCTGTTCCTTTGAGCACATATATCTGTCTTACAGTGTGTTATTACACGAGCGCTAGGCTCTTACCTATTTTATAAGCGTCGAATCCCTCCTCAAAATCGTTCCTGGCCCACATGGCGCTCGGTTCCACACACTGAATCCGACACAACGAGCCGAGACAAAATGCGCGACCCCACTGAGAAGAGGAGTATTTATGTGAAACCGCATTCCATAGCCACCGATGACTGGAAGAACCTGCGCATACAATCTGAAATCACCGCGTGTATACGTCGCTACGCGGTAGTCCTGCAAGGCTGGCGCTTATGTCGCAGATTTGAGCCGGAGTTATACACTAGTATTCGCTGAAGGACTCGCTAGCAGCTGCATCGCGAGGATGTGATCTCACTGCCTGCAGCTCGCTCCAGAGATCCGCGGAGAAACGCAATCACAGTCCGAGAGCGAGCGACACTGGCTCCTCCCACTCAAAGAGACAGCCACACTCTATTTGAAGTCAAGTCTATGAAGAAAAGACCGGGGCTAGTTGTCACACGGGTGAAAAGTGTCTTAACCCTTTAATGGACAAGAATTCCCCTCAAACAAGTCTGACATTTTAAAAAATATATATATCCTATATTGTTTAACCGAATGGCCATCCCAGGAAAAACAACTGTACGGTTGACAATAAAACCAATATAAAAAATAACTAAATACATAAAAAATGTTTTCTGAAATCACTTATTTTTTTTTAAACTTGTGACCTTTTATTGTCTAATACAAAAATCTATATCTATATCTACCCAGCACAAGTAGTTTTAAACTTTTGTATATTTATTTACTATTTGTTGTCCAAAATACTTAGATACCGCTGTATTCTTTTTGTACCTTTTTTAATTTTCTTTTAAATTGTGGTTCTACATTGAAAATGCACATTTTCCTTAAAATTGTATAATAGGCTTTTTAAAGCCAGGTTCCCATTGTGACACATGCCTCATTTTGAGTATTGTATTTTTTTCTTAATGACTTAAATGTATATGCCTGTGTTAAACTGACTTTATGTATCTGAAATACATAACATATATACTGGATAAAAGAAATGTGACAATAAATAGCCAATCTCCCATATAACTGGAGGTGATGCACATAAATATAAGCAAATACATTGTTCATATGTGACCCTCGACCACAAAACCAGTCATAAGGGGCATTTTTTCTGAAATTGAGATTTATACATCATATGAAAGCTGAATAAATAAGCTTTCCATTGATGTATGGTTTGTTAGGATTGGACAATATTTGGCCAAGAGACAACTATTTGAAAATCTGGAATTGCTAAAAACAAATATCTAAATATTGAGAAAATCACCTTTAAAGTTGTCCAAATGAGGTTCTTAGCAATGCATTTTACTAATCAAAAATGAAGGTGATATATTTACGTTATATATTGATGGAACATGATCTTTACTTAATATCCTAATGATTTTTGGCATAAAAGAAAAATCTATAAAATGTATTGTTGGCTATTGCTACAAATATACATGTGCAACTTACGACTGGTTTTGTGCTCCAGGGTCACATATGATGTGAAGTTTATTTTAATATATTAATACTCTTAATTAAAACTTAAATTGATCATTTTAATGGGTCTTTTAAATATTATAATGTTCTAAATTATTTAAAGTTATTAAATACTTATAATCTAATATAGACTGGTATTTGTTGTCAAGGTCTTGTGTGGATAAAATTAAATGTGCCCATGGTTCAAATCAACAAACACACTCACCCCTATTCAGACGGCACATTCTTTCACAGAGAAACAGCAGAACTATTTATATTTCAGGGTGTTTGAGCGTTTCCACTCCACACCTGTTTGACAGAATAGGGTGATTATCCAAGCTGCCCAAATGGGCCATTCCTTTCTCAACATTCCTGTGTAGCGTTTGCATCCATTTACCCTGCTGTGTCATTCCACGAGTAGTTTACAAGAGTCTCATAGTAGAGAGTTTCTCATGTGCTGTGTAAGACTGCAGGGAACTCTGCGTTTGTCTCTTGTGCAACATACGAATGTACAAAACATATTGCTGCTCTGATTTTTCACAATATCTGTATTGCATAAGACATGGCATAATATCTACAATTATCACGATTTTTGCATAAACAATTGAAGTGTGTATTTACATCAAGATACCTCAAAATTTGAGATGTTTTTTGAACACAAAATTGAATCAAAACATGTCAAACTGGACACAACAGAAAAGGAAGACAAACAACGGTCAGTTGTTGCTTAATTGGGTCTATATCAACAGATAAAACAATCAGTCTCCCACAGGCGAGAGAAAACAAGACTGCTTAATAACTGTATTATCCTGGTGCAATTGTGCATAATCTCACAATTATGAACATGCATTCAACTGCAATTACCCCCGTCCTGACAACACCGACAATTTCAGATCCAACCCGTTTCAAATCCAACAGCTTCTCTGACAAAAAAATTAAATAAAAAATACTAGTAGTACTTTTAAAAGTTTGTACTATTCTTTATACTACTCTTCAGACTTACTTTCTTCTGGAAAACAATTCATTTGGGCTGGAGTTATTTAAGGATAGGAAATAAATACAAAAGCAAGATAGATTCAATAAAAATTATGTTTTTCAAGGAGCAAATCATTGCGATGAGCTATTATAATAAGCTTATGATAGCTATATCAATATTATATAAAAGGATACAAGGACCAGGCTCAAATTATTTTTTTTAAACTTAACCTGTATTTAACTGTATTATGCATACAGTTCCATGTCGCCAATTTGACAAATCAGTTCTGTCAGCACATAAAGGACTGGACCTGACCTGCACTTCATTTAAAATGTAATGTTACTTAAAGCTGCTGTATGTATGTTTTTGACTCTACTAAAGCATACAAATACCATAATATGTTTGCAGATATTTAAGAAACATGCTAAGTTAACATACTTGTTTATCTGAAAAACAATGCTACAGTTAGTTATTCTCCGGGACAGAATGTCGGTCTCTGTTTTGGTTTGTGAAACCCACCCACTGCCAGTTTACCCAACTGTATTTCGGCACCCCGGGTTACCAGTTGGCGGGAAACACCGGGTATTTCATTTCAGTCATCTTCATATGCGCTTGATCTGGTTGGTGTCATCAATCTGGCAACCTGTGCGTGTCTCTGAGTCTGAGGAGGAGGGGCCGGGTGAAAAAAACCCTCTACAATAATTTGATTTTGGGCTGTAATACCTAGTTCAACCACTGTCAATTCTACATACAGCACCTTTAAAGGAATAGTTCACCTTAAAATGTATTTATTATATACTCACCCTCATATTGTTCTAAACCTTAATGATTGTGGAAGACAAAAATCTGAAGACTTGTACTGTTCACTTATTTCCAATTCCAAAGATCCGATTCAAAAGTTACGAACACATCTTTTTAAAGCTTGAAAGCTTCAACCCAAATTCATTACACTTGTGTGGAAAACTAAGTTGGCCCAGTAGTGCAGAACACAACAAAATCTCCACAACACAACAGAAACAACCTGCAACACAACAGAATTAGCACAACACAACATTAACAAGCCACAACACAATGGAAACAACCTGCAACACAACAGAATTAGCACAACACAACAGAAACAAACCACAATACAATGGAAACAAGTCGGTATCGGCCGATAAATGCAATTTTTTTCTGTTATCGGTATCGGGCCGATAAAAAAATTTGTCCGATATCTTTAAGCCGATAAATAATGCATTATTTCCTTCAGAGACACTTCAGATGTGCGCTGTTGTGATAGTTTTGAAATGTTTACTGTGCTTTGTGCCTGCGTTGAGCGCATCCACAACAGAGCTACACCTTCATGACAGTTAAGTTTGCTTGTGCATTTGCAGCCTTTTGTGCAATTGTACGTAGTAATATTGTGTTTATTTTATGTATCTGCTTTATCTCATATAGCATGCGTTTGGTTAAGTTAATAGAGCGTTAATAGAGCGCTACAGTTTGCCGGTGATCATCTTTAGTTCAGCGCACGCAGCTCAAACAGCAGCGCACAACCAATAACTATGATTGGGACTAAACATTCTAATGAGAACATTATTATAATAAAACGTTGTCAATTCTTTGGGTTTAGTTGCCGTGTTTCAGCACGTTGTTGCGGAAAGCCAAGTGCGCGTCCACGAGTTACACATCTGACTAGCACATAACTTAGTTCAAAATAACTTGTGCATTTGTGTGCATATATAAGTTGTAATATTATGTTTATGTTCTATAAATATTTGATTCTCATGTAGCCTAATTAACCCGCTATAACAAGCGCTTCAGTTTACCGGTGTTCATTCAGCTTCATACAGCGCACGGAGCACAAACAGCTGCTATTTAAAACATTTGTTTAATTTGTTAGTTTTTCAAAATCACCGAAGCATTATTAATAATAACCAATTCATCTACAATATGGTTTAGTAATTAATACAATTTCATTATTGTCCATGCAGATGGCTCTTCCATTTTATTCATCCATGGCACATGCATTTTGATTATTTAATTTGGTAATGGGAGAGTAAACTATTTTTTTTAACTTACACTGTTCAAACTAGGCTGCTTATGTTAAGTGTTTGGGATATGGCTTTTAATGATGATACCTTTTTTATCAGGCTCTCAAAAAGTATATAAAAAATTGCATATAGATTTATCGGCCAACATATCAGTTATCGGCTTTCAAATATAAAGAATTATCGTATCGGCCAACATTTTCATATCGGTGCATCCCTAATCACAAAGGAATTAAGTCCTATATGTTGTGGCAATTTCATTGTGTTGTGGAGACTTCGTTGTGTTGTGCACTGGGCCACAGTAGAAAACGGCAACCAGTACTATGCTGCAAAATCCCTCTTTTGTGCTCTGTGGATGAGAGAAAGTCATACAAGTTTGGAACGACAAAGGAGTGAATAAACAATGACAGTGTTCATTGAGGCTAAGACTTTTAAAAGGCTTCTGCTACATGCTGGGTCTTGCTAAACGGCCACCTGTGTACATGGAAACCGTATAGAGGAAGTGAGCAAAGACACCGAGCAGACATTCCTGCACACTATAGAGTCCTCGTACTGCATGACACTGAGGCCTGTCTCCACAACAACAGAAGCTCTGAGCCACAGTTCTGGCCCACTCACTCCACACACAGAGCAGCTACACTTCATAACACAAAGAGCGCTCACACTCCACTGCGAACAGCCATGGTGTGTGATAGTGCCAAAATGCACTGAACAAATCTAAGGAAAGCATCGCTATTACTATTGCTCATCAAACTTCAGAACATAACTTCTCCCAGGCTGTTTTGTTACAGACATAAAATATAGCTTAGCTCATGAAGCTTATTGAGGAGAGGCCTGCTATTACTTTCCTAAAGGCATTTTACACAGCTAAGTTAAGGCTGCTCTGTGCCTGCTTAACATTCTGTGTAGACATATTCACATAAAAGCCAGAAAAAATTATGCCTGCTCTCATTTGGTTATCTTTGCTATTGTAAATGCATTCATGCCACCTCTGAGCAGTATTAATCGGTCTGTGTAAAGACACCTAAATGCCACTTCAGAAGTGCCTCTGTGCCACCTTTGTAGTGTCATTTTGGCGTGAATGATCTGACTTATTAGTAATAATACGCTGAAAGTAGGACCTGAATATTCTAGAAAGCAAAATATCAGAGATTTGAAGATGGACCCTTTTGACTTGCGTTGGCAAGTATAAAGCTACCGACCACCCAGAAAACCTTAGGAACCAAATATCAATATTCTGACAACTACAAGGCATTAAAAAATAAAATAACCTTTTTTTCATTTTGAAGATAAATGGTACATGCTAGGTGCATTTGTGGAAAATATGTTTTTCTTGAAACAATTCAATATTACAGAATCAATTGGCAACTATTAAAATCAACACTGGCGCAAAGTGAGATAACATTTTACTATATTTTCCATAAACAGCAATCTCATTTTTCTAACCAGCTATCGTGTTTTTACAGAACAAAGGTCTTTGACCCTCTTGGAGTTGAATGAAGGCTGTTGCTACTCGACCCAAACAAAACATATCCTCTCAGAGGACTGAGAGAGCTGTTCACCACGCCACCAGTGTTGACAACTTCACTCCTGTATTTTGCCATGGCTCGGGGCTGGTTTGGGAGAGAATCACATGAATAATTCCCTGAGGTTTGGAGCGAGTGGGATGTACAAAACAGGGCACCAAGAATCAGTGTTTTTGTGCATGTTATCGAACTAGTGCAGACTGCACCCAGCCCCCACTTCCTGTCTCTCTACCAGGAAACCAGCGGCTGCATTTGAACACAGTGGACCTGCACATGCATATGCTGTCCATATAGTAACAGTACCAGGCCAAAGTATGACTGGTCAGTATTTGGTGTACTATACATTTCATATTTAAAATATATTTGCTTTATATATTCGACTTCCTGCTTACAATACCTGGGCGCTCTAAACAAAGGTCTTTGCTTCTTAAAAAACACATATTAACCAGAATGCTATATAAAATATGCATCAGCCAATCACATATTCCGAATAACATGAATCTTGAATTCTTATTCCTATAAGATCATCTTTGCCTTCAAACGTACAGCATGAAACAATCTGTTAGTCAAAATCTGTCAGTAGGTTAGTGTGTGCATAGGTTTATAATGTTCTTTTTTTTTCCTTCATTGTTGTATGTCTGTTTTTATGTAGCACCGTGGTCCTGTGAGGCACGATGTATCGTTCCACTCTATGTATCCACATGTAGCGGAATGACAATAAAGCTCAACTTGACTTGAAAGGTCAACCGCATTCATTACTAAGAGTTTCAAAGACTATTTTCCAATTTAAATCATTTAAACTGCCAACACAAATAGCAATGCCCCAAATTACTCGGACTGGAAAGGAGAAATGTACAGTTTGATTAAAACAAAAAATATAGTTGTACAAATGCAAAACTTACTGTTGTTGGTCGACATGGGAAATGCACATTATGCAGAAGTAGAGGGAGGAAGTGCTGTTTGCTAAGCATACGTTACCTTGTGGGGAACTCTGTCGGCCAATGAGATCACATGAAACGCATGACAGACACTTTTGAATTGATGTGGCTAAATGACTTGCTTTAAGGTGTCATTAAAATGACCAATCAACTCAAATTCATTTGGTTCTTGGGTGGAAACAAATAAAAATAAAAACTTTATTGAGAGTTGGTCTTTGTTTGATGCCCATTAGCTTCAGTTTGAACTGCAAAGGTCAGGACTTCTGACTTTGTAGTTTTCCAGAGGCACTCTAGTGGGACTCTTGTTAAACAGATCACAGCAGGAGGTGTCCGGTCTCAACAGCCACGCTAGAAACCATAGTCAAAGATCAATACCGGTCTAGGTCAGAGGGACCTATGAAGTGTTTGTGGAATTAGAGCAGACTTTGATTCTCTCGCAGAACATTCGCTTCACAAAGTGAATTATCTTGCACTAACAGAAAGCTTGAAAGCATGTATACCTTGAATAGTCTGCACAAAAATGACAATTCTTCATCATTTACTCACTCTTATGGTGATCAAAACCCATTTGATTTTTAGCACCCTATGAAATTTGTTTTTCCCAAATTCTGTTTTATTTTTTTCCAAATGTATTAAAAGTTTAGCAAAAATGGCATTTTAAGGCTTTTATTTTTCAAATTTACTTTTATTTTTTTAATCAAATTCTGTTTGACATTAATTTTACGGATTCCATTTTAATGTTTTCATTAAATTTTTATCAAAATAATCTCTAAATAATTGATTTGTTTACATTTTATTCTGGGAATATTTCCTTAAAACTAATGTTTTAATTATAATTTCAATAATAGTACTATAATTACATTGAGTAATATATTTCTGTCACAGTTTTTCTTCATGTTAAACCTAACTTTTTATTTTGGCGGATTGCTGTGAAGACCTTTAGGATTCTGTTTGTATATATGACTATAGTTTTTCTAACAAAACACGGTAAAATGCTCATGAAGTGTCTTTCAGAGCAGTTCTAGAGATAATGTTCATCTGCTCATGTACTCATATATTGAGGCGGCTAAAAACTCATACTTCAGTATGTGTGTATTAAACAAAACCGTGCATCTGGCCATTCTTTCACACAGAGACACGTAGAATATGCAGGATTTTTATTTAAATAATTTTTTTGAGGCTTAATATTCACAAAGAGTAGTCCATATCATGTTTTGTATACTGACCGACTTTTAATTTATTCATCCAAAATTTGGCAAATTCCGTGACATTCTATTCTATTCTTATCGCCTTAAACGGTAAATTCCTTTTTTATGACCTGATGTCGCAAATACATCTTAGTTTTCCGCATCGCTGAATTCATAGGGCCCCAGAGATTCTTTCATTGGAGCTCAAAGGAATACCTTTATCAAGAATTGCTTTACGCTCTTGGTAACCAAAAAACAACTAAAAGAAAAATTGGACCGATTTGTAATTTTTGCTGCTATAAACTGTATGAAGTTTCTTCAAAACTTTTGGAAAATACAGGTTTATGCTGTTAGTAACTAACAACAGAACATCAATTTATAAGTAAATTTTTCCTAACACTGCTGAGACACTCAAATTTGACGAACTTGCTAATGTGTGAGTCAGTGTTTCTTAATCAGCAATTTTCTTTCCAGTTAACAGGCGATGGCTGACCATGCATGTCTTGCTCAACTTTACACGCATTTAATGTGTCAAATGCACGCCTGCCATGCCAAAAACATACTTATATTTATCACAAAAATAGAGCAAACTAGCTTTTCCTAAAGCAGATGACAACTCCCATAAACCTGCTATTCGCAGTGATTGATGTTTTTTCCCCTGAAGCGTTCCAGGTGAAGAGTTGCAAAATCAACATTCAAATTACACTTTTGGATTTATGTAATCGAGCTACACCCAGTGCTTCTGTCCAGTTCATATGCTCATGTGCAACAGAAGAAGATCATTATACCTGTATTACCTGAACCAAACTGGTTCTTTCTTCTTTATTCATCTTTATGGAATTACAGCTTGCTGCATAAATGACTGCTTCTCAAAGATTTCCATGCTTACCCTAAAAGAAGAGTGTTCTAGCTCAGGACTAAAAGGAAAATCCCAGGTCCTGCCAAACAAATCTCCATCTCTGCTGAATAGAACGGAATAAGAAAGCTGCTTCTTTAGAAGTGCAGTGAATAAAATGTTCACTCAAGACACCAAAATCACTCGGGCATATGGTTCTGATATGGGAAACTGACAATAAGGATTTAAAATGGGGTGAAATATCATTATGAAATAAATGTTTTTCTTAAATATACGTTGGACACAACTATTGCCCCCCCTAGAAATTCTTTTGAGTAAAATATCTCTCAAGTATGTTCCCATTCATATTCAAAATTGAACACTCCAGGGTGATTATGAACATGAAATGATCCAGCCATGGCTTCTTGTTTCACAAAAATATAAATAGGAGGGAAAACAAAGCCCACACAATGAGAAAAACCAAAGAATATATTTATGATGTGCAGCAAAAGATAATTGAGCTTCACAAATTAGTGAAGTGGCTTTAAGAAAAGAGCTAGAGCAGAAAATTCCCATTTCCACCATCAGGGGAATAATTAATAAAATGTTACTAAACTGCCTGAAAGAGGACGTGTGTCTACATCGTCCTAATGCACGGTTAGGAGGAGAGTTTGAGTGGCCAAAGACTCTCCAAGGACCACAGCTGGAGAATTGCAGAAAATAGTTGAGACTCAGAAAACCTTAAAATAATTGTCAAACAGCCCCTACATCACCACATGCTGTTTGGGAGGATTTCAAGAAAAACAAAGAAAAAACAAACTCCAGCATATTCAGTTATCAGACACAACTGGAACTTCAAATGAGACTGGCTTCTATGTTCAGATGAAACTAAAACTGAGCTTTTAGCAGCAAACACTCAAGATGGGTTTGGTGAACACAGGGATAAAAAGTACCTCATGTGTACAATGAAATATACTGCTGTATGTTTTATGTTGTCAGCCTATATTTCTGCTGGAGGTCCTGGACATATTGTTTAGACACATGGCATCATGGATTCTATCAAATACCAACAGATAAAACATAATAAGTGGCTGACTCTGTTAGAAATCTTATAATGGGCCATGTTTGGATCTTCCAACCATACAATAATCCAAACACAAACCTCAAAAACAACACAAAAATGGGTCACTGATCACAAAAGCAAGCTTCTGCTATGGCCATTCCTGACCTCTGACCTGAACCCTGTAGAAGATGAGTGAGGTGAACTGAAGAGAAACAGCAGCGTCATTGAGCTGTGAATCTGAAGGATCTGGAGAGATTCTGGATGAAGAAATGATCTCTGATCTCTCGTCAGGTGTTCTCTAACCTCATCAGGCATTATAGAAGAACATTTAGAGCTGTTAAACTGAAGGATCTGGAGAGATTCTGGATGAAGGAATGATCTCTGATCTCTCGTCAGGTGTTCTCGAACCTCATCATTCATTATAGAAGAACATTTAGAGCTGTTAAACTGAAGGATCTGGAGAGATTCTGGATGAAGGAATGATCTCTGATCTCTCGTCAGGTGTTCTCTAACCTCATCAGGCATTATAGAAGAACATTTAGAGCTGTTAAACTGAAGGATCTGGAGAGATTCTGGATGAAGGAGTGGTCTCTGATCTCGTGTCAGGTGTTCTCGAACCTCATCATTCATTATACAGGGTTCGTACACATTTTTACCAACAAATTTCCATGACTTTTCCATGACTTTTGTGACAATTTCCATGACCTAATTTCACATTATTTTACAATAAGAATAAAAATCTGTTCAAATTATCATAGCATTTTAACTAAAATGAATGACTATTAATACTATTGTTTGCTTTTTGTTTTAGTACAAGCTGAAACTGCGCCAGATGTGAAGGTCCTTGCAATCCGAAATTTCACATGCAAAAAAAGCATACAAACATTTCTGACTCGTGTGGAAGGACCTTTACTCCACAGAGAACATATCACTATTATCATTTATTTAACTCAGTTAAGCATGAGGGCCAGAATTTCGTTTTGCAATATATATATATATATATATATATATATATATATAGAGGGCCCTATGAAATCCGTTTAATTTTTCCCAAATTCCATTTTATTTTTCTAAATTCATTTTTACCGTTTCAATTTTTCTAGATTCCGTTTTTTCCGTTTTCATTTTATAGACTCCTTTTTAATGATCAAATTAAATTGTATTTATCAAAAAGCATGTCTAATTAATTAAAATCATGAAACTTATACAATTTAATTTATTAAAAGTGTAACAAAAATTACATGTTTATGGCCGTATGAAATTTTATATTTTTTCTTACCTTATGTTTTATTGTTGCCAAATTCTGTTTTAGCTCATCTGATTATTTGAATGCATACAAAAAATTTTTTACTCTTACAGTAGCCTTATGAATTGTTATTTTTCCTCAGAAATTCTGTGTTGTGTATTTAAATTTGACTGGTTATCAGATTAAGGCATGAAACATCGATTTAATTTATATTTTAATGAATGAAAATTAAACATTTACATGTTGAAAAATAAAGGGGATTTAGCCTACTATTAAAAATAAAATATTTTGTGATTATGTCTTAATAAAATAAAGTTGTATTATTTTTCAACAGTAGTAGTAGACGTGTTTTTGAAGTAGAACTAAATTCACAGTTTCATTGTTTGTAGGGACAAACAGATGCAGATAATTAAAACATGCACATTTCTTCTCTTTCTCTGTCACTCTCAAAATGGGCATATTTGAGAAACAAGTCGAGTAGTTTGCTTCACTGAATATAAGTGTCGGTCATTTAACATTTCTTTTCAGAAACAGTTGACTAAACATCTTACCTCGCTCTCTTTTATTAATCTGACGCTTAGTCCGCTCAGCATCTGTGAACGCTAAACTCCGCCTACTTTGATTTGATTTGAATTCAATTACTTTGACATTGACGGCGCTGTTTGCCCGCCGAGGCAGAGCAGACTTTACAGCTTTTTGTCATCCTAACAAGAGCGCTGCGTGTCGAGGACAGCAGATGCTCATGTAGGCCTATAATTATCTTTATTGAAGTGAGTTAGGTTTAAATCGCAATCGTCAAGCATTAATTAATGATTTTTGTTGTTGCAATTTTACACATAATAATCCACGATGATCACAGTACACAAAACTGAAATTGCACGTCAAAATAACAGTCAATATTTTTTGAGACCCACCCCAAAAATAAATTAGCCTACTTTCCACAAATCACGTTTTCAGGGAGCCCATGTATTATTAAGGGGGGCCTAGCTCCCCGTAGCACCCTGCTCACCAGGATGGCCATTTTAATGTCATTTTGTGTGTAATTTTGCCGCTTAAACGCAACAAGCTGCACTTTTAGAGCCCCATATTTCAGCCTCGACTTTTAGTTTATGGCTTCGGGACAATTTTCACGTCAGACGCGGGCCGGGCATCGGGCTTGTTTTAGGATTCCTCCTTATTTTTGTATTTTAGAAATCCATCAATTATTATGGTAATGAAAAGGATTAGCCGCTCGTGGAAACAATACCGCGACTGACAAGAGCAGCTCGACCTGTCTAATAGCACACATTTGTCTAGGTTAAACGTTTAAACTAACATTGTGATATGCTTTTTTAAGTATTTTATATAGATTTAATTTTAGTCAAGTGGTGATTTAAGAAGGCTAAATTGATCAAACATAATAGCCAAACTCACTGTCTGCAGCTGGCCGATTGCTCAAAAGATACTTTAAAAACAAAAACTTGAATTTAATAAACAAATACATTTTCCAAACATATTTCTAAATTAACTTAATAAAGAAACGAAATACGCTTTGCCATTAAAAACGAAACTGAACTATTTTAATGGCTAGAACAGCAGCTGTGTAATGGGGAAGAGAGAAAGAAAGACATGGGCTCCAGTCGGACTCGAGAAGGTAATTCTGATCATCTGCTGGACAAGGATTGGACTGGGCGTATGTTTGAGGCCCGTGCAGGATTCTACTGAGCTTGTTTGGTACCAAAGTCAATTTGGTGCTCGCAAGGCGGCTTTATACGGACGCCATTTGGACATGACTGAGTGCAGCGCAGTGGAAACCGCCTCTGGAGCGCGCGAGTACAGAACGGCTTAAAAAGACGTACAAACAAATAATAGGCTACATTTTAGTGACAATGCAACAATGACCCGATTAGGCAGGTGACAATTCTGTCAACTGTACCAAAATGCCAGAGAAAGACTTGTATCGCACCGTGCAGCTCTTTAGTGCAGACGAGATGCGCTGATTACGTGTTTTAAGAGAAAGTCAAAGAGAGAAAACACAGCTGATGAATCCGTTTTCAAATGACCGATTTGATATTCTGTGTGGATCTATTTACTCATCAGCCTACAAGCTATGGGCTATTAAATAAATGTGTGAATATCCATCATTTTAAAGTCGAAAGCTGCGGAAAGAGTAGAAATATGCGATATAGCCCATGCGCAATCCTGCATCAAATTCAGGACCCGAATAAACATAATTGTATTATACAAAGATTTGTAAAATAGATTTCCATGACTTTTCCAAAACTTTCTGGGTTTATTCATTTTTCCAAAACTTTTCCAGGCCTGGAAAATGCGGTTTTAAAATTCCATGACTTTTCCAGGTTTTTCATGACCGTACGAACCCTGATTATAGGAGAACATTTAGAGCTGTTAAACTGGCGAATGGAGGTTTCAAAAAGTATAAAAGAGTGAATAAATGAATAAAAGGGTGCCGTTAATTGTGGCCAACGTGTATTAGAGAAAAACAATTATTTCATTATGATATTTCCCCCCCATTTTAAATTCTTATTATCCGATGAAAGGTTAGATTGTTGTTTATTTTTTTAATAAAAGATCAAAATGATTAACAATGCAGATACATTTTCATAGCCTTCTTTGATCATATTTACCAAGGTTGCCGATATTTTTGGCCATGACTTTATAACAGATACTTTTTTGATAAATTGTAAGTTAGTCAGATATAAACTGTAACTTTGTAATTTTGATGATAAATTGATGACCTTTTGAAAAACAAACTAAACTCAACTATTGTAAGTGTATTTAAACTTGTGTGTGCTTGTGTGTTAACTTGCATGTAACTATATAAACTTTATATCTATCAGTTATATAGTTAGGCTTCATATAAACAGTAACTTCTTTTTGAATGATAATAAATAAATACAACCTTAGAAAATATACATGTAACTTAAAATTTAGTAAGATGCAAAATTCTGTAAAATAAAAACTTTGAATATGTATAATTGCATATAGCTATATGTTGGTATCTATCTATTGTTTATATAGTTATATATAACAACCTTTGAAAAATGTAACAACTTGTAAAAAGAAGTAAAACATGTTAAGGAATAGGGGAACGTGTAACTATATAAACTGTAGATATCTATCTATCAGATCTCACCATAAAGACCAGACTGAAATTATTCATATTCGCTGCAAAAAAGCTTTAAAATGACCAAATGCAATCCTCTAAAACGCTGTAAGATGCCAAATGAATGACGTAATGGCGAGTTTGGGTTTCCTTGGTGGCACATTCAGAGACATTAAATCAATAACACTTCATTATTGATAAGGCCAGTGATCCATTTGCAGGAAGTTTAGGATCCATTAACGTCTCATCTTACCTTCAGCCTCCCTTTACCGCTGTTCTCCTCTGAGAGGAATACTGGAGCTGTGCAGACCTTGACCCTCTCCAACAGAAGGATAGACTTCACTAGTAACTCAGCCAGTCAATGGAAATGATCTCAGAACTGCTTCAAGACAAAACAGAAGCGTATTATAGTCACATATTAACACATGCATTATTAAAAACATGTTCTTATTTCAAGGACAAATACAGCATTATTACGTGTATAAACATGCATATCACACTCTCTCACACCAAAAACCTCAGAAGAGCCTAAAAAGAAGATTCATTTGATTATAAAACAGCAGTACACAAAGTAGGTGGAATTGCTTGCTGTTAAAGAGGTTTGAATGACAAACAAGTCAAATGTGCTTGACTTAACCATCATGATTTTGACCTTGGAGACCGCAGCAGATCCTGTCCTGTATGATCATATTATCACCTCCTGCAGTACCTTCATCCCTCAACTCCCAATGCAATGTAATCCGTCACCATGACAATAGACAACATCTCTTCACCATGGTGTCATTTATTGCTCCCAAGGGGTACATTGTTCAAGCATGAAAACATCTCTTACAGCATCCACTAAGCATTAAAGCATCTGTTTTGATGGTTATTTGGCTTTGCATGGGCTGAAAGGACCTTTAGCCTGGCTTTATTTTTTCTGAGAGAATACAACTATTGTAGAACAACAAATCACTGCACGGCAATTAAACATGCACTATTAGGTTGTTAAATGTAACTGGCCCCATTATCTTACAGTTTTTCTATATGTTTAGAATTGGCTGGTTACTTAAAGCGAGAAAATGATTGTTTATTTTTTTTTTTTTTACTAAACAAGACTAATTTAAAGCTACCTTGTTCAGAGAATTTTCGAAAAATAAGCTGCAAAAAAGGGTCCTTCATAAATCATCATGGTTATGAGGTCAGAACCATGTGGAAATGAACATAACCGCCCGATTGTTTACAACCTATTCAGTATTCAGTAATCATAAAAGAGGTGATTTATCAATAGAAATCTAAAAGAAGTAGAAAAAAACATTATATTTGATTCTAAGGGTCAGAAGAATTAAAACTTGTTTTGTAAAATGAAACTTCAGGTTTTGGCACATAAGCTTGACTGTCAGTGTAAGTGGACTTTAGGGGAAAACGCTAGAGTAGAATGGTGCTTTTTAATGTACAGTTCTGCTCAAATGCTTAAGAATCTCTTGCAAAATAAGCGAGATGTTTATCATTTTAAAACAAGAGCAATGCTGAAAGTAGCATTTGGCCTATTATTTTTTATTTTATTTATTTTTCTCAGCAGAAGCTTATTTTCGCAACTAAATAAAGATAAAAAAAAATATTGCTACCATTTATCTCCCAATTCTGACTTTTCTCAGAATTGTGTGTCAAATGTACAAAATATGAGTTATAAAATCTGAATTGTATGACATAAACTGATAATTCTCTGATTAATTTCTCAAGAGTTGTGTTCAGTTCAAATGTTTAATAATCTCTTGCAAAATAAGTGAGATATATATCATTTTAAAACAAGAGCAATGCTGAAAATAGTATTTGGCCTTTCATTTAGTAGTTTATTTTATTGGAAGCCCATTTCTGCCACTAAAAAAAGATAAAAATAAATAAATAACTGATACTAATAATTGCTTATCTCCCAATTCTGACTTTCCCCCCCTCAGAATTGCGAGTTTATATCACGTAATTCTGAGAAAAAAAGATCAGAATTGTTATGTCTGAATTGTAATGTCTGTTATAAGCATGCAATTCTGACTTTATATCTCACAATTGTGACTTGACTTGCATAATTGCATAAACTCATAATTCTGAGAACATAGTCTTTTTCCCCCTCGGAATTAAACATATTACTCACAACTGCAAGTTTATTTCTCACAATTCTGAGGAAAACTTTATATCTCGCAACTTTCAATAAAAGCTTATATTAATCAATTCTGAGGGGTAAAACGCCAACCCACAATTCGGAGAAAAAAGTCAGAATTGCAAGATGTAAAGATTTATGTAATAAAATATATGAGATAAAAAGTCTCATAAAAGTATTTTTTATTTAGTATTCGGCGGCAGAAATGGGCTTCCATAAAAACATTTAAAAAACAAACATAACTTTACAAAAAAGGGGTATGTAACCTTGCATGTAAAAAAGTGCAAGGGGTATGTAAATATGACTATAACTAAATAAACTGAGTTACTGAGAAAACAAAACCAGATATAAAATGTAACTGATATTTACTGAATGAAAACAAAAGTGCAAATAAAGATTTTTACTGTGACATCAGAATCTGTTTTGCCATTAAAACACATCACACTGCATTTAAATGAAAAAATAAGCACAAAAATACATGTACACATGATAAACGTCTCCTGCTGCATCAGTTCCAGTCAGCATCTAGATCTTCATCGTCTAGGACAGATGAGCTGAACAGTGAAAAACCTTTGAGGAGTCCTGTGGGGCCTCCGGAGCCCAACTCAAAACATCTCCTCTTCTTTGTAGCTTTCTCTCCGGCTTCTTCCTGTCTGTCTGAGGGCTCTGTCCTCATGTTGCCCGTCTGCATTGTGGTGGCCTTTGCATCTGTGGTTGTATTTTTCCTGGTCTTTGTGCTTGTGTTCTCCTGGTCTTCAGAAAGTGTGTTTTCTGTCACTTTGTTTGTACTGCCTTTTGTAGCTGGGACTGTTTTATCTCCAGTGTTTTCCTCAGATGAGTCCGTAAATGAGAATCTAGAAAGTTTGGCCAGAGTTGAACTGGCCACCTTCACCTTTGTGTGGTCTGTCCTTGGTGGGGATTGTGGGTGTTTATTAGTGTTGCCATTATTCTCACCTGGAGAGAGGCTGTCGAGTCTGGACAGCAGCTGTTGTTGATGTTCAGTGTCCTCAGATGTCCCTTTTTGAGCTGTGCTCACATCATCCAAGACCTGAGAGGAAACGTCTTTGGTTTTATTGTTATTTCCTAGTCGGGGTTTCTTATTAGCTCTGCTGCCCTCTGCTGGACGAAGTGAGCTTGACCGATTCCCTCTTTCGGCCTGTTTTTCTGGCATTTGAGGTGCGGTAGGTTTCTCCCCCTCATGCACCGCCACTTTAGCACTGGCTTTCGCAACCGACGGATCGGCATGAGTCATTCTCTCTCTGGGTTGGAATGTGAAGTTTGTGAGTTTGCTGCGTAAATCCTCTCCGCTCTCGGCTCTGATGTCAGGAGGACTGATGGCTGTGTTTTTTCTTTTTGAGGGTTTCTTCCCTGTTTTGGGAGTACTGTGGGAGAATATCTCCTCTAAATCGTCACCTGTCTCTCCTAAAACTTGTTCCTCACTCGGCAGGAGGGATGCTTTCATCTCTTTTAACCGTTTGGCTCTGAGCTGTTTGGAGCCCTTTTCCACAACAGCCTCAAACATGGATGGATCCTCATCCTTCTCCCACACAGAACCCTTGTGGCGTATGGAACGGCTGTTGCTAGGCAACACCGCCGTGCTGCCCAGTGTGGTGGTGGCGTTCTGTGTGGAGGTAATGACAGGGGAGGTGTGAACGACAGAGGCGGTTCCAGTCGGGGTGGATAAGGAGTGGAACCAGTCCAGGCTGGGGTCTGAATCAGTGGACACCTCACCATTACTGTGATTTTGACCCGCTGGACGCTCGCTGGTGTGGTCACTATGTGGTTCGGTCCCTTTAGGGGAGTCCGGTCTTCTGTTCTTTAGCCTAAAAAGGAGCACAAAAGATCTTCTTAGGAGGAATCTCAGATCTTTGAAGGGCTCAGATTAATTTTAGGCAAGTTTTCTATGTGCTGTAAAATATAGAAGCCCATTTCTTCCACTGAATAATAAAAAAAAAAAGGTAATTACTTTTTTTCTTACAATTGCATGATACAAACTTACAATTCTGACCTTTTTCTCAGAATTGTGAGATATAAACAACTGTGAAAAAAAATTCACAATCTAAATGTTTTATTCAGTGGTGGAAATGGGTGTCCATATTAAACGTATATATACATATTTTAAAAATGACATTTTAATTTGTATTATTAATATAATTTCATATATTAAAATCAGGTTACAAAATGTCATATTAATACATTTTATTCTTGATAATGTTTGATTCATATTACTAATTAAATACAATTGCATAAAACTGTATTTTAAAACAAAAACGAATACTAACTGGTCGGATTTCACACACACACACACACACACACACACACACACACACACACACACACACACACACACACACACACACACACAATTATTATTGTCAAACATTTATTATTATTATTATTATTATATTTCAAATGTATATAAATTAAATTAACTTAATTTTACTACTATAATGTATTTGTATTTACTACATATTAAAGTATAATTTATATTATTATATTAAATACTATTTTGTATTTAAACATTATATACATATTTTATCATGAATATTACATTTTAATGTATTTTATAATACAGTACAAATGAAATAAATTTGTATTTTAAATGTATCATTTCAGTTTTACCTTGAAAGTCTTCGCAGTTCTTTCTGTAGGATGTCAGTCAATCCCAGCTTCTCGAGCACAATCTCACACTGAGTTGTGTACTGTTCACAGGGGTCATCAGGAAAAGAGGTGTGTAGAGCGTTCACATTTCCAAGTAGAGCGCCTCCCTGAGGAAAACATAAAAATATGCTTATCCAATCCTCAACAATTTATTATAGTTTCCGGATGATGAAGTAGAAATAAACAAACCTGCATGGAGCACTCCATAACAGACACCACAACAACAGCGTCCTCTACTGTCACCGTCTCTCTGAACATTAGCCTAGCATGAGCTGAAACACACAGAGAGATGAGCATCAATTCTGATGAGATGAGCATTAGATATTATGCAGCATGGGAGCATCTGACCCTCAGCGAGGCGGCTGAGACTCTCCAGCATGCGGATGGTCGTCCGGGCGGCGTTACGGCTGTTGCTCCGTCTCTGCAGCTGATAGTAGCGGCTCAGGATGGTGTTTGCTTCCTGTGTTATACAAGGCTTAAGAGTCTTGATCAGGCAGAAATAGGCCCTCATCTTCTCCATACTCCATAAACATGAAGACTCACTCGGCGCTCCTGTGGGAAAAACACGAGGGAAGAGAGGTGAGAGAAAGGGAGAGATGTTAAGATGAATATTTTATAAATATGCAACAAAAGTTCTAGTCAGTATCAAAGAGTTTCTCAGCCAAATGAGGGGTGAACCAGCCCTCTAGGAGAAAGGTTTTCCTATCAAAGTGGAAAATAATGAAGACTTGAACAGTTGAAGTTTTGTTATCAAAAAAGAGTGGCCTTTGAATACATTTTTTGTTCTTTAAGCCCTTCTCTCGCAGATGCCGTCTTATGGTTACTGGCAGTGTTGGGGGTAATGCATTACAAGTAACGTGAGTTACATAACAATATTACTTTTTTCAAGTAACTAGTAAAGAAACGCATTACTTTTTAATTTACAAGAAAATGTCGGAAGTTACTTTTTTCCCCATTTATTGATGACAGTGCGCTGTGTGAACATGATCTCACTGTAGCTCTAATCTAGACTAAATGTGAATGTGTATTAATTCATTTCACTCGCAAAAAACAGATTTAGTATTCATTAAAATGAATTAAAACAGTGAAATGCAAACTCAGAATATGACGCAAACCTGCAATAATTAAATATGTTAAACAACACAAATGTATCTAATCCCATTTTATTAACCAATGTGTTTGCTGATGACCTTTGATGATCCAGTTCAACCACACTAATAAGAAAAAAATACTTTAGATAAACTAACAATTGTGCTTCATTGTTTTTTATTGCTGAAGAGTGTTGAACATCTTCTCCTGCGTTTTACTATACAGACATTACTTACTTTTCCTTCAACCTGTTTATTCATTACAGGTTTTTTCATTAAAATTTTAGTGTGAAAGGGCTTTTACATTTGCTATAAATATAACTTCTTGTATTAAAAACAAACAATCAAGCCCTGCTCATATTTAAAAAGTAACGCGAAAGTAACGCAAAAGTAATGTAACACATTACTTTCCATAAAATATATGCTTAAACATTAAGAATTGTACTCATGGAAATTACTAAAAAAGTCAAACCTTAAATGTAAAGGGGGTGACCCAATACTTTTGGCAATATAGTGTATATATATATATATATATATGTGACCCTCTCTGTGAAATCCAGGCTAAAGTCTCAAAATCTAATTAGGAGATAACAAGCATCAAATTTGGATTTCAACCATTAATTTCACTATGGTTTCAATCTTTGACATGGCCTTACTCAGTCAATATGAAAGATATGAAGGTTACATTTTCACAGAATGTTCTTTACCATATGAAGGATGATTTTATGTAGAAAACAGTAAATTGACTTTAGTTGGGTTTTCACAGAGAGGGTCACACACATATATATATATATATATATATATATATATATATTATGCCCTTCATAGTATAAAACAGAATAATATAATGTAACGTAATTTAAATGTAAAATAATATAATATGCACCTACTTTGAAAAACCCTGATATGACAAAACAAAAGATTCTTCTCTGGGACAAACCTTTATTCTGCAGGATAAAGGAGGAGATTATTTTGTCCCATTCTGGGTTTTTAGTATCCAGCAGAACCAGTACGAGGTCAAAGCGGCTCAGGAGGGGGCTGGCGAGGGCCACGTTCACAGAAACTGACACATTAGGGTCATACTGCCCCTTTGGGTTAGTAGCTGCCAGGATGGTGGTCCTTGTGTCCAGTTTGCACACCATTCTACAAAAGAGGAACATGGGACATTTAATGTGATGCTCACAAGCTTTTGGTTAGAGGTGGGGAACAAATGTGATTCTTGGATGCATCGTGATGCGGACATGGACAATTCTGATTCATTCACAAATGTATTTTCTATTTCTAAATGTTAATTGATAAAGTGATGTTGACGGAACGCAAAAGGCAGAACTCTAACCCCCTAATTTACACTGATGCGCCTGTGGCACGTTATGGCTCCGAGTCCGACAAGGTTTTGTTTTGTCCTTCAAGCGCTGCCAAATCACACCAGAAGCGTTCAAGGCACTTTCACATGGGACACGGCACGTGGTGGAATCGTCGAGCGGCTGCCGCTTTCTATCGTAGTGAAAGCGATTTGTGCATTTGCAGGCAGTGCTTCAGAAACGTGCAGCATCGCAGCTGGTGCAAACACAACCATTGACTAGAGTGGCCGTGATCAGCTCCGGGTTTTCAATTAATTGTTATGGAAATTGAGCTTAAGCGCTTGCGCGGTGCAGTATGGGATTGAAAGCAGCACAGAGAAAGCGTTGATAGCGGCAAAACATTTGAGCATTCCTCCACTTTATGCAAATATTGAGCAAAAAACACGGGCGACAACCAATCGCTGTGAAAAGAGGAAGATGAAATGCAAACAGGGTGTAAACATTGGTTTAGAGTGTTTCTAAACACTCTGTCCTAAAGGTGTGCTCCGTCCTAAAGGTGTGCTCCATCCTAAATTTGACACGCCCCAAAGCAGTGGCGTTGTAGCATTGCCAGCGGCACTGAGCACAGATTTGACGCTGTAGTGGAAACGCTCCGTAACAAACGCAAGATGGCGGCACGTGGAATCAGACCGGAACCCTCAGCGTTAAAAGCTAGTGTATGGAAGCACTCTATAGTCAGACAGTGAGAAAAAAAAACTATGTATTAAAACAAAAGATGCATCGATAATCATTTTATCATCGCAGCCCTCTGAATCGAAATCGAATTAAATCGTAAGTTGCCTAGAGATTCACACCCCTATTTTGGTTAATAAAAAAAAAAATGCAAGACAGAATTTCCCCAGCACTCACCCGGCTTTGGCCACGCTGATGGTTTGTTGCTCCATGGCCTCATGGATGCTGGTGCGGTCATGTTCTTTGATGCTGTTGAATTCATCGATGCAGCACAGACCTCCATCAGAGAGAACGAGGGCTCCTGCCTCCAGATGCCACTCTCCAGAGTCCTTAACAGCCGCCACTGTCAGACCTGAGCAGCATTTCACAATGATACAAACAATGATGCAACAGCACTGAATTCTCACTGCAGAGTAGAAGTGAATAGTGCCTAGTTTGTGTATGCAGCAATCTGAATGTACAACAATATTGAACTTTACCCATCAGACACCTCAGCACTGTTCTGGCTCTATTTAGCTTTTAGTTCTTCACTAATTTTAGGGGTTTTAAATAGGAAGAACTATACTATTTATATTAATTTACATAAATACTCTACCACTGAGTTTTGAGTAGGTACAATAAAAAAAGAAAAAAGAAAATGTGAAATATAATTGCAATTGAAAACGTTAAATTTACTTTAATATATTTTAAAATGCAATTTATTCCTTGGGATGAAAAGCTGAGTTTTCAGCAGCCATTACTCTAGTCTTCAGTGATTGTCTCCAGTCTTCACATGATTCTTCAGAAATCATTTTAATACATTGATTTGATGTTCAACAAACATTTATTCTTATTATCATTGTTTTTGTGGAAACAATGTTCATTTTTTCATGAGTCTCCTATGAACAGAGTTCAAAATAACATTTACTTGAAATAGAAAGCTTCTGTCATATTATAAATGTCTTTACTATTACATTTATCTAATTTAATAATTTAAACTTATTTATAAAAATTATATTAGCTCTTGAATGTGCATTCAGAAATTCTGCACTGTTCACATTATAAATAACACACAGTTCAAAAATAAAAATTCTGTCATCAATTACTCACCCTCATGTTGATTCAACCCATATGAGTTTCTCTCTTATGATGAAAATGACTTCCATAGTAGTGAAAAAACAGCAGAAGAAAGAAACTCATACAGGTTTGGAACAACACGAGGGTGAGTAAATGATGACAAAACACTGATTGTGCATGTTAAAGAGAAGGTGATGTGAGGTTCAGAAGAACATGAGGAACCTGCATTAGTAGATCCGATTCCTGCAGTGAGCACAGAGCGTGGTGTAATCTTAGCCGCGTACTTCAGAAACTGTGACTTCCCAGTGCCTGGATCGCCCACGAGCAGCAGATGAGACTCTCCTAAACAAGAGCAGTCAGAACTATTCACAAGAGCAATACACTTTTCAAGCACACCTCTGAACTTTGTTTCACTATAAGTCTAAATGTCAGACTGTCCATTATGAAGAATGTGAATGCATACCTCTCACCTTGGTTCCAGATACATCTATTCTCTGTACCCCACCTGCCAAAACCATAGCAACAGCCAGCTTGACGACATACATGCCGAACACCTGAGGGCAAAGACTCATCAAGATCTCATTCCTGCCTGAAAGAGACACAGAAAGAAAGAATAAGACCGACAGATTTTATGATTCATAAACCCACACTGAATCCCATGAGCTGTTTTACATTATGATTGGCTGCTAGGGTGTTCTAGGCCATTACTAGGTGGTTCTCGGTTTTTCCCCACTTTTTCTAACATCAATGTGAAATTCATGCATTTGACTGTTTAGAAAAGTAATAATAAAACACAGAACGAGTTACATGTCAAAGTTTAATACTTGTAGTTGGGGATTTGTTCAAATCAGAAACCCAATAACCCTATGAGCAACAGTAGCCTGATAGTGTGTCTCAGAAAACACCGCAGGCAACAGACTACAACACCGTTTCATGCACCTAATCAACTGAACTTCCTCTACAGGGATTATAATTGAGTTTGTATAGCAATAAGAAAGAGAGAAATCTATTAAATGCTGAAAAGACATGGTATTAAAAAGCCATATTGTTTATTTGTACTACTAGACTGGTTTCCCAGATTCACTACTTAACAAAAACACACCAACCAGCAATGGGGTTATGTTTGTGACTGTCCCAGAAATCTTCAAACTCCTTCTGAATGTCTTCCAGCACCAGTGCTGTGGTGGACTGCTCATTATTGACCTCGATATAGTTTGCTTTCAGCACAATCTCCACATCACAGCGGCAATCCAGAAACATCGGCTTCCAGCGCTGACACACAACTCCATACACTGTGATGTCATCGCCTGCGAGAAACGTTTGAGGGAAAAAGACACGATGTTGCCCTGAGGATTGTTGCTATTAGTATATTAGTAAAAAACAAAAATGGTGATAAAAATTGCAATATATATGATGCAAAAAATGCTTATATAATATAAATATCTATAATTGTTATTTTATATAAATAAAATTGCAACATGTATAAAATTAATCTACAAAATTATAAAACAAATCTGATTATTTACAGTGTTATTGCACTGAAGCACATGACTGAAACCAACAGGAAGTTTATGTTGGAATTCATTGAGAAAATCTTAATAAAGCCAGTATTAACAGTGAGCAGGACTGGACTGAGTAATTAAGTGATCAAATTATTTAAGCCAGTAAATACATGGATAAACTACAGACTGGACTCTACTTCTGCTGGTATTCAGCATTTACCTGATTTGCAGCTGTCCACAAGATCGTCCTCCAGGATGATGAGCATAGATCGAGGGATACTGCCCACTGACAGTTTCTGTACCTGTTGGTGAAGGTGCACTGCTCAAGAAGTTTACATACTTCGAGATGTAGAATTCAACTTTTTTTTTTTTAAGCTTTTTAATATGTTATTTAATATGTTATTTATTAAAAATGTAATTTTATCTTTAATTGTAATTTATATACTTTTAATTTAATAATGTTTGTTTTTTTAAGTTTCAGACCCATGATACGTAGTCTCAGCTTTAGACATCACGCCCAGACCGTTGGATGAATGTCTGATGCACAAGACACACAAAATATGAAACACTTTGGGAGTTTCATAGTCGTCATCTGCCAAACCCCATCTTGGAAGAAGAAACCCGAACTGAACTCTTTCTTTAGCACCGGGTTGCTCCAGGGTGACTGTACATGAATATACACCATCTCACCTGCTCTTGGATTTTGATCTCCTGGTAGTCCTTGCAGGCAGCCGGAGGGGCGTCACTTCCTGACAGGCAGGTGAATTTGAAAGAATTACATCCTTCCTCGTTGGGGCAGCTGGTGGGTGGAGTGAAGGTGTAAAACTGCTCAAAAGCAGCCTGCACGGAGAACACGTGCCTGCATTTATTGCACATGTAGTCTCTCTCATACTCCAGCACTTTAGTCACACTGGTGCGGATGACCGTGCCCGTCACGGACAGGAAGTGGCCCGCGTCTCTAGCTTTAGGAATGTGATCTCTGGTCAGCTCAGGACACATAGGTAAACCTGAAAACATGTAGTAATATGAAAGAAAGCCATACATTGAATTGGAACAGCATGAGGTTGGGCAAGTGTTGACTTTTTGTTGACCATTTCAAATGAACCACCAGGTGTCAGTGTTATTCCACCACAGCCTTCTAGAGCTCCTGTTTGAGAAATTCTGTCTCCTGCTGCTAGATGGCGCTGCATGTTCATTCATTAAAAGTTCAAAAGCAGAGTTACAGTCTCTTGCACTTTCTTGCATAATGAATCAACTCAGAGCGTTCAATATTTGAATATGACCTGGCCCGGCATGGTTGCATCATAGAAAAACATAAAAGAAAGAAGAATAAAAAACGTCAAAGTTACTTAGGCAATAAATCTGCATTCACTTCTTCTTTCCCCTCTAACCAGACACAGACTGTAGTGGCTACGGAGAAAATGGGTTTCAGTAAAGTGTGTTTATTCGGATGAGTCACGTCTGCAGGGCTACAGATGAAGAGCGTGTAATTACAGGTGACGGCAATCATCTCCTGCAGGACGTGAGAGAAAAGCACTTGGCTTCGTCACAATGCAATACGATCCATCCCACATACCTCAGGGATCAAACACAAGCCTACACATCATCTAAAACAATCTTCACACTCTTGCTGTCTATGTCAGTCTGCTGTTTTTAGATAAGCAGTTTAGAGCTGGGTGATATACTGAATATTCATCATATATTCATGATCACCATTTTGTTTAAAAGCACCTTTGTAAAAACTGCACTGCTTTTAAGGATTTTTACCATCGAGTTTCCCAAATATATTGCCTCACTTGACAAGAACACAAAGGTTTTTAAAAGCACAAAACAAAAGAAACCGCTATTTTATAAATGGAACGGCGTCTCTGGTTTAAACTTCTGCAGCACAAACTGTATTCGAAGATTTTACTTGTATAATCACTGAAAAATGCACACGGAAATGTTCTCTATACACACACACACACACACGTAAAATAATGCTGGTAACACTTTACAATAAGGTCCCGTTTTACATTAATTCATTATATTAGTTAATGTGAACTAGCGCAAAAAATACATCTAAACCATCTATTAATCTTAATTAATGTTAATTCCAAAATGTAATAATGCATTATTAAAAGAAGTGTTAATACTATTTAATGGGACTGAGCTGGCATGATCTAACAGTGAATATTTGTATTTCTATTAACATTAACAGAGATTTAAAAAAGAAAATATATGGTAACATATGTTACAGTTGCTCAATGCTAAGTAATATTAGTTAATTAATTAATTAACATTAATTCATGGGACATTATTGTAAAGTGTTACCATAATGTTTTACATACACGTAAAAATAGAGGAAAACATTATTAATTCACTTATTTGCTGTTTTTTATTAAGCAAGGATGCATTAAATTGATCAAAAATGACAGTAAATACTTTTAAATTGTTAGACAAAAATCTATTTAAAATAAATGGTTTTATTTGGAATATTAATTAAAGAACACAGAAAAAATTGGTATTATGGTATTAACAAAAACATTAAGCAGCAACAGTTTTCAACATTGTCATCACAGGAATAATTTACATTTTAATATTAAAATTAAATGTATAATATTGAAATTATAATATTATTAATATATAAATTATATTTATTTTTTACTGAATCTTTTACCATAAGAAACAACTACTTAAAGTATTAAAAACCTTTTAATGATAGCGCATGTGGGTAAATATTGCTATTTTCCATGCACTTATTTTGGTGCATATAAAAGAAGATTAAATATTAATTCTGTTCAAATCAGTGAGAAAAACATGCCTCAATGATTTTAACTAGATTTTTACAGTATTTAACATCTTGCATTAAATAATTATAATCTACTTGCCAACAATTCTTATTTAGCAATAAATACAGACATATAGAATATTAATGAAAGGCTGAAAGATGGAGCAATATTTGAGCTATCTCACCCAGTCTGACCTTTACTGAGCATCTCTCTTTATAATACAGGTACGTCACACCTCTTCAGGAAGACAACAGAAGATTGTACCCACCAGACACCACCTGGATACACAATATTACTCACTAATGACCTTCACCAAAGCATGAACGCGCTTGTTCATTGTGATACGACCAACGGGTCCGTGAGCTTTTTATGGCGGTGTGTCCTATTTTCAGACCCCTTTCATATTCACAGCACGCTGGATCTATGAGTGGAGTCTGCACTCGGGCTATTTATAACTCTCCTTCATCCACAAACGGGATAAAACATCCAGGGAACAGGAAAGGTCAGTCAGCGGATTATTGCTGACACACTCCCTTCAGCAGTCAGAGTCTTGGATACATCCATCTAGAGACGGGTAACATTTACACGAGTGGTGCTCCTCACCCATATACAAGTCCACAACACAGTGCCAGGGTGTTGCTATACAAGTCCACAACACAGTGCCAGGGTGTTGCTATACAAGTCCACAACACAGTGCCAGGGTGTTGCTATACAAGTCCACAACACAGTGCCAGGGTGTTGCTATACAAGTCCACAACACAGTGCCAGGGTGTTGCTATACAAGTCCACAACACAGTGCCAGGGTGTTGCTATACAAGTCCACAACACAGTGCCAGGGTGTTGCTATACAAGTCCACAACACAGTGCCAGGGTGTTGCTATACAAGTCCACAACACAGTGCCAGGGTGTTGCTATACAAGTCCACAACACAGTGCCAGGGTGTTGCTATACAAGTCCACAACACAGTGCCAGGGTGTTGCTATACAAGTCCACAACACAGTGCCAGGGTGTTGCTATACAAGTCCACAACACAGTGCCAGGGTGTTGCTATACAAGTCCACAACACAGTGCCAGGGTGTTGCTATACAAGTCCACAACACAGTGCCAGGGTGTTGCTATACAAGTCCACAACACAGTGCCAGGGTGTTGCTATGTGATTGCTAAGGTGTTTTGAACAGTTTTTAGTGCATTGCTATGTGGTTGCTTGCTAGTTTAAGTCAAACTCACCTAAAGTCTCTGAACATAAATAATCATTAAATTAGAGAAATTTATAATTTATATTTTTATTATTTATAGTATTCAAAAGTATTTTAAAATAGCATTTATTTTCATATATTATATATTTTTTAAATCATAAAATCATTTTTTAATCCGTCATTTTTTATATATTATTATTTTAGATGTAGTTTTTATTTATGTCCATTTTAGTACTTTTAGTGTTTAGTAATGTTAGTTTTTACTAACATTTTATATTTACTAAAAGTTTTTTTCTGAAAATATTTACTAATAGTTATAGTTACTACTAATAATAGTAGGATTACTAATAATACTTAATGGTTATTATTATAGTTTTTACTAATAGTTATAATTACAACAAATAATATTTGGATTATAATAGTAATACTATTTACTTACATTACTATTATTTTAAAATAGCATTTATTTTCATTTGTTATGTGCAGTTGTCATGTTTATTATTGTTGTCATTAATTTTTTATATTTTATTTATTTCCATTTAGTAATTTTGATGTTTATTAACTTATTTTCATTTAGTAATTGTCATGTAACTTATTTCAGTTAGTTGCCAATTTTCAGTTTTCCTATTTCTATTTTATTTCAGCTTAATTTCAATGTACACCAAAGGTGTTATATTTTTAGTTTAATACAATAACCCTGCCACCAAGCACAAGATTGATGGTCAATTATTAGTCTGACCACTTTGAAATGTTTCCTCAAGTCAAACAATCATTCATTCACACCACATATTCTGCATATTTTTTCTTCAAAAATTCTCCTTTTACGGTCCACAGAAAATATAACAGCATGCGGTTCAAAGCGACATGAGTGTGAGTAAATACTGAGAGAATTTTCATGAAACATTCCTTTAAAGCCTCGTTCAGCTGTTCCAGTGTCTGACTGACCTCTCTCTCCTCAGATCCGGATCAATACCCTCCCTGCAGAGCCCTTGCTCCTCTTGTTGTTACATCATGCAGTGTTTGCACTCACACCTGACCAGCTACTCAAAGCTTCATCTGATCTCCCTCTCACAGCGAGCCAACATCCCGACGCGTAACGAGAAAAACACATCAGCATATCCTGCAGGTTATATGACACTGGATCAGAGGAAGCGACCGTGATAACAGATAACGGTTCACGGCAGGACAAACGAGCTGTCTGGCACGGTGTGCTGGGGTCTAATTGCCTGTAGAAGGAAACAGCCTCTGTGTTGCATTGACAAACTAATGGGCTGCAAGCCTTCAAGAGCAAATGGAACAGGCAGTCTGCGGCAGTCTGCGGCTTTACGGCAGCACAGATCTAGCAGTTACACACAGAGAACAGTCAGCACATTACAAGCCAGTTGTGATCACGGTGAGGTACATGTCATTTTGTAAATAGAGGAATTGTTTACTGTTGTGCACAAACAGGCCTAATAGTGTCATTTGCTAGAGCTGTGATATTTATAGCACATACACTAGTCTAGACATCCTGGAGTATACATACAGCATTACTCTCAGTACCTGGACAGACCAGTCAGTAACACGTTAAATAGGAGGACGATGCCAAACACTATATAATGCTTAACTGATCTGAATGATCGCTTTTTGAAATGTAAAAATTACAAATATGTACATACTTTACATGTACATTTTACATAAGGAAATAATTTTGTAATTATGTTTTGATCCTTTAAAATTAAAGATATGATTCAAACTTTATTGTACAAATGAGATTAATTTAGTTTAGAAAGTAGAGATTAGAATGAGTAAAAATTATATGTGATATAACATTATTATATTTTATATCATGTTTTATAAAACTTTGATAAATAAACATTATATAATTATTATATATATTATATGTTTAATATTTATCGAAAACTCAATTTACTAAAGTTTATATATACAAATGATCTTTTATAAGCATTTTTATAAGGCAGTAATTATATCTAAATTAAAAAATATATATGTTTTACCTAATTAATGAAAGATGTGATTCATCAAGATTATTTGACAGTAGAAATGACTTTAACAATTAAAACAAATTCATATAAACTGAATAATAAAATGTTTATTATAGTCATTGTAAAGTGTTACTGATTATTTTTCCTGTTATTATTCTACTCCATTTCTTCCTCTTTAATGTTGTATTTTTCCAAAATAATAGAATGATTAAGTGTGTGATTTCTGCACCACTAGCTAATAGAAAAAATATTTCCCAAACAGCTTTTTCAAAGACTCCCTAAGTTTCTGTTCTTGGTTGTTGTGTCAGGCTGGTCTGGAAGAGAAACCCTATCAAATCTTGGTTGTTGAGTCCTGACTCCTGATACGGGTGTCAGTGTAAAAGAGTGGATGCTCTAATACATGCTTACCTGATATACGAACATGCAGATTGTGTTTGAGTTTGAAACTCTGCTGCGGAGAGGAAGACTGAGACATGGTCTGGGCTACTCTGTGCAGGGCATTGTCAAATATAGGCAGCACCTGGCTGGGGAACGCATTGAAACACTCTCCAACCTCCATATTGTCCTCAAACAAGGTCATGGCATTCACTACAACAGGATAGTGAACATCTTCACTGGCCTCCTGGAAGATGTGTAGGATGTCATTCTTGTGGTGCTCCATCACATACGTCTCGAACGACAGTCCTATGAAGGACACCTGATCCTGACTGAGCATCATGTTCACCTGAAGACTGAACCGGACCACTTCGACATGAAGTATTCTGCAAGAGAACAGCGCATGATGGTCTGGACATAAATTACAGGTCATCTTTTCAAACCCATACATACATGTACCATAGTGAATGGAGTGTGTTTGTGCATTTTAATGGAAAATGTACATGTTTAATTATTTTAAGTGTGATTCAGGGTTTCCACACTTTTTGACAAATGTATGACCTTTCAAGTCATTTTATCCCAATTATTTCCAGGTTTTTCATTTTCATAATGATGGGAACATCATGAATAATTATATAATGACAAAAATCATTAGGACATCAAGTAAAGATCATGTTCCATTAAGATATTTTGTAAATTTCCTACTGTAAATATATAAAACTTATTTTTTGATTAGTAAAATGCAATGCAAAGAACTTAATTTGGACAACTTTAAAGGCAATTGTCTCAATATTGAGATTTTTTTTGCACCCTCAGATTCGAGATTTTCTAATAACGTTAGTTGTATCTCGACCAAATATTGTCCTAACAAACCACAAACCAGTCTTATGATTTTATGGTCCAGGGTCACATTTTCCATTACTCTTTACATTTTGAAAATACTTAAAAGACATAATTCAAACGTTATGCAAGTACAGCGAGATTAGTTGAGTTTGACATACCTGGAATGATGAACAGTAGTTATATACCCTTCATTAACAACATTCACACATGGTGTTTCTTCCTGTCCGTGTTTTCAGATTTGGCGCTTTATTCCTAATCTTTCTGCACTGTAGGGGAGCACGAGTAAACAAACTTTGAAATATAGCAAAATATAACTCATTCTAAACCATGCATAATGCTATAAAAGTAGTTTCACTCTGTTATTATTTGTTTAATTGGTTATTTTTGTGTATATTTTAGCGCTGATAAATTATAGGGTATTTGATAAATACTAGCTCCCCCGTTTCTGGACTTGGTAGAACCCAGTGTGCGGAAAACGTGGGTCGATGACGTTGTCGCATATCATACTTTGACCGCCAGTATAAAAGTCCCATTTTCCGTCCCATACTACCCACCCTATCTGCCCTAAACAGTATTGAAAATTACTAATATCACATATAATTTAGGATTGATACTATGCACATTGGGGCGCAGGCCCGCTTTTTATTTCCGACCTTATTTTTTTCCTGGATAAAAATAAAAATTAAATTAAATGTGAATTTTGTTAGCGTAAACTTTTCATTTTCCTTGAAGACTTAAAACTATGTATTTGATTTCTGACTCTTGTAATAAGGAAGCTGTAATACGATGTATGAATAAGATGAATGTATAATTTTAAATGTTTTTTTATTATCTTAAAGAAAAAAGCATTTACTTAAATTCAAATGAACTTATATACATAACTTTTCAATATTTCAATCAAATGAAATGGTACTGCAAAAATAATTAGATATTTAATTTATTACTATACATTAAACTGTATGCAATACAAATAAAATTGAAAAAAGTTGTACAATAGTTTGTATCTATTTAAATAACAGCCTTTGTTCTCTCATATGCTCCATTCTGCAGATCAAAAAACATAAAACATGAACTTACCTCTCCAATTATCGATTTGTCATTATTTGGGTTGTTGTTCTTATATAAAGAAAAAGTCAAATGACAATAAAAATGTTTATTTTTCCTTGTTTCAGAGCAGTATGTGTTGATGTTTATGAAAATACAGGCATTTTAAATCAAATGTTCTTTGCTTTTGGTTCTTTGAATGGTAAAAGTTGAATCACATAACAGACACACTTCATTAAATGTCACAATAATTATTTATTCTTACGCATACACCAGTAATATAAATATAAAATATGCATTTATTTTAAAATTAGTGAGACATCATTATATCTGTGTTGAGACATCCATACAAACAGTTTAATCCTACCAAAATTGATAATGCAGCTGTAACAAAGTCATTACTGTGGCATTCTAAAATTAGATACAGAGGAGACAATACTGTTGCTTTTTTATTCTCTTTTAACAAATAGTAATTAGCAGCATATGCACCACTCTATAGAAACTGCAGTAGATGAAATGTCAAACATACCTATCATCACCGTAAAAACAATAAGCCCATTCACAGTGGGGAGAAAACAAACTAATGAAAGGATGTGTCGTTAAATAATATATCACTTTTTGTCTTTTTTTGTTTGGTTTGGTCGACATGCTCTTTTAATGGCAAAAGTCAGAAGGAGAAGTACTGAGCGAACCACTCTTGTCTCTGGGGGTCTGGAGAGGTGACGGGGGATTCTTCTCCTTCAGGAGGGCTGAGGAGGAAGACAAACACAGAGAGAGACAGAGATAGAAGACAAAACAGATAGAAATACAGTCAGAGACATGGAGAGAATTACATAACCTCAGCTAACTAGTCTGAGCTAAACTACAGCTTGTCTCTGTACTGAACACTTCAAAACATAGCAACCGGTCGATTGTCCTGTTCATGAGTTTTTCTTTCTTTTATTTGTTGTGTGTGTGTTTTAAGTGTTTTTAAATGAGATTCCAACAGAGTGATATCAATAGTCCATTACACTTGCAAAAAGGTACCATTATATGTAGAAATAGTTATGAATATGGTACAAATTATCGTAATATCAACATCAAAAAAATCTGTATTTGTTAAAGAAACAAGTTTTTCTCCTCACTGTTCAAAAGTTTAGGTCAGAAGGATTTTTTTTATTAATACTTTTGTTCAGCAAGAAAGCATTAAATTGATATAAAATGACAGTAAAGACATTTATAATGTTACATGAAAACAGGTATATTATCATACAAATCTAAATTGAACTTAAATGCAATTTCACAATATTACTGTTTTTATTATATTTTGCAAAATAAATAAATCTATAGATAGATAGATGGATAGATAGACTCTGTTTCTTTAACAAATTCTTTGAAAAATCTTCATCAAGTTTCTTTCGTATAATCAGGAAGCTCATAAACTAGAATTGAGTTTCTCTCAAGGTGAAGTGTGCTGTGTGCATCTGTGATGAAGTCAACCTCCAGCTCTTTCCAAGGTCTTCTGGAGCAGAACCCGCTTTCACTCCTGATTCATTTAGCCCTCAGGTCAACGTTTATAGAAACACTTTTATTTGTCCCTCACAACTCTGCTCTTTAAAAGACTGAGCACAAACCTGCCTCTACGCTGCTGCAGAACATTTCATTGTTTATTCCGAGAAAGGAGTTTCTATAAACTGCAGGTTTTTTTCAGGTAGCTCAGCTGTATGGTTGAAATGCTTACTGACTGACTGACTGCCTGACATCTGGGCCTCTACCACTGACTCAGAACGTTTGCAGTACGCTGACGGCTGGCTGATGCCTCCTTCCTGCTTCTTAAGAAGAGTTTAACATCTGGAAGTCTGAGATAGAGAAAAGAAGGAAAGAGAGATTGATGGAGCTCTTCAGTCTGAACCATCTATCTATCTATCTATCTATCTATCTATCTATCTATCTCATATATTTGTATTGTTATTTTCACATTCAAACAAGAACATTTAAACTTTAAAGTTACAGTCACACAGATGTATTTGAACTTCAGTTTTAATCTCCTTACATTCAAATTTGAATAGAAATTCTGTATCCTGTTCTCAAACAATTCAAATACAGGAACTAAAAGGTGGGGTATGCTTTAGAAAACGAGTCGGGGCCGAGTACCAAAACAAACTTGTAGCTAATCAGCAGTAAGGGGCGTGTCTACTCATGATGCAGAGGAGAGAGCGCTCATCAGTGCACATGACGGACATTAGCCGAGCGACGACAGAAAGATAGAGATGGCGGATAAAAAAACTAAAGAGGAAAACGTCTGCAGAACAAAAGAAGGCAGTTGTCCTGTCATGGTCTGTCTACACTGGACGCGACAAAGCGACCATTGAAAATCATTTAAAATTTGTGTCAATATGTCATAAATAGAACGGCAGCCGTTGTGGTGTCGCGGCGCAGCATCCAGTGTAGACAGCATCACTGATTATAATGAGTTCTATAGTATTTTGTCGTGAAGCTCCACTCGCATCTGGTGTAAACACAGTGTTTCGATAAGGCAAGTAGAATGGCCCGTGTAAATATCGGATCAGCTTTCCAGCACTGGAGAGAACTCAAGGAGAGGGAAGGCCTGTGATCAAACGCCGAGGATGCTTTGTTTCTTCTAGATAGGTGAGTAACATTGGTTTTGCTTTGTTTCACAGAACTAATCGTTGCCTGGGATATTGAATGTATGTGTGGGGTGGAGCTATCAAAATAGGGGCGAGACCCTTTTGGGGATAGAGGCGTATTTGTTTTGGCGATTTCAAATGTCAACATTGACTACCAGAAATTGCTTACCCCACCTTTAATTGGAATCAAATATATCAAAACCTGTAGCCCCTGACTTAAAGAAAACCACTTAAAGCCAGTTAATCAGATTTGATGTTTTGAGACATTAAATTAAAGTTTATTTTTTCGATACAAATTGTTGCAAAGCAGCTTTACAGGAAATTAAGTTTCTACAATATATTTATATACTGTAGAAACTTAATATATTTAACTTATGGCAAAATTTGGTAATTACACATTACATTAATGTGTCCAATAAACAACAAACGTCTAAAAATACAAAAGCTGTAACTGGAGTGTGTGTTACCCTTTCAAAGGTTACCAACATCTACTATTTAAGTACTAATATGAACACTTAAGCTACTAATAGGAACATTTAAGGTACTAATATGCACAATGTAGGGATGAATAAAGTATACTAAAGGATACTTCCCTGGTGACAACTTTTGTACTGTTTTTCTGAGAATGTATGCTGCTCACTGGCATGTCACTGTACTGTTCCATCAAATGCAGAGAGACTTATAAATATGTAATTTTTTTATTTATTACACTAATGTGAAAGTAGTTTGAAAATTTGAGCCTGCCACCAGACAAGGCAATGATCAGCGCTGATATCTTCAGTCAATCCATTTGTCTATTTGAACTTTGGTGTTCTTGGTTTGAAATCTCATCTCTATTCTCTTATATCTCCAATGAAATCAATGTGCTTTGGTCTCTGACGCCTGAGCTGCAGCAATTTTTACTTAATTTAACGCTCAATCGAGCATTTACATCAGTCCGTTCAGCCCTAATACAACGTCTGCCTGCACTGAGATGCGGGATGAAGAAAGTTAAACACCTTCAAAGTAGCACACACAGAAATAGAGCTCATTTGACTTATTTAAAGCAAATTAGCATCTATGCAAAAATATGGTGAATTATAGAACTTTTAATGTTTTCTGATGGTTGTTATTGCACTCTTTTTCAATCAGTGGTTTAAGTAAAAGTGCAAGACAGATGTGTTTGACAGTTGTGGCACATCTAGCAGTTTTTTAACTCCTTGAGCACATTTTTAAAGACCTAATTGAAATCACTCGTGAAAGCAGGAAATTTGTACAGTCTTCAATTACTTTTGAAAGCATGTGACTGGACCAAAATGGGTAAAAATCTATATTTTTTATCTAATTTCTCAGACAGTATGTTAATGTCATATCTGTTACCAATGAATTGACCCTTTGCAAAGACCTGCCCCCTTAGCTACTGTTGCTATGTTTGACAAGCTCTGATGCTCTCATATCTTGTGCACAGTGAGAATTATATCATGGAGCAAAGAAGACACTGACAGCATGCCAACAGACAAGACAAAGCAGGTTACTTTTGGTATAAAACAAAGTCTCAGCTTTCAAATTTTGAAATTTTGAAATAAATGTAAACAATAAATACCATATCGCGTGCGGCTCTTTAATGTGTCGTGATAGATCGTTATAGCGCCTTAATTCAAACGGCATGTAAAGCAATCATCTCTTCCTCTTTACTAGTTATAGCACAAAATAAACATGATTTTTCAAGTTCAAGTCCACTGACGTTAATATAATCTCCTGTCTGGTTTGTATGTCAGATAAAATGGCATATTCGGCATTATGATTGGTCACATCGCCTGTCAATCAAACTCCTAACGAAATATCAATTTTGTTAACATTTAGGAGTACATTAGCATATAAATGGCCTGAAAGCAAACACGTCAACTAAAAGCCACAAAACTCAGGTGTTAAATTACAAATAGCATTTTTAAAACTCATTGGTTAATGCAAACGTGCTAGATGGATGTCTTTGACCATTGTGATACATCTAGCTGTTTAAAAAAACATTGACATTTATATTAAACAGGACTTTGGCTACGTTTAATAACCTAATTCTCATTCTAGAGAGCATCTGAGACCAGACATAAATGTGTAAAATCAATATTTATTTTTTAAATGTGCACATCTACTAAAAGTGAATCTGTCAACTTTTAGGATTACATTAGCATATAAATGGCCTGAAAGCAAACGTATATTGAATAAAAGCCACAAAAAAGTGTCAAATAACATGTAGCACTTGTGATGAATCTAGCTATTAAAAAACATACAAACTGAAATTGCCGTTGACATATTTCCTATTAAAACAGGACTTTAGGTAGATCAAAAAGTACTTTGTTTCATAAAATATACTAAATAATAACCCGATTCTCATTCTAGAGAGCATTTGACTGGACATAAATGTGTACAAAATATTTTTCAATAAAATGTTTCTCCATTCTCCCAGACTGTACATTTTAAATGTGCTTATCTTCTAAAAGTGAATTTTGTCAACTTTAAGGAGTACATATAAATGGCATCAACACAAACACATTGACTGAAAGCCGCAAAACTCAAGTGCCAAATTACAAAGAGCACTTTTAAATGTATTTTGAGACCCTAAAGCTCAAGTGCAAGAATACCGTGTGAAATCATAATTATTTTAAAATGGCAACAGATTTTTGAATATGAGAAAGGACCCAACTTGAATATTAAAAAGTGACTAGTTCAGTTGCTAAGTGGACCAAGTTCACCCTGATATGAACTGAACCAGATGAGAGCCACATGAGTGTCTCATGACAAAAGAGGAGAACTCCGCACAAGTCTACCTTGCTGCGTCACTTGCACCTCATTTACATTCAAACCATCATGCAAGGAAACACACGTAATGGTGCTTCAGACGAGATGATACTTCCTGGGTCAAGAGCAGCCGCAACAGTGACAGCAACACATGCATGATCCGGCCACTGCTCAAAACATGCCGACTGCAAAAGCACAGCCATAGGCAAAGATTTATTGTTGAAAAAGAGTGAAAATAGTGTATTTAAAGAGTATAAAAACCTAAAACAGTGTAATTTACATGTTCACACAGATGCAAGACATTACCTTATTCAAAATGTTTTTGTTTTTTTAAATGATAAATACAAATATTAATTCTCTCTGATGCAATGTGGTGTTCAAGAACAATAAAAGACATTACGTGACAGATGATTCATATATAACTTCCATCACAAACAGAAAACACAACACAGAGACAGACAACAACACCCAGCATGCACTGCAGCGGTGGGGACACATGCTCCCATTTGCATTCCAATGCCATTTCCAAAGCTCATGTATGGGACTTCAGAAAGTAACATTAAGTATACATGTATATTAGTGTTAGGAAAAAGCTCAAGTATCCCTTTTGTTTTCCTGTGTCTGTGTTCGGAATGGAATACTAGCTTCTTGCATACTGTGAAGTACACAGTATACTGCATGCCACTGCTTGAAAACAGCGTGAAACAGGATGCAGAATGCTGTAAGAATGTTTCAGAAAGTAGTATGCTACATTGTTAGCATGACTACATTACACTGCATGTTTAATTAAACAAGAAGTATGCAGAAAGCATCTCAGAAATGAATAAAAGCTTTTTTTGATGTAATGCATAATTTTGTACAGTGTTGTTCTTGACTAAAATTAAATAAAACTAAAACCATTGTTTTTTAATTAAAATAAGGCTTAAATAAAATTAAATATTACATTAGAAATGAGAAATTAAATTATTAGAATTTAAACAAAATTAGAGATGCTACCTTTGCAACTAACTGTAATAAGCTGAAATATTAAAATGACTTAAACAAATTTTCCTAAATAAAATTAAATAATTATAAATATGTATAAATACTATATTACTATAGTAGAAAATAAAATAAAATTTAGTGTAAAATGCCATAACATTTTAGAAATTAATAAAAAAAGAAGAAGAAATGGATCCTCAATCGTCATGGAAATTGAAAGGTTAAACCAAGAACTTTGCATTATGGGATACAGTACTCAGCCTAGCAAACGGTTGTATACTGCACATTTTGGAAAATACAGTATACCATGCATACAAAATATATTTTTTAGTATGTCTAATATGATAGCATTCCATTCCAAACAAGTGTACCGACTAGGAAAATAAAATAAAAAATCAACGTGAATAATTTTTTTGGCAACTTTTTGGCTTGGCAACTTAAATTCTCCTACGTTTACACACACATCCTTGTCACATCTTCAAATAACACCAATCCAAATGCGAATAGCAACATGGACCTAGTCTGAGACCAGGACGACGCTCTCGTTATCTTACTTAATTACTTGTTTCTTGGGAGATCGGAGCTGTAATTCCAGATTTCACGCTCTCTGTTAGGCAGAGAGGAGTCTGGGAGATGCAAACACAAAGCAAACCATCAGAAGTTTGGGTGTGCATTTCCTCAGCACATAAAAGGGATACAACAGCTGTCTCTAGAAACGTGAGCGGCCGGTTTTCAGTGTGCTGGTGTGTTTGTCCACTGGCCCATGATGCAGAGAGCGAGGCGTCTGCCATGATGAGGTGCGCCTCACCTCGTCAATTTCTTGGGTTCGGTGAGAGGGGTTGGTGGGGGCAGGGGTTTGCTCGTGTTAGGCTCCAGCTGGTGAATGGGGGAGTTGGGGATGGGTTCGAGGCGGTTGGGTTGGGGCTGGCCGCTCCCTGTCCCGGAAGCCTCCACATTGGCCCTAAGATTGGCCGAGCTGCTGAATCGGGTGGCTGATTTGTCGTTCTTTCGCTTTTGCTACATTGGACGACAAGAAAAGCAAACAAAAAGGAAGTTGGGAGAGCTTGACGCTCCATTTTTGAGAGTTTCTCCTAATGATTGCTTTTCCTAACAAACGCCCACCCTGAAAGTCAAACTCGCAACACTCATCAGAGGAAGCATCAGTCGCTCTCAGCCAATCAAATCAAAATGAGTCGAAAGAGATGTGTCAGAGGAAGAGGCGGTTGAAAATTTCAGACTGAAAGAAGAATGGCTTGGAAAGCAAAGAAGAACTGGATGTCTAAACAGGAAGAGAACGCAGAGTAACGAGAGACACTGACAGTCACACGTGAACACACACACACACACACACACACACATATATATATGCACATGTAATCACCGACACTTGGAAGTTATAGAACACAGATGAGGGCAACGGTGAAATATCTGGTCAAACAGAATGACATTGTTGAGACTGGGTCAGGAACTGCTGTGACGTATGGAACAAACATAATTTTCTCTCAAGCTCTGGAAAAAGAGGAAGTTAAAGGGATGGTCACTCAAAAATTCAGTCATCCTTTACTCACCATCACTTTGTTTCCCCAGTATGACTTTGAATCATGTACTGGTGGCTCTTTTCTATGTAACTGAAAGGCTTTCATGCTTCAAAATGGATGCAATTGGACCATGAAAGGTTGATAAAAGTAGTCTTCTGAGCTTAAATGATTGCTTTGAAGATCAGAAAACTATTTATTTACAAACAATCTTCCTGAATCAGAATGATTTAAAAAAAAATGGATCATTCTTATTCACTGTTTCCCAAAAAATATCCGAAACGAAATATAAACCCATTAAAACTTTTTTTTTTTAATTAAAATAAATCAGAAAATATTAAAGGGGTCATATAACGTTGCTAAAAATAACATTATTTGGTGTGTTTGGTGTAATGCAATGTGTTTATGCGGTTTAAGGTTCAAAAACACATTATTTTCCACATGCTGTACATCATTATTTCTCCTCTATGCCCTGTCTTTCTGAATCCTGTCGATTTTTACAAAGCTCATCGTTCTGAGAAGCGAGGCCTGCTCTGATTGGCCAGCTATCCAGTGCGTTGTGATTTGCCGAATACCTCAAGTGTGAGACAGAAATGTTACGCCCCTCACCATATTGTGATGCCGTGTCCTGGCGCGACGATACAAAAACAATAAAACCCATAATAAAGGATTAAAAATGTTGCATCCAGTGGGGACATAATTACTGATTATAATGAGTTATACTGCAACGATGCAACGCGATGCCTAAACGTGACCATGTCTGCATTTGTGATCGGAGAAACAACAAACAACAAGCAATACTCTACACCGATCAAAAAGCACGTTTGAATAGTCAGCAGCAGAAACGTACTTGCAGGCTGTGAGTCAGAAGCACCAGACTGTCCTTGCAATGTTGGAATTGCCCTACTTTATAGAAACCGCCTTTGTGCAAGCCAGCATTGTAGGCTAACGTTACTCTTCCAGGTTCAGGAAATAGTCCTCCATAAAATGCGCCGCACATACTCTAATATTTGGGTTGAACTCTTCTGGAACAGTGTTGTAAATAAACTTAACTACCGATTTCTAGTTGTGTCCTCTTTTGAAAGCCCAAAGAAAGTACTTTCACTTTCACAATGAAACACAGCGTCTCCAAGATATGGCGCCGGCGGCAGCAAAAAGACTACAGCTAGAATAAATGTTCTGCCTTCTTTCATTGCGTGTACATTTGGGCGGTGTTTTGCAAATCTTCACATCTCCTCTGTGGGGGGGCGTATTTGAATGAGCCGTTTTAGGGGGCCGTGGCAGAGTCTTAACTTTGATAAACAATATCTCTTTGGCTTTGAGACTTTAGTCTTTGCAGCTTCAGGGATCTTATCTATGCACAATCAGCTAACACTCCAAAGAGAAAGGAAAGCTTGAAATCGCATCATATGACCCCTTTAAATGGAAAACTTAAAAAGCTAATTTGAAAATTAGAACTGTTGTCTTGGCAAATAAATGAAATAAATACAAGCAAGTTAAGTACTAATTTAAGTACTAACATTTCTAAAACTGAAACTCAAATAAATTAAAGCTAAATACAAATATTAAAAAATATAAAAAACAACAAACAAATAAAAAAATGTAATACAATATTAAAAGCTATTTCAAAAATATTAAAATACTAAGAGACACTTTTTCATATTAAATCATTTTAGTATAAAATTATGAATACAATATTTTTTTGCATAGGTGAGGACCTATTCCATGCCACACAAGTTTTCAGACTACAAATATAAAATAAAAAACATTTAATTCACAGATAAGAGTAAGAAAATATATCCTACAGCTTCAAAAGAACTGAAAATATAGTGCACAAGTTGTATTGACTACTTTTATGATACTTTCATGTGGATTGTTTGGTCCCTTTTATGCTTGAAAGCTTTAGTCCCCACCCCGTTCACTGCAGTTGCATGGAAGAAAACATCCAGTATAATAAAATACATTTTTCTGTTTCCATGCAGATTTGGAATGACATGAGGGTGAGTAAATGATGTCAAAATCATTTTTGAAAAAAATTTCTGGGAGAACAATCCCTTTAATAATGTGTGTGTGTGTGTGTGTGTAAGAGCTCCAGCATGCTCCCAGTGAACAGTGTTTCCAATGAACTCCAGTCCGGCATGTCAGTTGTATTGCTTTTGATTGCACCCCAGCAACACTCCATCCTACCCAGGCACAACACATCTACAGTACTAAAGTCATTTTCACAGTAAACAGAGCATATATGATGTTTAATATACAGCTGTAGAACAGGAGTTCTTTCCAATTAGATTTCACTGTGGAACCAAGTGACCGCCATGATATCGGTGCAGCTGACTAAGAACTCCAATTAGCAATGCAAAAAAGTAATTGATAACGTTTTGCTTTTTTGTGTCATGCCTGGCTAGAATACAGTGTTAGAAATGACATTCGAGTTGAACTATCAAGCATCATTCAATGCTGGAATTTCCAAAACTTAGTGAGCTGCCTCGCTGTCTACTGTCTATATATTAGACACAATGTAAAGAACATGCATTTCATTCAATTTCTTTGTGTTCTGCCAAGCTTTTTTTATCAGAAGAGTGTATATTCCATGCGAACAGCCAGCATCCAAACTAAAATTAAGACTAATCAGATCACTAGGTTTTGGAACAGCAACTACATCTTAAACTAACAAACACCCAGCTCCACACACAAGAACACAGCAGAGTACAAAGAAGAACTCTTACCTTGACAAGAGGGTTAATGACACCAACATTAGGATTCGTGTTGAATATTTTGTTGAAGTTGGTCTCTCTGTTGACAAGCTCCAGCTGGTAAAACTTTTTGTCATCCTGGAAGGAAAAGTAGATTCTCTCGTGATATTCATGGACAATATATCACCACTGACATAAGAGCACCATTTGTCTCCAAAACATGTGACTATACACTTTATATATATAAATCTATATTTGTAAGATTAAATATGTGAATAAGCTTCTATTAAAAATACTATTGTTTTTATTTTTCTCTGTGCATTTTACGTCTTGAAATAAACTGAAGTAGAAAAGTGTTGATTTAAGTAGCATGCAAAGCACTATTTGTGTAGGCAGTGGAGTTGCTAGCTATGTAGAACACTTCAAAATGTTCACTTAAGAGTTTATTTCTCACAATGTGGACTTTTCTTGTCATAATTATGAGTTTATATAATGCAGTTCAGAGTATACAGGTAATTGTGACTGTTTTATCTCACAATTCAGTCTGAATTATGAGAAAAAATTCACAATTACCTTTATTTATACATTTTTTTATCCTGTTTTTTCTTGAGCAGAAACAAGCTTTCATATCCACATAACTACAAAAGTTATATAATCTTCAGTATCAAACCATATCTGCTATTTTCATTTCAGCTTTGGTTCAGTAACCAACTGAACTATATTCAACTTTACTTGTCATCATTTGTATGTGTCACTGATTTGAAATGATTTCAATGCATCAGATAAATTCACTGTTAAACAAAAACAACGTAGCTGGTGTAAATTTAGCAGGTTCTAGTGTGATTTTATTGCGCTCTGAATTGGAATGATACAAGAAACATAGATGCCAAACGTCTAGCTATTTTTATGAGCAAAGAAAGTCTTTTTCGTAAACCCCCATTGTTTTAAGGAGTGACTTTCATAGAAAAGTGGTTGTCACTGTGTCTAGAGCAGGATTAAGCTGGTCTTTTCAGCAGGGTCGTCGGTCCTGAAATAGATCTATCCCTTCAGTCTTGTGAGACTCTGCTAATCTCAGCAGGACCGAGCACCCGTGGGATACCTCGTCTTGTGTAACAACATTCACAACTGAGAAATTTCACAATAAACCTGCGATATAGTGAATGAAAGCATGACACTCTTCTTAAAGTGCTCTTACCACCAGTTTCTTGACCAAAGCTTCTCTCTCGGCCACCATATCCTTCAGTTCGGCTATCGTCTGCAGATCTTCATGCCTGCTCTCTCTGTTCCGGAATTTTCCTTCTGTTCCCTCCAACCTGAAGAGCAAAGACATTTTATTTAGGATGAGATTTTACAACTTCTACAACCTTTAAATCAGCGGATCTTAATGCCTGTATTATTCACATTTAACATTGTTTTTTATTATAAGCATTTAGCATTGTTTTCCCCAGTCCAAGATGGTGGATGAGGTGAAATAATAGTAGAATAATAAATGTAGAATATAAATAAACTTGCATATCAACCAGTTAGTGAAAATGATCAAGAATTGACCATTTTTAATGTTCATTAAAGCATTGCTACGTTAGCTTAGCAACATGCTAATAATAACACTTTTGAAATCAATTGAAGTAGCATGCAAAGCACTATTTGTGTAGGCAGTGGAGTTGCTAAATATGTAGAACACTTTAAATTGTTCACTTAAAGGGTTACTCCACCCTAAAATGAAAATCTTGTTATTAATCACTTACATGTCAATTAGGGCTGGGTATTGATTCAGATGTCCCGATTCGATTCGATTTTGATTCGCAAGCTCTCGATTCGATTCTCAATTTTTTGATTACATTCAGTGAATATAGTTTTAATACAAAAGCTATTGATGTTTCTAAAAAATGAACAGTAAAATTAGTTTACAAATGGTGAATTAATAAAAATGTATTAAGAACCACATGCCTGTATTCTAAACCAATTCTCTTTTTTTGTATAGGGTCCATTCTTAAACAATAATAGGGCCCTATAATATGTTCTTCTTAATTTGTCTGGTAATCAGATGAAGGCATAAAACATTAACTTAATATATCCTAATCAAATGAAAATTAAACCCTTTTATTTTTTGTCAAGCAAAGTGCTACACAACAGAGGTTTACTGTTAAAATTGAAAAGAAAACAAATGGGATTATTCCTTTAAAAATACAGATTTATTAATATGTATTAGTAGTAAAAGCATTGAGTCTTAAGACTGCAAAGTAGTAAACTTTAAACTAAACTTTTATTTTGACGGGTTGCTGTGAGGAACTTGCAGATACATGTGATATGACAGCAGTTTTCTCAAATTAAATGGGAAAAAGCTAATGATGAAGTGACTCTCAGAGCAGCTGGAGATGATATTAGTGTGATCTGATCGGATATCTATCTGATATGTTAAAACGTTTCCATTTACACTTGGCCACATAAATGTGTCTTTGAAAAAAGGGATATATATCAGTTCTTCAATTCCCACACCATATGCAAATTTAACGCCGTTCACGTCAATGAAAGCATTAAATATGTTCTGCATTTTATTAATTATCAGCTCATTTCAATATCAGAGAACGCAACAGGAGAGAGTGCGGCATCAGCACTGGAAAGATAGGTTAATCTCACTACTTTTAATGAAGATGATTGTGTGTTGAGCGTCTGTGACTTGCTTTCAGGTTCATTCGCGGCAGTTAGCATTTGTGGTTTCAACAACCAAATGCATTTACTCTTGTCCAGTTTTGTCTGGGATGCGGCCCAGACCACCTCCTGAAGTGGTTTGAGCGATTGGATATCGATATCTGTCTCGAATGCGTTTCGGAGGGCATTTACACCTGGTCTTTTCAGAAAAAAACGCATGAAGTGACCAGGTGTAAATAGCCCCATAGTGAGACGGCAGAAGATGAAAACACCGCGAGCATCGTCTGTGCTTTAGTATGTGTGTAACGTTTGTAAAAAAAAAACAATGCATCGCACCATCTGCCATTCATTCATTCAGGAAATCATGGTGCCTTATGCGTGATATCAAATGCTTCCACAGATTTATAGTATTACTATAGCATTTCACCTGAGCATTACGCATAACGCGTATGGCTTTGTTCTTGGTTCTCATCTACAGTATCTCCACCATGATAAGCACTGAATGAATGACAGGCTTTCTGTTGTAACATCATGCAAGGTAAATAAAGGTGACATCTAGTGGAGAAGACTAATGATAAGAATCACATTAATCAGATCTTGTTTTAAATGTGTGCCGAAATAAATACTGGAATAGATCGTATCGTGGCTTTTGAGAATCGATATCGAATTGACGTCATAAAAACAAAAACGATTAATCGAAAAATCTATATTTTGGATGAAAACCCGGAGGCTTGTGACTGTTCCATTGACTGCCAAGTAATTAACACTGTCAAGGCCCAGAAAAGAATGGAAGGCATCATCAAAATAGTCCATCTGCCAACAGTGGTTCAATCTGAACTTTATGAAGAGACAAGAATACCTTTTGTACACAAAGAAAATAAAAATAATGACTTTATTCTTGGACGCAAACTGTGTATGCTGTTCTGTGTCATCTGCACCACACGGGTACGCAGTTTTCATTCAAATCAAAGCGTAAATAAACGTAGAAGATGTACCCGTGTGGTGCAGCTGAAACAGAACAGCATACGCAGTTTGCGTCCAGCGGATACTCTCCAAAATGGTGCTACGCTGATGCAGAGGAGACGAATTGTTGAATTAAGTTGTTATTAGTTTCTTTGCATACAAAAAGTATTCTCGTCACTTCATAGAGTTCAGATTGAATCACTGATGGCAGATGGAGTATCCTGGTAATGTATTTCATTATTTTCTGGACCTTGACAGTGTTATTTACTTGGCAGTCAACGGGACAGTCAAAAGCCTGCCGATTTTCATCCAAAATATCTTAAATTGTGTTCTGAAAGATGAACTAAGCTTTTACGGGTTTGGAACGACATGCGGGTAAGTGATGAATGACAAAATGTTCATGATTAGGATGCTGTCTAGGCAGCAAGATAAGTCACATGGTTTAGAAACTGCGCTATCAACCCTCTCGCCACTCTGTTTACAATCAGTCTGTCATCTGTTTGGGTTTGTGACTCATTACCGAGTGAAATTGGACTATTCTGACAGCTTTGTGCTTTGAACACAGAATTAATTAAACACCATTGATAATTTCACTGTGATGATATTGGCGTCTGGCTTTTATTTTCTCTACTTCACATTGTATTAGTGTGATAGATAAAATCATCAGCATCTTTGAATAGCCATCGCTCAATCTTTCTTTCATCTACATGAATTCTTTCATGATTGGTGTCATCGAGGATCAATATCTCCACCGTTTCTGCATCTTTGAAGGATGTTTCAAAATGTGTGATGGATCTTTAATGAGCATGCAATGTGACGCTTCCCCAGAGATATACAGGGTTAAGATTGATGGCTGTTTTCATATGAAAACCTTCCTCAAGGGCTTCACAACGCCTGGTGATAATGAAACAGAGGCTGTTTCGTGAATAGTTTTAAACTGCTGCTAAAAGAGGACACCACTGCAGTTTGAACTACTAAGGGCATGTTTATCTGTTCAAGCTAAATAAGTTATTAAACCTGGGGCTGGATGGGCGCTGCCCTCACAGATTTACATTCTCCCGCCTCAAGAACTAAATTTGAAAATGTCCATTTCAGACAACTTCACTTCTAAACAAGGACATCCATCTATTTGTCCATCCATCTGTCTATCTTATTATCTGTCCATCTATCCATCTGTCATATAAATCAATCCATCCATCAGCTTTGTTAATCCATTCAACAAACCATCCATCCATCCATCCATTTAAACTAGGGTTGGGTATTTTTTTACGATACCGGTGCCAAATCGATACTTTTAAAACAGTACCAGTGCCTAAACGGTGCCTGAACCGATACTCATAAAAATAAAAAATTACCAATTAATACTTGGGTTGGCCATTAGCACTAAACACATGGGCCTGGTTTCACAGACAGGGCTTAGACTAAGCCAGGATTAGGCCATAGTTAAATTAGGACATTTAAGTAATTTTTATAAACATGCTTAGAAAAAAACATTACTGTGGTGCAAAACAAAGGCACTGCTATATTTCAGGATCAGTCAGTGCAAGTTTATTTCAGTTAAAACAGCTAAGAGTTACATTTTACTCTAGGACTAGGCTCAAGCCTTGGCTGTGAAACTGGGGATGATGTCTTTTTCATTCATACTGGACACCAGAGGGAACCCTCGCACAGAAAAGCCACATATTCTGTCATAGAAGTTGCCAACTTAGGGACTTTTTCTCTAGACTTAACGACTTTTCAGACCCCCTAGCGACTTTTTTCCAAAAAACCGACTGGCGACAAATCTAGCAACTTCTTGGACAAACTTCAGCGAGTCTCTGCGATCGTTTGTACTGCTGCAACAGCGCAAGATCCGCACGCACGCACCCCTTTCTCTGCATCTGCTCTGTTCAGTGAGTGTCTGAGAGGAGCTGCCCATTCAGTTAAAACAGATATTATGTTATTATATTATATTATGCTTCTCTAATTGTACATGCAAATATAGCCGAATTCACAGCACAGTAATTGTCTTTGCCTTGTCTTATCTTGTGTGCATTATTTGATTTCATCAGACGACGGCTCAATAAAATTATAAATGAGGATTTTTGGGCAGACTTACTTCTTGGAAGGGAGAGCTGGTTATGCATTCTTAATGGGCTGCGTTTCAGTCACTATTTCATATTTATCCCATTGACTGACAACAGAAAAATATATAAAAGGAAAACAGTTTTATTGAGAATTTGGCTGCATTAAAATACAGTATGAGCACAGAGAGACAAACAAATGTAAAATGCAATACGACGCGATGACGTCATGAATGTGCTAATTAGGCGTATGACGTCATCTAGCGACATTTATCGACTTTTCAAACTGGCTTGAGCTACTTTCCATCGAAAGAAGTTGGCAACACTGGAAATAGCGAACTCATGAAGCTCCGGGGATATGGTTATGGATAAATCATTGCTATTGCTGTAACTGAGTAAACAGAAGATATAAAGGTTTTGAATGATAAAATAAATACAATATAGTTTATCTGTGTTATTCAATCCATCTCTGGTATTTTCATAATAATGAAGTATATTTATAATCCATTGCTAATCGATGTATCAGTAGCCTATGGAGTAGTAGTAGCTTAGCTAGTTAATGGAAGGCTACCTGCTGCCGTCAGAGCAAGTGTAATCACTGCATTCACACGCTCCTCAGATGCTCTCATTTCCAGAGTTGTGCTTTTAAGTCAGAATGTGAAAACAGCACACTCGCGTTACTACAAAGATTTGTTGGACTTGTATTATTAGAGCTTTCCGAATTGAGATCACGTGCATTTTCAAATATTTCAACCGATCGCTCAGGCATGGCACCGAAATCTGCGTTCGAATTCGGTTCTAGTACATACCGGTTACATAGGTACCGGTGCCATATTGGTACCGGGTTTCGGTACCCAACCCTAATTTAAAGTGACAGCAACAAAACAGCGCATACAGCCTGCGGAGTGCACTCAAGCGGTTACAGTAGAGCAACCCATGCTCCGCACACGTGAATCACTGCTCACATGAAATATTCATGAGACTTAAATAGATTGAAATTTAAAAACTGGTTGGAGGACTCGGTTTGGGGAAGCTCAGCTGTCATAATAATTAATTGCACAGAGGACTGTCATTTCAATAGCTTTGTGTTATGTTTAATTAGCTGGCTGTGTATCTCTACTCCTAAGGGACACCTGGAGATGGCACGCTTAAGAAATGCTGAGGGATACAAGTTATGACTGCTTCACACGAGACCTCATTCTGTTCAGACTGACTACTTCTCCCACTAAAATACTCGCATGAGGCAGATGTTCAAAATAGCTCACCCTGAAATCATTTACGCACTCTCATGTCATTAAAAAACCTGTATGAGTAATTATTTTGTGTAACACAACAGGTTATCTTTTACACACAATGTAAGTGAATGGAGCTGTCAAGATAAAAAAAAATACAAAAATACACAATGAAAACAGCATAAAAATAGGCCCAAATGACTTGTGCACCATATAACCAAGTTTTCTGAAGTCATAGGATAGCTATAAATATACAGCATAGTACAATTGTGTAGGATGATTCCTGAACAAATGGCTGGTTCTTTTTTAGTAAATTAAGCCTGTAAATAGACTAATACAAATTAATTCACTTATTATTCAAAAGATCTAATTTTGGCAGTGAAAATGAATTTTGTTTTCCTAAAAAGTACCAAACAAATCGTTAATGGGACTCTTAAGAGACCGATTAATCAACAAGAGGAATCAAAACCACTAGGAATGAGAATTTTAAAGCATTTAAATGTTTTGATTCTGAAAAACAGACCAATATTTACTAATTTGTGCTTCAGTATGAACAAACTCGTTGCATCAAGATCAGCTGCCAGACACAAGACAATAATGCCTTAAATTGGTTTAAATGTCACACAAAGTTATCATATAATTCCAGAATACCTGGAATAAAGAACATGGACTACTTTTATGGAACATTTTTGGCATTTTTGGGATTTTAAAAAGAGTTGCATGAATATCTACCCTTTTATTTCAGTGAAGAAAGCAAGTCATACTAATCTGGAACTACAAAGGGAATGAATAAATGATAGAATCTTCTTTTAGGATGAATAATTCCTTTAAGATCAGTCCTTCACACACTTTATCTCATGAACACACAAAATAATAATTTTCACAGATGGATTTGATAAATGATTGATTAAAAACACTAGGATTTAAATGAACCTCAGGTATTTTGTACTTTGTTAAATGCAACTCAATCTTTCCCTGGTATTTTTGTGGGCCGTGGGCCTTTCCATGTCATGACACACACTTCCAGAATCTAAATTATTCATTATCAGTCTCATTTGTGAATACTGAGTGGATTCAGGAAGATGAACTATTTTTATACGACAAGCTGTTCAATAGCTGGATGTGTTGGTGTTCTCGTTCAAGTAAACCTAAATTAGGTCACCTCTGACAGCAATATCTACAGCCAAAGAGCTCTTCAACAACCCTGCCAGCTTTCTATATTTATATACACACGCATCTACACCTACAAACACCTGTTCATGTACGGCAGTCTTTCTGACTCAAATTCATATAAACATGTTTATCATTCAAAGTATATATATATAGCGGAAATATAAAACTGACCATTTTAAGCAAAAACTAGGGTGAATACAAATAGACTGGGACATTTCCCCCATCCATCTCTATGACAAAAAGTGTCCCAATTAACATGTATTCAACTTAAATTATTCACACATCTAGTGCAATAATATTCATTAAAAAACATATTTTTTCCCATAAACCCCCATAATCCCATTTAACCAGATACTTTTTACAATGCTCATATACACTGTGAAAATGATTTTTCGAAGTTGTAAACAGATTACTTAAGTGTTTTTTTTTAAAGAAAACACTATTTCAGTCTTGTTAATTAAACATGTCTTTTAAATTCAATGTATTACATGCCATTTCTTTGTAATTATTTGTGAATTTACTAGACATTTCTCAGGGAAATTGTTTCTATATAAAAAATTCAGTGTAACAATGTCGCATAAACATTAAAATCAAATCATTGTCATTTTCAGTGCCAAAAAACATTGCAGTATAACGGCACAAACAAAAATGTGTTTAAAACACATTTTACAGTAATCATAGCAACAATAATTCATTAAAAGACAGAGAAGAGCATTGCTTCTCAATATGAACAATGTCCCTTGTCAGAGCACAAAATAACCCTAATCCAAACACGACAAATACACATAAACAGCATGTTTCATAGCTAAAGGCATCTGCTACTCTTATCTGAGCTGCTTTGACAGGGTCGTCTGTTCTGCTCTCAGTTCTCGCTAGATATGTATCTAGGTATCTTCTCTGTCTCCCTCCCAGCATCTCTTCAGAAACACTGTCCTCAAGTTCTCCCTCTCCACCAACCCCCTCTGAGTCTACATCATAGTCTGGTGTCCTTTTGTTAGCATTCAAGCTGTTTCATAGCCTCGGTCACCAAATGCATGTAAACAACCAGTCAAATCAGAAACTACTGAACCTTCATCCTCCAAAATACGTATACTGTATATCACATACAGACTCTTTTGTGGTGCATGAACTCACAGGATCTGCAGGGCGGAGATCTTGTCCTTCAGCAGTTCCTGGGCCTTGTTGAAGTCAGACAGCATGTTTTGTGTTTCCCTGTGGTGGAGGGCATTCAGCTCGGCCATCTCACGCTCGTGTTTCTTACACAGGTCCTGCTCATGAGCTCTGTGAACACACACACACACACACACACACACACACACACAGACACACACCACACACACACACACACACACGCACACACACACACACACACACACACACACACGTCACTCTTGTATTTTATACTTCATTCTAATCCGGAAAATGTAATCAATATTTTTGATTCGTTAAATCGTTTAGATTCAAATTCATAATAGTTCACTGGATGGATGAATACATGCATGTATATACATAAATAATTGTTATTTATCTGCACCACCATTCAAAAGATTTCATATTATTGTTTTTGAAAGAAATCTTGCTTGCCCATCCAGGCTGCATTTATTTGATACAGTAAAAACTGTAATATTTTGAAATAATACAATTTAAAATGACTGTTTCCAATTTCAATATAATATCAAATGTAATTTATTCCTGTGATGCACAGTTAAAATTTGTATCTTCAGTGTCACATGATCCTTCAGAAATCATTCTAATATGCTGATGCTCAAACATTTCTTATTGTCAATATTATTCATGTTAAAAAATATATTTTTGTGGAAAGCATGATACTTTTTTTCAGGATGCTTTGATAAACAGAAAATTCAAAGGACTATCACTTCTGATCAATTTAATGCCTCACTGCTGATTAAAAGTATTTAAAAATGTAAAAAAATATGTCTTAACCTATAAATTCTTTCTTCTTGTTCTATGAAAACATAGCTTAGACAAATGTATTTTTAAACAGTGTTTAACTGTTTGGAGGACTAGTTTGAGAAAATATATTTTGCAGTGTAACTCATTCCCTCAAAAAATAGAGTACACTATCTTTTTTCGTATTTTCAAACATATTCTTTTTTCAAAAGTTGTAATATTACAATTCAGCTCAGAGTTGGTTAGTTTGATTCATGGCTTAGAGCTCTTTATTAAAGAATGTTTTGAAGTCTCTATGGAGAAAACGAATAAGAAAAATGTAAGCAGGGCTGCTACAAAAGTGTGCAGTCACTGTTGTGATCTATTAGCGCAGCGAACACTTCCTTTGATTCCTCTGTTACATGAAACTTTCATCCAGCTCAGTGTTTGTTTCTTTGCTCTGATACAAATGTTCTGTCTGAGTAAATAACATTCACAAAGCATTGTGTTACAAGAGTTGTGCCGTTTTCAAAAGAAAACACACTTCCTGCTACATACTATAGATTTTTGGTTTGGACATGCTCATTTTCCATACTGATATTTCTATGCTATATGGCTTTTATTTGAAACACAATTCGGCCACATGCTGTGATGGCTTCACATAAAGAGCAATAAAGCAGGATCTCCTCTCAGTAAATGATATACCCCTGGGGAACGGCGATGCAATTTATTTGCCGCTTTTATCTCAGGACCTGGATATGTCAGTGTTACATAATTGAAAATGAAATGAGATCAGCACCCGTCTTGCATTATGATGTGTGTTACTAAACAATCACATTATCTCAAAACAGCCACTATGTATAATGAAATGGCTTTTTTACTTATTAATACAAGGGTGAAATATTAATGTCACCCCTGAATAAAAAAATATAATGGCTGCGATGAGATCGGGTTTTCTAATCCGATTGATTTCCCTTTTAAAAAGTCTGTTTTCTTTTCTTTAACCTATAAAAGACACACAACACTGTCCAAAAGAGCCAGACAGCACCAAGACCACTGTGGGAAAATGAGAGACAAACCCTGATAAGGGCTTTCTATGCAAGCGCTTTTTTCTATGGTGCGCTTTTTTCTTTTATTCTTTTTTTACTTGAAACTCCATTCTGCTTGAAAATAATTGGATTTCCATCTCTTTCATCATCACCATTGACTCCTGTCACATAAAACCAGAGGAGAATGTCACATTAGAGGTTGTTTAAGGATTGCAGATGTTCTCTACTGAACAAGGATGACCTCATGCATGCAGACGTGAGGTGACAGTTTCTCATTTACTCGCTGTTTCCTAAATCCAGTGGTGGATGACACACAAAATCGAGTAAAACATAAAATATTACTCCAGTAAATAATTTTAGTTTAATTTTAAGTTTTAATATTAATGTTTTAGTCATTTTGTTGTGTGCTTTTGTCATTTCATAATTTTTTTATTGGTTTTTATTTCAGTTTTAGTTATTTTGGTTTGTTATTAACAGCGGCGGACTGGCTGAACGTTCTGGAGAAGTCCTTTCGACGGCTGGTTTATCAAAGAAAAAGTGTAAGCCTGCATCCCAATGTGCACACTATCCATCCTAAATTCTATGTGACAGTAATAGTAATAGTAACACAGGTAATAGTAATTATCAATACTATTTAGGACAGATAGGGTGGATAGTATGAACATTGGGACACAGAAAAGTTGACGTTGACGGCCGACAAAAGGAGGCGCTAATGCAAACTATTTTGCTTATAATAAACCGAAACTGAGAGCGGGCTCGTGATGGCAAGCAAAAGACATGAAGATAAAGGCGGTTGGGAGAAGCTAAATAGAAAAAAGCAAACAGTTACATCAGGTTACCTTTGCCTGCATATTTCATTATACACAGCATGTAGCCCATAATGTTAGCACTATAGTAAAATCCCAGGTCCGAGCGTCCACTGCTATTTATCACTCTGGCATTAATATTCCATTCATTCATAAAGAGACAGCATGTATTTGCTGTATTTTCACAACATTTAAAAAAGGATGTTTTGAACACTCAGGTAATGTTAGCAAACTTTAGTAGGACTTGTTTTTTTTAGCTGAGGTAATGAAGTAAAAATACTTTGTTACACTGCCCAAATGCAAGAAAACTTCACAGTCTCCAGTCCAAGACTCACCTGATCTGCTGATTGGCCTCGCTACGGATCTTCAAAACCTCTTTGCCCTTGAGTTCCAGCTCCTTGGTCAAAGTGCTGATGTTCTCGTTCAGGGTGTGAATCTCGTGGTCCAGATCGGCAATGTGCTTCTTCCTGCGACTGACCTCCTCCTGCAGATCTGAGATGCGACTCAGAAGCTCACATTCCTGCAACACACGAGAACGCAAGATAAACCGAGGTCACAATAAATGCCAGACTGACCTTACGTGAGAATACTCTGTGTTACGTAAGAGCGTGGATTGTGTGATGTGAAGGCTCTTCCTGAAACATCTGAATTCAGACACATGGAGTTCCCACAGACGCTATTTTCACATTGCACTTTGAGACTATGTTGGGATCTAATATTGATGGCACATCCATCCGGTTTGAGTTGCTTATACACTACATCTTCAAATATATTAATGGTTTAGTTATGAATAAATAAAGGTCGTGAGCAGATCTACAGCAGTATTTTTAGCATGGAGGTTTTAGCACTAGAGTTTCATCTCTTGAGGGGCGTCAGGAGCTAATGGGCCTTGAATTCATGTCTGAAGTTACCGGGGAACAACTTTCAGCAACTTTCTTAAGTGTTCAGTTACTTGAATGGCAAAAAAGAGTGTTTCTGGCGATGTACAAGAAATAAATTGGTTTTGAAATGAGGCGAAGAAACTTCTCTTGCAGAAATACATTTCAGAACACTGAGGAAATGTAAATGTAAACACTGATTAACAAAAAAATACCACACTTTTTTCAGAAAGAGTCCATGTTCATAGTTTACTTCCACATTTTCCACCATCTCTCTGACCTTTAGAATTAAACAGGCTGTTTTGTTACTGTTAAGGATTTTATATGCACATGCCATCTGTTATCATTGGCTAACCTTTCTGCATGCAAAATGACTCACAATAACCCTGATGTTACTGAAATCTGAATATGCTTTCCATGATATGGCATCCAACTTTTCTAACTTTTTATATACAGCACACAATAGCCAAATAGGGTACAACTTAGAGCCTGTCTCTTTAAAATGAATCATTTAAAACACAGATAATAAGCAATACAATAAAATAAAATAAAATATTTATTTTAGTTGTTGGACAAGCTAAAATCCATTTTAATGGTTTAAAAATCAATTTAAGATCTGATGAATTAAAGATCTCAGGATATGTTAATACTCTGTTAGATATCAGTTTTATCAAACATGTCTAATAGTTCTCACTCCAAACATCACATGCATGCCTCTAAAAAAGTAATGGGACACCAAAGTATACTGTATTCATAGAAATCGCCACATTGGCTGTTCTCTACTGTAACGATTATATACACAAGACTCCAGTACAGCCTGGGTTATATTAATTAGACAACGCTTGTCTAATGGGCAGTTTTCCACTCCACTGACATTTAGACTTTTAAATGGCTCATGCACAGGAAGTAGTAGAAATCCTCCTGGAAAATATAGCCAAGCCCATTTCCAGTTTTATGCAGTTAATGGCTCTTGCTTAATCAAATTACAATCTGCTCATCCAACTCTGAATGTCTGTAAATATCATTTCACACAACAATTATCTCAATACCGGTTTCAGTGTGTGTGGCAAAGAAAACCTGTGGCTCAGAGAGGCTTCCTCCGGGACGAATTCCATGATAAAGGATCCCAATGTCAGCAGAAACAGTAATAAATAGCAAACATTTGTATTAAAACAAATGTGTGCGTATCCGCGGTGTGAAAATAATTTCTAATGTATACAAGCTCACATAATTACAACAATATCACAGCCACTGTAGACGGCCGTGAATTACCCAGAAAGAGCATTTGTTAATAACTCCAAATCACAACAGATGGTTCATCTTGAGAACGAAGCACAAAAACAGCACGTTCACTTCTAAGAAAATCTGTCCAAATAGTAAAACTTTCAATCAATGCCAGTCGGTTTCTCCTACTCTGCATGATGTCATTCTTTAGAGCAGTCCATTAGTTTAATAATCCACATTACAGTATTAAAACATAGTTATAGAATAAAATGCAATAAAGCATCCATACCTGTATATATAACTATAAAGATAATAATTTCTGTATGTGCTGAAAGACTGGATGAAAAGTGCACGATTATGCAATTGGTCATTTTTTTGGTATATTTTAAAAATATGTTTGAACATGTTACTTGTTCTAAGAACAATCTGGCCCCTAAAAGAAAGTAGCTGAGCCTTCTGTATATAAACAGCATGTCAAGAAAACATCTGCTCTTCCTGCTGTTGAATTATCTCAGTGAGCTCATGAATGACGAGTCTCTCTGAACTGTAACACTCATGTGCTCGGACTCAGGTGTGTGTTGAGGAAAAACTAAATGGTCTTTATTGCCTGACCGTTCACTGGAGTGCTGGAGCAGAACTGTCAGGGGTCTGCCTGTGACATTTTCATTTACATAACTCAAGACTGTGCCTCCAGAAGACCACCGGAGCAGCGCCTGGAGCACACAGCGGCCTGCTTCTCACATCACATGCAGATTGTTTTTAAAGCTGCACTATAATTTTATTTTCATTTTAATGTTAAAAGACTGTAACAATGCTATAGATAAACAGTTAACAGTAAAGTCCCTTACAGTGATAATCTTTAATAGACCTAAGAGGACATTTCATGTCATTTTACAGTAAAATACTGTTAAATGTACAAATTTTGAAAGCGAAAAACTGTAAACTGACATTCTCAGAATTTCTTGTGAGACATAATATTTTTTTTATATTCAAATAACTTAGTAGTTGTTTTTTATCAGTTGTGTACAAGGGTTTTTTGTTGTTGCTAAATCAATGTTTATTGTATTATTTTCCTGTCTCGTATGTTACGTGACCATGATAGTGTTTTGTACTTTTGTATGTTCTATCTATTAGTATTTACTTCCTCAGCTTGTGGAAAAGTTACTTTTGATGAACGTGAATTCATTTTGTGGCTTTCTCATCACCACCTGTGTTCTTGAAGTGGTTGTTTTCAGTGCATTCTAAAAATTGATTTTAGTACTTGAATAGGTTGGTATACTCACATTAATATCAGTTAATGGAATACAGGTTATTACTGTAAATTTAAGTTGATCCTGTGAACCCTAAAATGTTGTAACCACATTTTTGTGGTGAAGATCTGGCAACCGCAACTGCGGTTTGTTTACTGTAAATTTCACAGATTGGTTTTTACAGTGTGTTTAATGATAAAACATAAGAAAGAATCAAATAAATAAATATAGACTTCATGGGATCCAAGCAATATCCTGAGGGTGGATAAGTACTCTTTTGAATCAGATAAGTAACTAACTAACTAGCAACCATCTTGGCATAAATATAGTCACTATGTTAAGATTGTGCCTTAAGAACTAGTTTGACTATAACTAGCAGTTAATTGAATGCACACACACACACACACACACACACACACACACACACACACACACACACAATGTCTGCATCCTCAACAGCAGCCCGAGCATCAGGTCAAAATAACCTTTGAAACCCTGGTCATCGAAACCGCTCTCCTTTAGCGAATGTCACATCAGGCGTCCACCTGTCACAACAGAGCTGAACCTACAGGAACTGTCATCTGACATCAGTAGGTGGCCCTTTCCTGAAGAGACGCGGCTTTAAAAGTCCAGCGCTCATTCTAGCATGCTGAAATCTTTCAGCTCTTATGACTGAAGTAGAAAGGGTATAATTTGCGAGGGCTGAAATTAACATATCTGACCTTTTCTATCAAAGACCGAGACACCTATAAATGTCTACCTGGAGGAGTACTTCAATGCATAGGATAATATAAGCATTATTAATGTTGGCCCAGGCCAGGAGACATGCAGACAGATGAGATGAGGCTGATTAGCAGGTGTCTGGGAGCATGTGTGGAGCTCTGCTCTCCTGGGCACTGTACCCAGAAAGCCCTGAGAGAGGCTGACTTTCAGTGTGCTGCTGATCAAAAGCTTGTTGATCGAGGGAGAGCCGCACAGGTCATAGAAGAGAGACGGGGGAATGAGAGCTCATGGTGGTACTAGTGGGATAAAAGTTATTCAACCACATTCATGATTGAAGTTATTTATGTTATCCAACATGCATTTTTATATACTGAAGAAACCTGTTTCCACCTTAAACTAAAATAAAACATAAGATTAGCATAAGAAATGAAGTATTATGATATATATAATGCAATTATGAAATAATAATCACAATAATGAGAAATAAAGTCACAAATGGGAGATTTTAAATCACACTGCAAGATATGAATTCACTTGGAGAGATAAAAAGTCACAGTCCCACTTTATTTTAGGGTCCAACTACTACTCACTACTAACTATGACTTTTGCCTCAATAAACTCCCAATTTGCCGTTTATTAATAGCAAGGTAGTTGTTAAGTTTAGGAACAATTAAAATATTCAGAGGCAATAATATGTGCTTTATAAGTACTAATAAACAGCCAACATGCAGTAATTTGCATACAACTTAATATTGAAAATTGGTCTTTAAAATAAGTCACATTTATGAGAAAAAAAGTCAAAATGGCGAAATATTAGGTTGAATTTGTGTGAAATCATGTCATATTGTAAAATATTACATCTTGTTGTGAGCAATAAAGTCAGCGTAAAATATTAAAATGACTTGATGAGAAAAAAAGTTGAATTATGAGGAAGAGACAAAATAGTACGATATTAAGTCACTTTAGGAGATAAAAAAGTCGTAATTATGAGAAATAAAGTTCGATAATTGAGAGAATAATATGGTCATATTGTGAGATATAAAATTACTTTGTAATTATGAGAAGAGAAGAGACAAAACAGTGAGATATTAAAGTTACTTGGAGAGATAAACATTCAAAATCGTGTAATATCAAGTCACACTGTGTGAAGAAAAGGTCATACTGTTAAATATTATCACTTAATGAGATAAAAAGTCACAATTTGACAAATAACCACAATGAAATCTGTTGTTACATTGTGAGAGGTCATATTGTAAAAAATTATCACTTCATTAGATAAAAGGTCATGTCATAAAGCTGAAAATAGATATATTAACTCACATTGAGAGATAAAAAATCTAATACAAAATGTGAAAATTCATATTTGGAGATATACAGTGAAACTTTGAGATATTAAAACATCATATATACACGTAAAATCAAACATCAAATTTACACATAATAAAGTTGCAATTGTTAACTATAAAAGTGACAATTATGCACAGTAAAGATACCTTTTTATTTACTTTTTTAACTTTATTTATTACTCTTAAATGGATACAGACTTTCACCCAAAGATTTTTAGTGCATTATTAGTCAGTTCTCACAGAGCAAATGCTGGTAATGGCCTTCCACAGGAGCACTTTTAAAAGTTTTAATCAAATGAATTACATGGAATTCCAATTAATTACATGAACTACAAAGAATCAAATACATTAGTATTTGCTGAAAACATCCACAACGTGAGAACATTTCAATCCATTCCATTATTGTGGCAGAGAAAAGCACTGAATGGTTAGAGATATGTACCCAGGAGCCTTACTGGAGTGTGTTTCATTTCTCTGTTCCTCTTTCTCTCAGTCCTCATACAGTCATCTCACCAGCCAGGGAGAGGTGTTTATTACTCACTGCAAATCTGCGGTGTCAGAAAAAGTGGCGACCCGTGTAAGATAGCGCTAATGGTTATTCATCGGCTGAGAGATTCATGGCGTAGGAGCACAGCACATCAGCACGGGCTTTAATAAATACTGTGCGTCTAGTGAACGCAGGCACTCGTTTGAGGAACCAGACCCCTGGGAGTCATTGGATCACTTATTGAACACGTGAATGAAATGATTGGGTTTGTACTATTGCTCATTTAACGCATATGAACATACCAATTCATAAAGCTGTCATAAAGACCAAACGACCTTGGTGCTAACCTGTAAAATAAAGAAGGGAATGTGCCTGTAAGACTCGATTTATTACATTCAAATATTAACAGCCAGGGGACAAAACTGATTTCAAGCCAGTTCTAATTCATATAAGAATCTACCAGGAGACGCTGTGCCATGCCACGCCGATCACTATAGAGGAAAAACTCCATTCTTTGTATTAGGGCTGTGTGATATGACGATATATATCGGTAATATATACGGTAATACCTTTTCATCATTTGAGTGACTGCGATCTTTATACGCCACCCACCACGGGGCGTGAAGGGGAGACAGAACGACCAGCCAGGACAAAACCAGGAGCTCGTTCCTAAATGACGGACTACATCTGTAGCATGGTCACGCTTTTTTAAGCACTGCAGTTTTAAAACAACCGATTTTGAGCCGTTGAAACGCAAACAACAGACCTAACGTTATATGCGTGCACCGTCTCTGTGTCTGTGAGAGAAGCGCGCCTTTTCTTTTTTGACGACTTTGAACGATTACATAAACACACTTATATGCATCAGAATCCCCGTCTTTACAAGTATCCTCAAACACAGCGATTTAGGTCTTAAGAAAGAGTGAACGGCAGAAAGAGAAAACGTAACAGTGTATTAGATCCGGACTTCGGTCTTAAAGGGGAAGCGTTCCAATATTCGTTCTGACTGCCTTTCATGTTAATCATAACACACTGCTAGAAAATCTCTCACTGCTCTGGACTAAATCACTTTTGTAACTTTAATGAGAATAAATAAAAAATAATACAAATAATGATATATTTATATGTATAGAATCTATACATAATACACATGTTAATTATTTATATCATAGATAGATAGATATAATTAACACAGTGAAGATTAATTAATTTACATAATGTATGTAGCGATTCTTATTTTTTGTAGTTTTGTCCTATTGCTTGCAATTAGTTTCTTATCATTATTTCATCACTGACTGTTTATTTATCTTCCGTGAGGTTGAGTTTTTCTCTCTCTCTCTTTAGGCTTGTATTAGTTTGATATTGACATTAGTGACAAGGATTATGAAAATTATATAGTATTAAAGATTCTAATATAATAACCTTTTTAAAAGAAAAAAAAATCACTATATCATGATATATATTGTTATCGTGATATAAAATTTCTCATATCGTGATATAAGATTTTGTAAGATCTATCTATCTATCTATCTATCTATCTATCTATCTATCTATCTATCTATCTATCTATCTATCTATCTCACTGTAGCCTTAAATTCATTGGTGCATAAATATAATATAATATAAATAAAATAAAATGTAAATCTTCACAATTGAAATGTTCACACATCCAGTGCATTTTTAAATTAATTGACAAAGCAATTTTACCACTTTTGCTACGGTGACTTGGTCTAGAAAACACAAAGCCATGTTTCTCACGGCTCTTTCATGTGCTGTCATAACCAGTGGGATCGGCAGGAGTCTTGGGGGAAGGTGAAACACTTTTTCCCCCAGCGTTCTGATGTAAGAGACGTTACTGAGAGTACGTGAGGGCAATACAGAAAACTGAACACAACAAAGTCAACCGTGTCCTTGAGACAGATGCGTAGTTTGATTGTGCACACATGAAACAATTCTGATCTCACAAGACACAAATATTCACAGTTTGACCCAAAAAACGTGCATCTGCGCTTTCAGTATATGCTCATTTGTTATTCCTGGGTGATGTATAATGCACCGAGGCTGGAAACGCTTAGTAAATGCTTAGCAAAAAACAGATTTGAACTCCTGGGAGAGCTGAACAACACTGATGCATTTTTATTTGAGTTCGCAGCCTCTCTTTAGCAAAGATCACACTGAATTTGCCCTTTGACCTCTGCTATTGTCTGTGGGACATTAGGCAAGTTCTCACACGACAGATTTGAGTCCCAGGAGCTTGAGAATTAATTAGTATTGATCTGGCGCTACTAAAATAAAGAAGATCATTGTCACCTGGGGCGCCGATATGCCAAAAACTCCTTTTTAAAAATCCAGGTTTTCCAATATTAATGGAAACCCTGTATTGCTGTATCCTATTCTTTAAAAGCCACATAAAGTCCACAAAATATAGTATTACATAAGACACATGCTAACCTACTGAACTGAAGACCAAAGTATCACAACTATCCAGATAAACAGATACAAACAGAGTGCAATTACACAAAAGTTCAATTTTACTTCAATCACAGGCCATTACTGAGATGAAAAGTGCTTTTCAGTTTGATTCAGTGTGTATGAGTGTTACATAGACATATTTTATAGACTCAAACTGTGCAACCTTTCAGTTGCTTGGCCAACAATCCTGTCAGCGTTTGTTTTGTTCAACTGTCTTTTTATACATGAGCCAGATGACAAGAGGATTTATTATGGTCCTTTTCTTTCATAACAGCCAACTGTTGGCAGAACGCTATTGATTTGTCCTTTCTTGGAAAAGCATTCACTTACTAAACTTACTGTTAGTCTCTGTCTCCATAAAGAGACAATGGGACTGTAGGAGACAGTCGGGGATGATGGGAATACACCGAAGCTACTGACAATAATATGATTAAATAATAATTAAAAACGAAATCAAATATAAATGTGTACTATAATGTGAATGAATACTAAAGACTGAATACACATGAATATATATATATATATATATATATATTTACATATTACTGTACACTACCATTCAAAAGTAAGTTTTTTTATTTATAAAACTTATTCAAAAATAATGCATTAAATTTAATTTAAAAAAAGCTGATTAAAAGTGACAACAAAGGCATTTATAATATTACAAAACATTAATATTTCAATAAATGCTGTTATTTTGAACTTTCTGTTTTCTTAAAATATTAAGCAGCAAAACTTGTTTTAACATTTATAATAATTTAAAAAACATTATCCTTGAGTAGGAAATCAGCATATTATTATGATTTCTGAAGGATCATGTGACACTGGAGTAATGATGCTGAAAATTCAGCTTTGCATCACAGAAATAAATGACATTTTAAAATATATTAAAATAGAAAAAAGCTATTTTAAATTGTAATAATATTTCACAAAATTACAGTATTTTTACTGTATAAATGCAGCCTTTGTGAACATTAGAGATTTCTTTAAAAAAACATATTAAATAATATTACCGAACCCCAAACGTTTGAACGGTAGTGTGTATTCTTTTAAAAAAAATAGAGAGGATGGCGGCATTTGATTGAAATGCAAAACAACCAATTACTGCTTTTTGTATGTGACATGTATGAGCAAATCTATAAACGATGACACCACAATAATACACTTCTTATGAAATATAATAACCCTGCTGTGGAAGAAGTTTACCTTTACTCTGCTCTGCTCCAGAGCGTTCTCCAGTTCCTGTTTGGCAGCCGCTGTTTCCTGTTGATGGGTTTGACGCATATGTTCAATAGCTGATGCGTGAAGATGGTTCAGCTCTGAACGCAGTGATGCTGAGAGGAGAACAAGAGAAAGATATGGACATAGGGAATGAAAAACAGGACTATTCCAGGGAGATGATCTGCTTTCTGGAGCTGAATTAAAAATCATTCATCTCCAATTCTCCCTAAAGCATAAACGTCACAGGTGGAAATAGAAGTGACACTCGTTCCTCCACCTGCAATTTCCCGTTTCTTCCAATTATACCTTATTTCAATGAGATTGAGCTATAATTAGAGTTGTAGAACTCCGCTGGTTTTGCTTCAGGACTCTGAGGTTTTAAATTCAATATCTAGCACCCACACTGCTTGGTGTACAAAGTACATATATTAACATTTATTAATATTACCAAAAAAAGGCAACATTTTTAAAATGGCACAGGGCGAATAAGGAAACCATTTTATTTCCACTTATCTCTTGATTCTCCAGTCAACTAGTCATTTAACAAAATTATGGAAAATTTAAATTATTTACTATATTATTTCTTATTTTAGTTTTATTTTTCTCAGCTCCATGAAACCAAGTAATGACAGATATATGGCACTTTTAGTTTGAGCATTTTGCAAGCTATGATGGGCATAAATTTAAGCATAACAGAGCAACTTTAATACAACAGAATAAATTAAATTTGAATTTGAACTTTTTAAATCATGCAGTGTTGGGCCACATCATATTTCCAGATTTTCCAGTTGAGATTCTCTCTCTCTCTCACTCACTATCTCTCTCTCACTCACACTCACGCACTCACTGACGCAATCACTCACGCACTCACTGACGCACTCACTTGACGCACTCAGTCACTGACGCACTCACTCACTGACGCACTCACTCACTGACGCACTCACTCACTGACACACTCACTCACTGACTGATGCACTCACTGACGCACTCACTCACTGACTGACGCACTCACTCACACTCACTCACTCCCTGACTGGCCACTCACTCACTCACTAGCGCACTCACTCACACTCACTCACTGGCGCACTCACTCACCTCCTCACTCCTGACTGGCACTCACTCAATCACTGGCACTCCTCACACTCACTCACTCACGGACTGGCCTCCTCACTCACTCACTCCTGACTGACGCACTCACTCCTCACTGGCCTCACTCACACTCACTCACTCACTGACTGACGCACTCACTCACACTCACTCACTCCCTGACTGACGCACTCACTCACTCACTGACGCACTCACTCACACTCACTCACTCACTGACTGACGCACTCACTCACTGACACACTCACTCATACACTCACTCCTCCACTCTCACTGACGCACTCACTCACTGACTGATGCACTCAATGACGCACTCACTCACTCACTGACTGACGCACTCACTCACTGACACACTCACTCATACACACTCACTCACGCACTGACTGACGCACTCACTCACTGACACACTCACTCATACACACTCACTCACGCACTCACTCACTGACACACTCACTCACTGACGCACTCACTCACTGACTGATGCACTCACTGACGCTCTTACTCACTCACTGACTGATGCACTCACTGACGCACTCACTCACACTCACTCACTCACTGACTGACGCACTCACTCACACTCACTCACTCACTGACTGACGCACTCACTCACTCACTCACTGATACACTCACTCACTGACTGACGCACTCACTCACACTCATTCACTCACTGACTGACTGACTCACTCACTCACTCACACACTGACTGATGCACTCACTCACTGACTGATGCACTCACTGACACACTCACCAACACTCACTCACTAAGTCACGCACTCACTGACGCACGCATGCACGCAATTACACATTATATTAAAATGAGCTTTGTAAATTCATTTTAGTCTAAACAGGCATTTCAATTTCTTTAGGCAGTGGCAAAATGGATAGCTTTTTGTCCTTTTTTCACCATGACAGCTTTTGCTGTCACATAAACCATTACTATGGAAACCAATATAGATGTGAGAAATATTGACTCTATTGTCTCAGCAAATGGATCTGAATTCACCACTTACAAAATGACAGAAGACAGTGCAGACATTCAGTCCTAAAGACTGCATTTGACCAAGAGTAAATAATAACCGGTTCTGAAGGGTTTATACAGCAGGTCTGTGAATGAATGTTTCTCTCTGTTTTACCCAGCATGGCCTTGCCCTCATCCTCCAGTTCGAAGCGGAGGGTCTGCAGCTCTTGCTCTGACTGCTGTTTCAGAGTCTCGATGTTCTGCCTGTGAGCCTCTCGCAGAGTCTGAAGCTCCATGTGGTGCTGCTGCCGTAGACGCTCCTCAAGCTCCTACACACACACGCACAGTTCATTAGAATAATGTACAATCTACATAAACAGTATATTTGACTCATGACTTTTCTTTCATGTCTCTCATATCACTCGCTCCAGTTAGAATAGGAAAAACATAACAATGTGTTGCCCTTCCAGGACACCTTGCGTATGTGTGTGTGTGTGTGGGGGGGGGCGGGGAACAAAAAAAGAATGAAAAAGCAAAAAAAGCAAAATAATTGAATTTTTTTGCTGCTACACACAACAGAAAAATAATGTAAGAACTAGACTGAAGGAGAAAGTTCAGAAATGTTTGATTTTGCTCTTCAGGGCCTTTGCACAAAACAGTTTGCTACTGCTTGCAGTAAAACTGGCAAAACATCATTTGTATATGTATGGTAAGCATAAACCTGGATAAAGGACTAGATGCCCTGTCAAAAACATCACTTGGAAAAACAACAATCCAGTAAGGAAAAAAAAGAGAAAAGTAAAAAAAAAAAATAGGAAGACATGTTAAATTAGTTAACCATGATTAGTTAAAAAAGTAACACAAAAAGTAAAATATTACTTTATATATAAAATATAACTTCTTACATATATGGGCCATTCTACAGAATTGGTCCAAATTGCTGTCCCACAAGCAAAAAACTGATTTAAAAAGCAAAGTTTTCACTGATGATCTTTGATGTTTACTAAGATCCTTTTATTATCTATTGAAACCCACAATAGTATTGAAAATATTAATAAGCTTAATATATAAAATCATCCTTTATTGGGTACTTTGTTTTTCCATTGTTTTTAAAAGTATCCTTTTGATTCTTTTAAAAGGTGATGTTCAAAAAAATATTTAAAATGTTCTTTGTAAATTGAATATGAGAAATGTGTACCTTGGATATTATAAAATGCTAATACATAAAAAAAAAAAAAAAAAAAAGGACACATTTTTGGAAAAATATATATTTTTTCCAGCATTTCCAACGCTGACTTTGGACCAGTTCTGTAGAATGGCCCATATATGCATTTCATATTTTAAACTTATTAATACAACAATAAAAAATAAAAACCTAAATTACCTCCATCCGTTTGCTCAACAACAGAAAGGGCTTGTAGTTAAAAAAATGAAGGTATTACAAAGACATTATTATATTATATAAAAAAGTACAATTCTTAATAAACAAAAGCTATATGCTTTTAGCATAAACAAGTTATAATACTTAAAACTTTAAAATAGAATAAATCTGGTTACTTAATAAGAACAGGTTTGCTCAAACTTAAACCACAAAACTGACTGGTTTAAATCAACAAAAACCTGTTTGCTTAAACAGTAAGTCCATCTTGCTCAACCAATGCCAAATTTCATCAAATTTACCATATTCACCTAACCTGCGCTTCTGGTGAAAGGATGGCTAGACCAGAACCAGACCAAAAACAATCAATAAAATAAAGATTAGCATGAAATTCATACTAGTCTAAGCATGTCTTTTCAACAAGGTGAATAATAATTGCAACAGGTGCACTTGCAAAATTATGCATAACATGCAAGCATCAAAGAAAGCAGCACTTAGCCAGGAACACAGGCGTAAATGTAGCGTATTTCTCAAACAACTGTCATTCACAGGAATTATTACTCTATAAGAAGACACTTAAGCATCAACACAAGCTTGTTAAGGATCTTGAATGGTTGCCGTCTAGCGCCCAGTCAGAGGAACGCAAATTACAGCACCCTGAATTAGATTAAGAGAATGGAGCTGTTTGAGCGCTGGAGATACACTGACATAATGAGGGGTAATGCAGGGCACATGCCTCCACTGAAAGCTATTTTGGAGTCAGTGATATCCAGCGGAGTGGGGTGCGGATGCGAGAGGAAGTGGGTTAGGGAATGACAGGGGACACAAATTAGACCAACTGCTTCAGTAAACACGGACTGCACCAAGCCAGTTGGCAGAACTATGCTGGAAACGGAGCTGTTTTAATGCGGAGATCAAAATAAAACTGCTGGGGAAGATCAACAGAGATGAACTGAGAATGATGACTCATTTAAACAATGCAGTCCAGAGAGGATTACAAACAAGAAAAAACATATAGACAAATATAAATAAACAAATGTGAAATATCTTCTTCAGGTCAGTACTAAATAAACAATAACATGCTTTTTGTATGATCCCTCTTATTTTGGTACAATAATCAACATTTTGCATATCCTGAAAGGTGAATGTAAACGTTAGACCTCAAATGTAGCATTCATTTCACTCAATATTTATGTGTGCTAGTATCATCTATCAGCTAGGCAGTAGCCAGAAAGGCAGCTCACATATTTTTGAAATAACGTTGACTGATGATACCAAAAATATTCAGTGATAATTTTAGCTTATACTCATTAACTAATGAATCATTCAAGTTACAATATTGTGTGGAGTGTGTTGCTGACACAACTTTTGCATCATGCATGAAACGGCTGTGGTGTCAGTTCTGTGAGTTCATGTTTTCTCCAGAGTAAGCCGACTCCTCCAGAAGCCCGATGGATTGGTAAAACTGAAAAGGTCAGTCATTTCTGTCATTCAGACAACTATCAGGAACTGTCAGGGACAGCAGCGGCCTGAGCTGCACAACACACACACACGATTAAGAAAAACATTTACTGAAGGATGCTTTTAATCTGAACGACTACAGCAGTCAAACACACACATGCACGCAAGCCCGCACGAATGCACGCGTGCTTGAGAAAACATCTACAGAAGGATGCTTTTAATCTGAATGACTACAGAAGGATGCACGCCGCATCGACATACGCAGTCACACGCGACGCGACACACGCACACGCACGCCGCACGCGCACACACACACACACACACACACACACACACACACAGCTGTGATGTTTATTCCACACATTTCTTCCAACTCTAATGTCATAGTGTTGTTTTCACCTCCTCAAGTGCTACGAGGATAATTTCACATTCCTTATGTGGAAATGAATCTGGAGTGGTAAATATTACACTTGCTTCTTCCCCTGCCAAAATACAGCTTGTGCATTAATTAGTGAGTTATTTTAGGATTCAACACTCACGCGGTTTTCAGATAAATGAGAGAATCCCCCTCAAAACACGAAGTACAGAAAACAACCCACTATAAATGCAACGGTTTATATTGATAAGTTATATTGATAGCACGTCATATTAATAGCTTGAAGTGATAAATAAGTATAGTAGTTTATATTGATAGCAGTGTTAAAACTATTAAAACAATTCTGTTAATTGAAATGAAGCTAAAATAAAACGAATATTAGAGGAAAAAACATTAGAAATGTTGCCTTTAAGTTAAACAATAAAATTGCATATTGAAATAAAAGTAAACCTGAAATAAAAATAAATGAAATCTGTAGTATTTAGAAACAAAAAAAACTAATAATGGGCAAACAATTACAAAAAAATATGACAGTTTATTACAAACACTGAAAACATATATAAAAGTGAATTCAAAATACTAATAAAAACTATAATAGATAATAAAAATGATGCTAAAATAACACTGCATTTAGTGATTTACTGGAAAAAAGTATCACAGTACTACAATTATTTTATCATGGCTAACGAGTGTTTTTGGACAAAAACAATAATAATAATGATGAAAATAATAATAATAATAATGTATTATTATTATTATTAATTGATTAATTCAATGTTCGAATAAAACCTCTTATTAATAACAGCAACAACAAACAAATAAACAAACTAATTGTTACAGCCTGAGTGTTTTAATTGGCAAGGAAGAACACAATTCTATAGCATTTCTTAGTTCACTAATATAAAATTAACCACAGTAAAAATGTATGTAACACTGTCATAAAAATAAAATAATAATTATTGCTATTATTATCAATTACCACAAATAAGTAAATAAATACATATTTATTACTGGCAAAGAAGTACATTTTTTTCTAGAATTTAGGTGTAGGCTCTAGTATAAAAATGAATATAAAAATTACGTAGGTTTGAGAAGTCCTTAGAATATATAAGGAATATACTAAGGCTGTAGGGGGAACTGTGATCAATACCAGTGAAGGGTGGCTATAACCTGAATAAGAGCTCTGCAGTGTCTCATCACTGCCCTATGGCCAGGTGAGGCAGTACAACGTCTCTCTCATGTCTTCTCAAACTAGATTTATTTAGCTTTGGTAGGAACTTCATGTAGTTTACCCTCATAAAAGATCTAGAAACCGGCTATCTGTTTTTTCATCCCAGCAGTTTTTATGATGCTTTGAGTTAGGACTACTCAACTTCAGAAAGCCTTTTTAGACTCGCCAAACTTTCACAGTAATTCTTATGACAAGACTTAAATCAGTGCAGCAGCTTCCAAATAAATGAAAACAAATGATTCAAATTAGTAATAGATTGTAAATGCTATATGTTTTGATGAGTATTGAAGCTTGTTTCCACCATGGGATAAAAAATGAAAAGTTAATTTCTGCTTTCATCTTCACAATTCAGACTTTTTCTCTTGCAACTGTGCATAATATATCTCATCATTTAGAAAAATTGCAATTGCAAGTTAGAATTGTGAGATCTAAACTTTGCATTATATAAACTCAGAATAGCGAGAAATCATTCTTTTTGCAACTCTGAGGTTACGTCTTGCCATTCTGTTTTGTTTGTTTTTTCAGCAGTGGAATAGCAAATTAAAAAGGTAATCACAAATCTCACAATACTGATGTTTTTCTCTTAACTGTAATTTTCTGTTGTTGTTTTTCTGCAAGATAATATTGTGACGATCACAAATCAGAGTTAATATCTTGCAATTCTGAGGAAGAAAATTGAATTGTGAGATACAAACTCAGATTTGCAAATCTTTCTTCTTGCAATTCTGAAGTTACATTTTTCAATTCTGTTTTTTTTCTGCAACGGAATAACAAATAAAAAAGTTATAAAAAATGTGTATCTCACAATGCTGTCATTTTTCTCAACAGTGAGGTTTCTTTTCTTGCAAGTTTATATCAATTCAGAATTTATATCTCGCAAATCATATCTTACAATTCTGACATTTTCTCTCAGAATTATAAGATAAAAGTCTGAATTGTGAGATCTAAATTAATATTGCGAGAAAAAAGGCAAAATTTGTGAAATAAAAACATCTAAAAACTATAATTTTTTTATTCCATTTTAGAAATGGGCTTGTGTAGATGAGCCACATCTGAAAACAGCAAACAGAGGGCAGTAAAAGGCAGCTCTGAAATCCCGAGTATCTTCAGATTTCTTCTCCTTTAGCCACAGTGACTCATCAGGTCCATATGCTCGGCCGGCGTGCTGTCGAGGATGGGCACACACAAGTGTTTTTACCTACTGTGGCATCTGCAGGATTTTGGCCTGTTCTTTCCGGCCGGGTAAAACACAGTGCTTGATATCAGCAAAAAGCAACAGGGGGGGAGCTGAGGTGGATCTTTTGCCTGTTGGAGCGGGATATCAGACGGAGGAATTGCACGCTCATTTTCGTCTCTGAGGACAGAGCGGCGAGGGGTAAGACTGCCTCCGCAGTGCTGCCGAGACCATTAGCAGCAGAGGAGCGTTCAAAAGAGCAATGCTCAATATTGAGACATTGATGAGCAGAGACAGAGAGAGAGATGTTAATGCGGTTGGTGTGAGATATTATCACACTGAACCGCTGATGATAATTAAACACAAGTCAATAAATCGACTCCTGTGTCGGCACGTCTACCTCAGACGTGGTGTTCTGGAGCAGAAAGCTATTAAATGAGATTTCATAAGCTTCTGTTGGATCTCCACTCATTACATGAATGAAGCAAGGAGATGAAGAGGCTTATTTTGATGGCATGGCAACTGGGTAAAACTCATATACTGCAATTATCCTTGCTCTATCACATCTGCCTGTGCTGCCGGGAAACTCATCAACATGCGCAAATTATTACTGTCTGGTTTTTATATCCACTATTAGGTTGGGAATCGAAAATCGATTCCGATTCCAGAATCGGATACTTAAGGTCAGGAATCATATACTTGTTGTCAAATAAAAATTTCCGCCTATCGATTCCTATGCGCTTTTTTTTCTTCATCTGTGAGGACCGGTGTGATCTAGTGATCTGCCAGGACCTTGCTCGCTAATCTAAGCGCTCCAAAGTTTGGATGCATTTGCGATCAGAAGCCAAAAAAGCTAAGTATAATATCTGTGATAGCTAAACATGTTGCAAGAGAGGTGTCACCATCAACATGACATTCATTTAATAGATCGTTAAAGATCGTGAACATGATTCAAACACTAACGTGATTCTATTCCTAAATGAAAATGATTTGTCTGTTTCATTCCTCAACCTTTGAGGTGTGCGATCACAATGTTGTGATCACTTGGTTCATCCGTGCAGCGAACGATCACGTCAGTCAATGTGATTTAAACATTTAAACCTGCATTCGTGCTGCCGCTGACCTAAAGAGAGCAGCTGTCATGTACATGAATGAAACAGCTTCACAGTCTATTCAACCACACAGTCTCATTATCTCTGTGTTACAAACATTCAAATCACAGAAGCACTGTTATAAAAGTTTATAGTTCAGATATAAACTCTGATATGTACCGTAGCGATTAGAATAGAGTAAATATCTTTTGTAGTAATTTGATGCTTCAAATGAACATTTATCAAGGATGCTGATTCATCCAGTAATGAAACAAGTACATATTGAGTGAGTAATTCATAAATTACATGTGATTTTGTTTAGTTGTCTAATATTATTTTCTTCAGAATCATGAGAACCACAACTTCCATTAGGATTTTTATTTATTTATCCAGAATCACGCAGTTCTATTTTGCACACAAACAGCTCTTAAAGAGTCCAGTGTTTTTATGTCGCCTGTTGATTTTTGTTCATGGTATTCAGCTCCAATAAATGGTTTGCTAAAAAGAGAAACAGGATAAATGTTTGAGATCATTATTTAATCACATTGGAATCGAAACTGGTGATCGAAAAGAATCGGAATCGATAACATTCAAACGATACCCAACCCTATCCACTATGCACCAATTATATGATAATTATTCATATGTCTATAACCACAGCCAACATGCCATGATGACACTCTGACAATGAATTGTGATGACAATAGATATAGATAGAAAAATATATATCATAGATTAATTAGAGATAAACATGCAGATTTATTATTCGTGGATAACTGGGAAAATTCAATTATTATCATTATGAAAACCAAATATGAAATCACAAGCATGATTTTTAGTCAATTAGCTTGCAGATCTAATTAAATACGAAGGGCCAAACGAATACAATTAAATTATTTTATATTTAAATAAATTGTGAATACAAAACTAATGTTTTCATTATAACTGTATAGTTAACAGTTTCTTTAAATATGTATTTAGTGATTTAATTTGAAAATAATTTTGGAAATAATCTGTTCATAATTAAAGTGGTAAAACTGCAAAGTATTAAATATGTATTAATATTCTAATCCCTAAATAAGCCCAATGGTAAAAGATCTTGTAAAGATAACAAGATGCTGTAAGGTTGAAGCATCACAAGGGTTCATTACTAACATCAGATTGCTCAAGGAGGTTCATGTAATAAGTGTCATAAACACAAAGCCAATACGTATAACCAAAACATCAGGTTGGGCTTTTTGATTTAGGGTTTTGATATTAGATTAGAGTACAAAACAGCAGATCTCTGTGGCAAACTGGGTTAACAAAAACAGTTAACCTCTGTGTGTATTTCCTAATGGCATCACTGGCAGATAAATGAATTCCCTCCATGCTCCATCCATTGACGGCTGGTGGCCGAGGCTCATAATGCCAGGTGTGGGGCAATAGAGGTCAGTTGGTGTTATCACACATAATGTGTTCAGAAACCAGATGTGACTTGGAGCAATGAAATCATTACACAGCAGTTTGCTGAAATAAACAGCAAATCGAGCCACTGGTAAAGCGACTTTAGAGCCAATTTCAACCAGCAAATAAATGCCCAAGCATTCTGACCATAACCGTCAGTTATGGTGGATGCATTGAGATCCCACATTTTAATAATTAATAGTATAATAATAACATAATCATTTACTTTATTTTCTTTGTAAAATCTGTTATACATACTGTATATAATTTATGGAATAATATTATTTTTATTTGTAATAAAAGTAATGTTGTAATATAATTTTATTTTACTATTATACGTAATCATACATTTTATTATAATAGATATTGTTAAGAATTTACTTACACAATTTTTATCCATTACACACACACACACACACACACACACACACACACACACACACACACACACACACACACACACACACACATGGATATATATTACAGCTATTTTAGGGTTTGCTGCTTTCCACCGTCAGTTATCATCAGTGTTATTTTAGTATTATTTACATCCTATAATTTATTTATTATTAGTATTTAGTAATATTTAGAATTAGATTAAATTTTTATATTTTCAGTTTTCTTTTTTGATAATTTCCAGTCATTTTGCTATATCCTTTTGACATTTTTAAAACAAATATTAATATTTAAATTAATTTTTGTTTCAGTTCAGTTTATTTATTTTCAATTTGTGATATAATAAAATGCTTAAATTTCCTTTTTTTTTAGTATTTCATATTTATAGGTATATATTGTAAATGTAACAATGTAAATTGTATAATTAAAATGATCTATCTCTCTGTCTGTCTATATATCCATGAATGGGTCCATTGGTCTGTACAGGCTGAAAACTAATGATTAAATATTATTTTAGTAACTCTTTACTAATTATAATCGGAAATCAGTAACAGGTTATATTAAATGATGTTTCCATGACCTAATTAATATTCATGAGCTAAGCCTTTTCCGTTTAGTGCCATCACAACAAGCCTGTGCAGCCCGACTGCTTCCACTACTTTGTAAAACAGTGAAGTGAAGCCTGTGATTGTGACTGACGCTGCATTCGGTGAGTCAATCTCAACTTATCAGCAGTTATTCAAGCAGTCTCCTCCCGCCGTCCCCGCTCACAGTCTTCATCTCCAGGCATGCGGTGTGGAGCCACTTCAGCCCAGCTCAAGGTAATCATTTCCAGTCGGAGTGAGAGTTTCTCTCCCCTGGAGTCGTCAGGGGCCAGGTACTGGATAAAGCAGACATTACAGCCTGTGACAGCAAGCACTCAGCCATTGCTAACCCACAGACCGGAGAGCCGAGAGCGAGCAGGCTATTCCAGGATAGAGGGAAGAGAAGGACCTGAGAGATGAGCTGTGGGCAGGGCTGGATCTGTGGCAGATCTGCCTCACCACACCAAGTCTATTGGGGGACAGAGAGAGGGCCTTACGTGAGGGCAAACGGTCAATTTCACCAGTGGACAAATAGGCTGGAAGGATTACTGTCTGCAATTGCTTGGCTGTCTCTGTACAAGGCAAGAGCTTCAACAGCAAATGGAAGTTGGAGTGAATGTGGGCTCATGTAGTCAGACTGGTCATGAAGTCAGATTGGAAATGGTACTGTAACAATATAATCTAACCCTTGCTGATGTAAGCCACACAAGCGATTAATTTCAAAGCCATATAAACAATCTACTAAAAAAAACTTGCGATCAGGCCAACATCAACAGATTTTAATAACCCAAGTAAACCCAAATAAACTTTGCAACTGAATAATCATACAGCCAATATATGTATTTATTGAATGTATTTTAAGAATGGCGAAGTGCCTCAATGCTCAATTTTTGCACCGCTCTTGTTTAGCCTGTATATGCTTCCACTAAGTCAAATAATGAGAAAGAACCAAACTGCCTATAACAGCTATGCTGATGATACCCAGATCTACCTAGCCTTATCTCCAAATGACTATAGCCCCATTGACTCCCTCTGACAATGCATTGATAAAATTAACAGTTGGATGTGCCAGAACTTTCTTCAGTTAAACAAGGAAAAAGTTATTGCATTTGGAAACAAAGATGAAGTTCTCAAGGTGAATGCATACCTTGACTCTAGAGGTCAAACAACTCAAAATCAAGTAACAAATCTTGGGTGATTCTGGAGACAGACCTTAGTTTTAGTAGTCATGTCAAAGTAGTAACTAAATCAGCATACTATCATCTCAAAAACATTGCAAGAATAAGAATGCATTTCTTAGGCATGCCTTCTTCATGCCTTTATCACCAGCAGGGTGGATTATTGTAATGGTCTCCTCACCGGCCTTTCAAAGAAGACCATTAGACATCTGCAGCTCATCCAGAACGCTGCTGCCAGGATTCTGACTAGAACCAGAAAATCTGAGCATATCACACCAGTCCTCAGGTGCTTACACTGGCTTCCAGTTACATTTAGGATTGATTTTAAAGTACTTCTACTCGTTTATAAATCACTCAATGGCCTAGGACCTGAATACATGCCTCATATGCTCACTGAATATAAATCTAACAGACCACTCAGATCAGTAGGATCGAGTCTATTAAGAAATATTCAAAATATTACGAGTTCACACAAAACAAGGGGAGTCTGCTTTTAGCTATTTTTGCCTCCCGCAGCTGGAATCAGCTTCCAGAAGAGATCAGATGTGCTAAAACATTAGCCACATTTAAATCCAGACTCAAAACTCATCTGTTTAGCTGTGCATTTATTGAATGAGTGCTGTGCTACGTCCAAACTGATTGCACTATATATAATCATTTTCAATTCTTAACGGTTTTAAATTAATTTAAAATCAATGTTTATATAATTTTTTTTTTTTTTTTTATTCCTTGTCTTTATTATAATTATTAATGTCTATTTCACTTCCTTGTATGTAAAGCACTTTGAATTACCACTGTGTATGAAATGTGCTACATAAATAAACTTGCCTTGCCTTGTCTTATAAATTCCTCGACTGAACTGGCAGGGTGTTTTGGGTCATTGTCCTGATGCAATATGAAGCACTTCCCAATGAATCTGGTGGCATTTTCTTGAATATTGGTAGGCAAGATGGTTTTGTACCCTTCCAAATTCAGTCTGCTACTGTCATCATACATTAAGTCATCAGTAAAGTTGAGAGGGCCTGTTCCAGACAGTCATACATGCTTGCCATGACAACACCTCCACCATGCTTTACAGATGAAGCTGTATGCTTGGGATCATTTGCAGTTCCCTTTTTTCTCCACACTTTTGCTTTCCCATCACTTAGATAAAGGTTCATCTTTGTCTCATCGGTTCATAAACACAGTTCCAAAACTCTTCTGGCTCACCTTTGTGCTTTTTTGCAAACTCTAATCTTGTCTTTCTGTTTTTGGTGCTGGTCAGAGGTTTGCATCTTGCTGTGTAGCATCTGTAATTCTGTGTCAAAGTCTCCTGAGGACAGTAGATTGTCAGAGCATCACCCCAGCTTTCTGGAAGTTGTTGGTGATTTTACAGACTCGTCTTTTAGGGTTCATTTTCACAGCTTTTATGATTTGTCTGTCATCAACTACTGTTGTCTTCTCAGCTAATCAGGTAGTTGTTGGTTGCTGGTGTCGCTGGTGGTTTCCAAACTCTTGATTTCTCCATGCCCTTTATTTCTGCTATAGCTCTAATTGACTTCCTTGTTTCTTTTAGCATCAGAATTGCTTGCTTTTCTCTCAAAGTCAGCTCCCTCGTCTTCATCCTGGTTCGTGTGTGTCATCATCGAATGCAAGATTCAGAATGCAGAAGTAATGGATACAACTGATACGACACATTCCCTGCTTTTAATACCTGAAGAATTAATTCAACAGGACACAGCTGATCACTTAGAAAGACCTGTGAGGTAACTGTTCCAATACTTATGCTCACATCAGATAGGGGGATGAAACTCGAAAAGTGCTGCACTTCTTAGCTGGTAAAACATCTGTGTTGAATCACCCAATAATAAAATGTGACATTCTGTAGTTTTGTCTCATATTAATCTTTTAATCATATTTGTAAATGTCTTGACTCCACAGCCAACAGAGCAATTTTGTCTTTACTGTCCTAATACTTATGGAGGGCACTGTATATATAGGCATAAATAATGAATAATAACAATACAAGAACCTAATAATATTATTAATATTAATGCTAACACTTTAGTATTCTCACTGTTAACTTGCTTATTAGCATGCCTATTATTAACATAGTGGCTGCATATTCATCCTTATAAATCATATACTCTGCATGAGCATATTCCACATCCCTAATCCTCCCCAATACCTAAACTTAAAGAGTTAGTTCACCCCAAAATAAAAATTAGGTCATTCATTTCTCACCCTCAAGTCGTTCCAGACCCGTAAGACTTTCATTCATCTTCGGAACACAAATTAATATATTTTTGATTAAATCTGAGAGCTCTCAGACCCTCCATAGACAGCAACACAACTGAAATGTTCCCAGGTCCAGAAACATAGTAAGGACATCAGTAAAACAGTCCATGTGACATCAGTGGCTCAACTTCAGTTTTGTGATGCTACGAGAATACTTTTCTTGTGCAAAGAAAACAAAAATAATTTACACAACCATTCTTCTCCCACGAGTTATGTCTTCCGGGTCTGGAACGACATGTGAGTGAGTAATTAATGACAGAATTTTCATTTTGAGGTGAACTAACCCTTTAACAACTACCTTACTGATTATTAATAAGCAGCCAATTAGGAGTTTAATGAGGCAAAAGTCGTAGTTAATGGTTTGTTAATGGTGAGAACTGAACCTTGAAATAAAGTGTGATCATATTAATAATACAAGACCCTGACCACAATGTAGTGTTCTCTTTGTTGACTAAAATGATTTAGCAGGTAAAATTATAAACTAAACTGTTACTAAAACAAAACACATTGTGCAAAAGTAATACAAACTCAAATAACAGAGAGCTAGGAGGCGAAAGGAAAAGATAAGTGCGTGCATACAGGTCAGAGAGGTCTCTCTGCCTGAGACAGGTGGGAGATGATGTTTTTTTGTGGTTACCTTGAGGTCGTGCTGGCGGGCTTCCTGCATGTCCTGCATAGCGCAGCAGTGGGCTTCCTGCAGCCGCTGCTCCCTGCGCTGATGCTCAAGCTCCATTTCCTGCAGCTGCTGTCCCAGGTGCTCTCGCTCCTGACTGAACTGGGCCTGCAGCTGCTGCAGGGAATGCTGGGATTGGGAAAGCTGCATCTCCAGGCTCTGTTTCAGCAAGGAAATCTGCACACAGGAAGTAGGAGACGCTGGTTGATAAACAAAACAACTCTGCAGGTAAAATAATAAAAATGAAAGAAACAGCAATACTGTACAACACCAGAAATGAACCAATAACTTTAAACAACCCTTATTTTGGGTTTGATGCAAGTTAAGCTCAACCAAATTTGTGAAATGATAGTGATATTCCACTTGTCCTTCATTAAAATGAAATAAAATAAAATAAAATAAAATCCGGTACATACAATGGCAAGTGAATGGAGTAAAACTGTAAATGTTAAAATACTCCCTAGAATAAAAGAATAGGCACAAGATGCACACAATATAATTAAAAAACATAAATAAATACTTACAAATCTTTTCTGTGTAATGTTATATCCAGTTTTGCAACTTTACCACCATGAAAAGCAAGTTTACTATCATTAACTAAAACTTAAAAAAGGAAACAAAATTATTGAATTAAAGCTTACATGAAATATTATATGTTAACATAAAAATTAGATGAACAATTACACAAAAATATGAAATGTTGCCTTTTATTGCAACTAACTAAAATAAGTTTAAGTTGAAGCACAAAAATTACTAACTGCAAATAAATAAAAACTAATACTGAACTTAGAAAATAAAAATGACAAAAGCACAACAAATACAAGGAATAACAATATAAAACCAAAAGCTAGGTCTAAAAGTTAAAACAACTGTAAAATGATTTAAATTAAAAAGGATTTAAACAGATTTAAAGCTAAAATAATGTTTTAACAGAAAATGTACGTAAATAAAGTGCTTTTATAAAATTGTAAGCTTTACATTTAAACATAATCCTCCAAACACTTGTCCCATTCACTTCCATTGTAAGTTGTCTCAGTGTACAGTAATTTCTTGCTTTCTAAGAAAATGAGAGATGCGTCATAATTATTTTTGTGGTAATCAACATTACGCTACATATTCGGTCGATTAAGCTTAGCGTATATTGTACGCTAAATATTCCTTTAAGCATGATCAATAGTAATCGTGACGCTTCCCCTTAGCAAGCACCACTAATTAGCTAAACTATGTAAAACATGCTCCTTATAGAGACTACAAGAAGAGATACAGGAAAATGGCAGTGATTGAAAACTTCATTCATTTTCACAGTCACAGCATTTTTCCACAAACTGTTAGCAGGCTTGTGTGTGCAAACACACATTGGCTCTAGTCTTCCTCTGTGAATAGAGCCGTGAGTTGAGTATGTGGGTGCGAATTTGTGTCTAGCAGCCATGTCTACAAGGACTGAATGAGGACTCAGTCTGGGACGAGGTGAGAAGTCAGACGTCGGCGCCAGATACGCTCTCCTCACACCAATCGATATGTTAGAACGGGAGGTTTCAGTGGCTTCGGCCCACTCGTTGGCCTGCTAGCCTCATTAGAGGAGTCACTCATGACTGGAGGGTGACGGGGAGAGAGTTTTTCCGTGTCGTATCCGCCAACGACTTGTGAAGGCAATAAAACGATGCTGCGCATGTCATCGCATCAGCGAATAAATCCATTTTCAAGCCGGCTGGAAGTGGTTTCAATATGTACACTGCTCATATCCCAGCTGCTGCACTGATGCTAACAAAAAGATGAACGCAAGCCGCCATGTTAAAACTAGATTTTTATATTTGAGGAAATCGTGAAAAGAGCTTACTAGTGCAAAACATGAAGCCATAACTTTAGTCGTCAAAAAGACCTACACCAGGTTACTATGATATTTCAGTGCTGAATCATGTTTAGGGCCCCCAACACAGGACATTTCTACATTTCCACAAAGGAAAAGATCTTTCAGAAGGTCTGGTCTCAAGATATGAACCTTCTGTCCTCTTTACAAAACCCTTTTTTTTTGGCCCAACCAGGCAAACCATGCAGGGGACAAAAATATGGGAAAACATGGCAATAAAGCATATCATTTCTAATCTATATTTTTGGTTTTATTTTTGCATTTAAATTTATTTTTATAGCCATCTTCTCTTCCCGGTGTCATGTGACTCGTTAGTGTTACAAGGTCTCAGGTGTGAATGGGGAGCAGGTGTGTTAAATTTGGTGTTATTGTTCTCACTCTCTCATACCTTTACATTACATTTACATTTATGTTATCAAGCACCACTAAAATAATGTGAACAGATATAAGCAGTGCGTGGAGATCTCGTGCACTAGAGAGTGCTGATGGGTGAGGCTGAGGACGTCTCTGCAGTGGCTGTAATCGCTTCTCCAATAAGCTCTACAGATCCTGCCACTGCAGTAAGACTTGCTCTGACACATTTAGAGCTCTGAGAAAGAAAGAGGTCTCGGTTGCCTGCCAAACACTCAACACACATATACAAGTAAATACAACAACAACGTTTATGATGATGAAAGCAGACACATTATGTAATGAAGCTGAAAATGACAAAATGGGGTAACATGTTGCAAGTAAAATTTTATTTTCACCCAATAAGTGTTTTTAAATTGTCAAAATACAGCTGGTAAAATAAACTAAATCTGACCGAGTTTAATCCATTTGTTATAATTATTTTTAGAGGGAATAATAACTGAATTTGAGACTCAAAATAGCTGTTTTTCCAGCCTTGACCCCACAGGTACAGATGCCATAAATCGATTCAAATTAAAACCACACAAAAAATACATTTTTGTAACATTTGGAGTGCATAAAAGACAAACACACACACACACACACAATGTCTCCTGTGATCTGCGATAAAAAAGTATGCAAACTAATTTGGCACAAATCTCTTGCTCACAGCAAAAAATAGCATTTATAATATAAATATGGTCTGCAAGCCAAGCATCACACTCCCAATCTGGAGAAGAGAGCCAGCTGACATGAGGAAAAAAAGCAAGTTCATTTATATATAAATAATTGAAATACACGATATTGTAACGCATTACATTTCCCCAAAAGTGATCAGCAATGACAGATTTAAATGTCATTAAAATAAAGATTTGTTTTAAATAAATAAAAATATAATGATTAAAAAAAACTTTTTGAAGAGGAATGTTATGTGTCATAATAAAAGACATGAAACATTAATTCAATAGAAATGGTGCTTGTACGGTGGCGAGAGAGCTCAACACGCTACAAATAGAAAAAAACAACTCAATCAACTTTACAACACACACGCTCCAAATGCTCACAGCACAACCAAATAAAGAAACGCACTGCAAATACAATTCTTTATTTTGTTGTGTTGTGAGCATTTGCAGCACCTGCTGTCAAATTGATGAAGATGTTTTCTTGATTTGCTGGTTCTTTATCTATTTGCACGTTTTCTGAAGTTGCAGCACATTGAGCTCTCTCAGCCACCGTAGCATGTCTATATAAAACTTGCTACCACATTGCTAAGATGCTGTTGTGATGTTTCTATGTGGTTGCTTGGGTGTTCTCGGCTCTCTGATATTCTCATCTCTAGTGATGCAAAAAGCGCAAGATCGAATGCTTAGCAATGTAATATTATACCTCCTCTCAATACACCCCATGATTTGATGCATTAATAACATGCATTTCTTAAACGGTGCTGGGAGATGTATGCTCTGCTTGCCTGAGGTCCCTTGTGGTTAGAAGTGGATTAGGAACTTGCATAAGGTCTCAAACAGAGTGTCTGAAATCCTTCCGCCGTGGTGTCATTTTTCAGCCTGTTTTCTTTTTTCCATCTGTAATATTCTGTTTCTGTACTTTAGACGAGGACAAGCAGACCATGGAAAAATAATTAGCTTTAAAACAAATTCCAGACACCAGGAGGTCACTGAATGGAGCTAATGACTATACTGAAGCAAGTCTGAACTGCTGGCTTTTGTCATAATCTTGCGATTAAAGCCGAAAATGATCATTATAGGTATCTAGAGAATTTCTGATTGGTGAGTGTATCACATGACCCGCAGTTTAAAAGCAAATCAACTGAATTATAAGTTACAATGCGTCTTTGCTTATTGTATAGCCACCACAAACCTGAAATCATATGAGATGAAATAATGTAATATCAGCAATACAAACTGCGGTGGTACACAATGCACTAGTTGTAGAAATTATTACTGACTAGAATATTGGGACTAAATCCCAAATTGCATATTATTCATCCAATATTACATGCGAGATTAGGTTTACTGCATGTTTACAGTACGTGTTTGGCATTCTAACTCGGATTTTAAAAAAGTGGATGTTCAATTAATGCACTGGCCTTTTTTGAAAAGAACTTGCACAATTCGCTCACCATGGCCATATCATGTACAAAACCCAATCCTCTACCTCCATCTGAAATAACTGAGAGCTTCATGAATGAAAAACTGTTCTAAATGAGTTCGGTAAAATGACTTTTGGTTTCAGGCTCATATTTTTATTTAGAATAAATCAAATCATGCACTGCTGTAAACAGTTGAAAAGCTGCATATGATTGTGAATTGTTTTTGTGCCTGATTTGATTAATAAAAACTGTGTGGTTCTGTTCTGTACAGTATAAATGCAATAGTAACTAAGTCAGCAGATATGAGTGTTCAGCGTATGAAAAATGCACAGAGGGGAACCCAAGGATACATCTGCTATATCTGGTAATATTAAAGTGAGGATGAGCGGTGGATTTTCAACTACTGTTGTATTTGACTGATGCTTTTATCAGTTTAAAAAGTGTCTTTAGGGTTTGCAGTTTATTAAAGCATGTATTCCCCATAATGACTTGTTTGTCTGTCTTACTGTGGGTTTACATGTAGTCTTTTGCTACCGTTATGCAATTTCTCTGCCACAGACTTCAACAAACAGAAATGGAAAAAATGATGTGAGGTTTTCTGAGCAATCCCCCATCTGCCATTGGTCACATAAACACATAGCACAAGGGCTGGGCGATATGGGCAAAACAATTATCACAACATTTTTTTAATATCAGTCTATATCTGTCGAATCAGTCAGATTTGCACAGAGCCAGGAAAGTTGTAGAAAGCAGACTAAATTTTCCAAACATTTAATAACAGAACATTCGGAGATAGACAGAGATACTCACTGGGTTGAAACATTAACAATAATCCCACGAAACATTTTTATGTTTACATTTATTCTGACCAATTGTTCTCCCATAGTAAGCATACATTTAAATCATGATAAACAGTTAAAATCACACATATAGCACCTCAATACCATGGTAAAAATATATCTATTGGGTTTTTAGGTAGCCTATTTGTATGAAAAACAGTCTAAAAACATTCTGTTTTTTTGCATACATGCTATTGCTGCCAAAACCCCACATACATACTATACTTATATACCATTACTCCTGTAATAAAATTCAGTGTGAATATCCCTGCCACAATACCATGGTGCAGTGAGTGTTACTACAGTAAATCCATAGTAAATGATGGCAATGTGTAGATTGAAAAGCCTTCTGACGGTATCGTTTCAGTGTTTCTCCTGTTTGGCTTTAAGCTAGTTTGAATCACAGAGTCATTTGTGTTCATCGCTGAATTCAATTTGATGCTTAAGAAACAATGTGTATTATTATCAGTGTTGAAAACAATTGTGCTTCTTAATATTTTTGTGAAATATAAATGTTTTGTAACATTATAAAAGTCTTTAATGTCACTTTTGTTAAATATAATATGCTTCTGCTGGAAAAAAAAAATGTTAACCCCCAAAACTTTTGAATGGTAGTGCATTTATTTTCTGTACATCGCATAAATATGCAAATAGTGATTCTGTGGGGCCCAACTGTGTCACGAAATAATAATTTGCAATATGCATAAACAAGTTATTCATAAATCAACAAGAAAATGCCTAAATGTGGTTGCATATATAAAATGAATTAACAATTACATAATTGATTTGTGATGATATATTAACAAATTACAACAATTAAATAATAAAAACAAATACCTCTGGATTTAATCTATAATAAATGACATAGACAAGAAAAACATTCTAAAACAAATAAAAAATTAAGCGGTTCATAATAAATTAATAATTACTTATATTACTTTGAATTTTAATTTTTAAAAACACACAAAACAAAATTAGATAAAACTGAATTGTTAATGTGCAAACATAAAAAATTCAGTTTTATTTGTATTTTATTTTTTTAATTCAAAGTAATATAATTAATTGCTCAGTTAATTCATCAATTTGTCAGTTGATGTACAAATGTCTTGCACAGCACCAATGGACCCTCATTGGATGACTGCAGTGGTCTCAACATGTGTTAGTACAGTAGTTGCATGATGTGTTTCTGACCTGCTCTAGAAGATCCTCCACCTTCCTCTGCCAGCTCTCTCTGGCGGAGCACATCTCCTGATCTTTATTCTGTGCCAGCTGAGTGAGCGCTGACCTTTTATTCTCCTCGTGCTCTTCACGCAGCTCCTCACGCAGTTTCTTACACTCTTGCCTGTGGACACACACACAAAGACACACTAATGATCATACTGTTTTGTGATTATACATAAACTGCATTTTTGCCGAGATCTTGTGACACAAATCCTATAAAAACAAGACAGAACTGGTGTCTGCTGTTGCAGACATTTAAATATTAAATTCATGAATACCGGGTCAATGGTCCGTTGATCATTAATGGCTGCTAAATGAGTCGTAGATCTTTTAATGCACCTGCATTTCTCTGCTCCGCAGCAGTGGAGGTCACAGAAGAGGTTAACTGACACATTACTTGGTGTAATTGCAGGACGTCATGAGTGCGGCGCTGGGCTTAAATTCATGATTATTAAGTCTGTGCTGCAGACGGTTCTAAAAATGACCAAATAGCTGTCAGCACGGAGTACCTCACACACTCGGAGACACTGAGAAACCTTTTAAAGCTGTGACATTCGTCTTAATTGTTGCTTAAGAGGAAATGGATCTGTAATGAGAGTTTGGGCATCTTGAAAGCCGCCTGAGACCACAGCAATAAGCATCGAGGATGTAGGTGGATTTTTAAAAACCTACACATGCTGATGTATCTGTTCGTTTACGGTGGCAAAATGTCTAATTGATAATACACTGTAGAACAGCATTTAGTTACTAATTGCACATTTATTTACTAAATTGTTCACTTTCACATATAAATATTACTATACAAACTATACTATTTAAATATTACTATGTTATCTATTTAGAGAGAGAAAGAGATATAGAGGATGCAGTAAACATTAACAATGTAAATATACATTTCTAACACATATAACTGCAAAAAGACTTTTCTTAAGTTTTAAGAAAATCGAATATACCTTCATTAGTTCATTTTAAATGGTCCTTCAGTGTGAGAAATATAATATAATATAACATAAAATACTTAATGAAATTGAATATAAAATAGTTATGAAATGTAGCAGTCAGGAAGAACAATGTAAATATAAATTACAATATATATATTTGAAAATGTGTAATTTATTTTATATTTTTCAACAGTTTAAAATCACATTTTTGCCTGCACTAGTTCATTTTAAATGGTCCTTCAGTGTGAGAAATACATTTCATATCATTTCAATTTAACTTAACTTAATATAATATTTAATTAACTTCAGTATAAAATAGTTATAGAAGAAATATAGCAGGATGAACAGTGTAAATATAAGTTGCACATTTATATGAATTTAAAAGGGAAAATGCATTTTTTTTTTTAAATGTATTTTAAAATCACATTTTTGCCTGCACTACTTCATTACAGGAAATACATTTTATAAATATATATATTTAAAATAATGTAATACAATATAATATTGCAGAGTTAAAAAAACATACATTATTCATAATTATGTAAAAATATAAAATAGTTTTAGATTGCACCAGAGAATAACTTCCAAAATTTGTCCATGTCACTTGCTTACATTTATAACATCTTCACAATCTTCATCTTGAAAAATGTAAGGGCCAAAATATGCCTCCCCAGGTATGGATTATATGTCAAATGAACAGACAGATAGCTAAATTACAAGGCAAAAAGATTGGAGCCATGGCCAAGTGGTTAGACATGTTTCATGAGCTGCATGTTCAAATCCAGTCTGGTCTCAAAAACATTCCTCTTTCTTCCAAACAATTCAGAGCAACTGAAAAGAGGGTTTTTCAGACATCTGGGGAATTGTTCATGCAGTTCTGTCTCTAAACTGATTAGAATTAGAAAGTCAGAAACAATCACACACACACAACCATTGCCTCATCCACTCATGGTGTGCATTTCAAGAGAAGCTGGTGAATTAACCAGCACTTCTGCTGAGCAGAATGCTGTGTGTGGCTTTACCACCTTTATAAACTCTTACAGAGAGTCCATTTGTCTTCATAAATGATCTCAGTGCAAAGCTGTCAGTCCAGCAAACAAAACTGGCATAAACAGTTTTGATTTATTGCACTCGGCACACGATATCCAGACGGCGCTGCCTCGAAGGGGAGGATCCATCTGGAGTTTGTATGAACTTCATTGTGCGGTGCAGCTGTGAGTGTAATTGTACGACGCAAATTCAAGCGTTGATAAAGAAGTCAGTAATGGTTTAAGACTACCTGTGTCTGACAGATTGGCACAATGATGAACAAACCCTCTTGTAACACTTGCACCAGAGTCTGTCCTCTGATGATCTTTTTCGGCATTTAATGGAAGAATCAGCTTAATGAAGCTTTTATCTCTAGGCTTAATTCATTATTCTCCTACATGCTAAACTGATTTCTTTATGAAATATTTTTAGTTCTCAAATTTTGAACCTTTACATCAAGTTTCCACCAAATTACATTGTTGTTAATAACTAAAATTAAAATGATTAAAAAATTAATTGATGGAATAATATATAATATAAATAGACGAAAAACTTAAAAAAAAGAGATGCAAATGTAAATAAACATTAGAAATGCTGTCTTGGCAACTACCAGAAGTTCAATATGTCACATAACAAAACTACTACAAATAAATAAATACAAATAAAATTGAAACTAATTGTAAATTTTATTTAAAAAATACTGTAATAGCAAATACTACTAAAATAACGAGATCTATAATTGCAGCTGAAAACTGTCTTTTAGCATCTTTAGCAACCTGTTAGCATTGCATTCCTCGCCACGTGGCATTTCTACAGTAAAATTCCTATTGTAAACCCAATTAGTGATTTTTCCATGGACTAGACCTCTTTAAATTAAATTTAGCCTTTCATTAAATAATTCCTCAACACCATAAATGATATTAGTTGAGAACCTTTTCTAATTGTGGACTTAAAAATGGACTTAGGTGTGTGAGGCCATGCAGCTCCCAGATATTCAAGACAAGGAGTCTCTTGAAATACGAGTCTCTCGACCTAGATCCAAAATCATTACAAACACTTATTTTGAGCAATAATGAGCTCTATATTGGTCCACATTTTCCTAAATAACAAGTTAAAGCACAAATATCACGCTCCAGTGCACCGCAGCACCGTTCTGAACAAATATTGTGGAAAATGAGCTACCAAGGATGAAATCCAGTAAATGTCCTGTCGATTTGTCATTTAAGCATGTCGAGTGTGTGCTTAAAGGGATAGTTCACCAAAATGAAAATTATGTCATCATTTACTCCCCCTCAAGTAGTTCCAAACCTGTATGAATGTATTTGTTCTGATGAATGCAAAGGAAGATATTCTGAAGAATGAGGGAAACAGAGCAGTTCTGGGACACCATTGACATAGTATTTTTTTCCTACAATGGAAGTCAATGGTGCCCCAAAACAGCCTGTTACAAACTTTCTTCAAAATATCTTCCTTTGTGTTCGGCAGAACAAATACATTCATATAAGTTTGGAATTCCTTGAGGGTAAGTAAATGATGACAGAATTTTCTTTTTTTGGTGAACTATTCCTTTAAAGTCTATTCAACTTCAACCTTTCAAAACTTCAACATTTTTATATTTTTCGGGGGATGGTAACTTTGCAAAACTATGAGCAAAGGAAGTTGTCAAAATGTTCTTAAAGTGAAAGTCCAAAATAAAAAAAATTACATAACCTCAATTTGTTCCAAGCCTGTGTGCGTTTCTTTCTTCAGGGCAACATAAAATACAATATTTTGAAGAATCGGGGTATCCAAACAGTTGCTGGTCTCCATAAAGAAAAAATACTGGAGACCAGAAACTGTTTGCTTACCCACATTCTTCAAAATAACTTCTGTGTTTAGCAGAAGAGAGAAATTCAGGTTTGGAACAACTTAATGGCGAGTAAACGATGACAGATTTTTCCTTTTTGGCTGAACTATCCCATTAACGGCCTTTGTTTTAGTGAATACAGCTCAGGCTTGATCGAATGCCCTATTTGTCTTATTTGAAGGCCCATGATATTAAACACTGGTTGTAAGCATTGCTAATGAATTAGGCAGGCAGGGCCTTCTGAGGCAATGCCGAAACACTTACAGCTGTTGGGAACTTTATAGGGTATACAAGTCATCACATAGCTTGGCAAAGAAGGAGCGAACATGTAAGAACGAGGAGTGCCTTGCTTGTTGACAAACCACTTAAACGGATCATTCACCACAAAAAAAAACTGTCATTGTTTACTCTCCCTCGTGTCATATGGCCAGAATATTTCTTAATGTTGATTTCAGTTCAGCCTCTTCTTACTCTGAAATACTTTCCCACAACTTTTTGTATACAAGTTTTAACATTGACAACATCACTGACAAATAAATATAAAAATAAATAAATGTATTTTATTATTCCAGTAATAAATATTATTCTAGTAACATTAAAATATTCAAGTAAAATTTGTATTTGCTTTCTGTACATTTGTTGTGACATTCACTAATACTTAACCATACAACAAAACTATGATAAATAATAAACAAACAAATAAATAATAAACAAATACAAACTAATTTTAAATTCAAACTTTTAAAAATCATTTAGAATACAATAATTTCCTTTTTTGCACAATTGTTTTACATCACATTACTGCTTAAAACAATAATTAAAAATAAATCATTTATGAAAATGAAGGATGAAGAAAACAAAAGCAAAGGCAGCTTTTAATAATAAAAAAAAACATTTAATATTTTTTACATTATTAGTAAAATATGTTGGAGAAAAATGGCATTTATATGAAGTTTCTTGACAATTTTTTCATAAATTCAAGGGACAGGTTTGTCACCATATTTCGATGATGACCCTTAATATAACAAGGGGGTGAGTAAATATCTCTGAAAACACATTTCCTAGAACTTCCCTTGAGTAACCTAAAAGCATGTGCTCTTACCTGAGCGCCTCGGTCCACTTCAGCTCGAGCTCCAGGGCCATCTTATCCATTTTGAGCTTCTCTTCCTCTTTGGTAGCGATGAGTTTGGCATCATGCTGTTGTTTCTGAGACTCCATCTCTCCCTGAGGACAAGAACGAGAGCGAACATTAGCTCTAATGAGCCATTAAGCACATGACCTGTAATTGTGAGGTCTAACACGCGGCACTCAGGACGAGAAGGAGGACTCTTCTTCACAGCTATCAATCAAACAGGGGCCAGGAGATGGAAATTAATTTAGATTTCTCCACTCACTCATTTCTTCTCTCACGCACACACAGGTCTCACAGATTCATTATGCATGGTCACTCGGAGAAACTGTGCTTCAGGTCAAGGACACAGGAAGAGGAACCATGAAGAGGCCTCTCTAATGAGGTGTCTTTGTCACATAGGGGCCAAAACTGCAGGTGGGTGTTATTCAACAGAGCATCTATTACTCGTTTCATAATGATGAACTCATTGCAGGTGTTTTTAGGAGCTATTCATGGAAACTGAGGGCAAATGCAGTATATATAAAAAAATCACCCACGTCAACTTTAATGCTAAAAATGTCTGGCAGGAACAGCTGAGTTATGTGACTTTAAAGTATAAAGTCTCATTCTCATAATTTTTGGAGTAATTGCTTTTGGTAATACACCTGAAGGGCTGTTAGGAGGTTGCTGGTCTCTCTGAGTCTTGCACGCGTGGCGTCCAGCTCTTCTAGAAGCTTCTTCTGGGCTTCCTTCAGATTGGAGATGTGTCCGTCAGCAGAATTGAGTCCCTGCTCTCCCTGCTTCAACAGCTCCTGGAGTCGATTCACCTGAGGAACAGGAGAAGATACTCACTTTAGAACAGATGCTTGTTCTCTGTGTTGAGTTAAAGGACACTGAAAGAATGAGGCAAAATAAAAGAAAAGACAAATTATTTATATTATAATTATTATAATCATACATTTTTAATTGTACCTTGTACTAATTATTAACCCAATAAAACAAAATGACTGTAACTAAATAAATGAATAATATAAACCTGTAAATGTCATACCCTAGTGAGCATGTAAACAGGTACTCAACTGAAAAAAAAAACTTAAACCAACAATTTTCAGGTTTTAGTGGGCCTGTTGGGTGGTTTTAGAGGGGCTTTGGGTATTTTTTAGCTGATCGCGAAGCTAAAACAGACAAAGACCAGCCTAAGCCAGCTGGAAACTAAAACCAGCAAATCAGCAGGATATCTTCAAAAGGCAGCATTCTAACCTAAATATAACCTCTTACGTGACTGAGATTATTCATGCTCATTCAGACTCTCAAAAACTCAAAGTTCATTCCAAAAAAGATTGTTAATAAAATGCTGCAAATATAGTGATTTATGGATTTTTAATGAGATTAAACAGCCTTTAAGTGAGGAGCATGGCTAACTATTTACCCTGGGTATATAGTTGGTTTCTAGATGGTCCAAGTTGGTCGTCATCTTTGACCAGAAACAAACCAGCTACCAGCTGGACTGGTTTTTGGAACATGCATGATGATCAATCAGCTATTGACCAGTTTAGTCTAGCTAGAAACCACGACTACCATATAAAACAATATACCATATTTAAGTTTGATTTTCCAGCAATTTCAGAGCTTTATTTCCATTTATGCTAAGCAAATTGTGATGTGCACATTAAGCATGACCCAAAAAGGGAATGAAATCTGGCTAAATTGAATGTTAGAGTAATAATCAGTGATGCTGCTTCTCTTCAGGGGTATCTTTGGCCCATTTGCAGCTGTGGCTAAGGTACATGGGACTTAGACAGATTTGTGTTCCAGAAGCCCATTCAAACACATAGAGACTAATGAGACGATAAACACATGACACTGAAATTAATCACCTCCTTCCTTTGCTTCCGTGCCTTCCTTTCTACCTGCTAAATCACTTTCACAGAGACAAACAAAGGTTGTACCTCACTGTTGGCCATGTTGAGTTTGGCTGTGAGCTCCTCTCGCAGACTGTCCAGTTCCTCTCGTAAAAGGCTCTTCTGTTCCTCTAGAGAGCTACGTTCCTTCTCGAACTGTTCCTCCATTTCCTAGAAATCCAACAGAAGATGCTGATTACAAATGACGACAGCTTATAAACATGAGAAACAATTGATGTTGTTGGAAATAGGCAACTGTGTGTAGAGATTGCATCGTTACTGTTATCGTTCACTAAAAAGTGAAAATCCTAGAATTTAATACTTCTCCTCATGTTGATCCAAATCCATAGAGGAAAGAAACCCATGAGTTTGAAAAAACTTGAGGGAGAGTAAATAACGACAGAAGTTTCATTACTGGATGAACTATTCCTTTAATCGTGATATACATATTGTTTAGGCTGTGGCATTTTGAAGGCATCACTGTCTGGAAACTTAATTTCAAACATGTCAGTGCCTTGAAAAATCCACTTAATATCTGTCTCAGGAAGCAGGAAAAATAAGATGACAAGATTTGCAATACAAAAACAAGACATGGGAAGAAATTAATAGCTATATATTATTCATCATAAGATTCTTGAGCTTTATGGAATATTATAATAAGAAACTATTCATAGCCATCCTGTGACATTTACAGAATGAAATGAAGTTTTTCCATTGTGTCCTGTCCTCCACAATCTGTCTTATTACAGAACTTGCAAGGTAGTAAAAAATGCATATTCCACCAATATTCTGGCTATATATCTGGTAATAACTCTAATAATTAAAATTCTGCAATTAATTCAAACTGAACTGCTTACAGAGTCTGTTTAGATTTCTGAAGATAATTTCTGTTTTAGTTCATGTTGTCTTTTCACAAACTACTAAATTTAGAATATATCACATTAACAGAATTGTTCAGCTATTATATGCATTTTATTGTTTTTTCTATGATGGAAAATAATGGATAGAGCGTCGGACTTGTAACCCGAGGTTGTGGGTTTGAATCTCGGCTCTGGCAGGTATTGTCCTCGACTGAGGTGAGACCCTTGAGCAGGGCACCGAACCCCGACTGCTCCCCGGGCCCCGCAGTGTCGGCTGCCCACTGCTCCAGGTGTGTGTGTGTGTGTGCACTTGGATGGGTTAAATGCAGAGAACACATTTCACTGCTGGTTATACTCTGTATAATTGTGTATGTGATAAATAAACAATTCTTAATCTCTTCTTAATCTAGAAAAAGATATATATTACAGTGCATTTACTTTCATTATCAATGGTGAAAACAAGTTGAAAGGAGCTGTTAAATATTTTTGTGGAATTTCCCCCCCAGTATACTTTATTTGACAAAGATTGGTATTTATTTTTTACAGCAAAAGTCTTTACTGTAATTTTAGATATATTTAATACATCCTTGCTAAAGGTATTAAATAATTTCCAATAATAATAATAAAAAAATGTCTGACCTCAAACCATATATCAACCCTGTAACATTTAATGGCTGATATTTGATCAAAAATATCTTAATTTGTGTTCTGAAGATGAATGAAGGTCTTACACGGGTTTGGAACGATATGAGTGTGAGTAATTAATGCATTTTAAAGAAATGTAAAGAATATTCATTTTTGGGAGAACTATCCCTTTCAATTTCTACAAAAATGGCATCATTAGCTACATGATACTACACACAGATTAAGATAGATATAATTGATGCATGATAAGATATGTCTTAAAACAACAGCAAGCATGAACCAAATTGGTAACATAAAAGTGGAGAGCGATAGATGCTGACGATTTAAAGATGAAAGAGATGAGATCATCTCTTTCTCTTATCTTATAAGAGCAGCGGCGAGCTCCTTGCCCATGTTGATTAAAGTGGAGTCCACATCGAATCCAATCCACATCACATATTCATGCACACACCACCTTAAGGAACGCGCTGTGAAAAGCCTGTGCGTTTGTGGGTGCGTGGGCCTTGAAGAGAAAGAGGCCTTAAGTAAGCCTGTTTAAAAAATTGATGGTTAGCACAGACGAACAAATGGGCCGTGCACTCAGTATAGCCGGCATGTGTGCATAATTCACTCCATCCCTAATTGAACCACACAAATATGCAAATGCCACCTCTTGAGTGTCGCACTTGTACTTCGGTGACACAAGACATGCGTTATGACAGTAAAAATGGATCCATGCTGTGATCCATGTCAAATAAAATAAAATCCCTCCCAAAAAAATATGAAATACATGCTCGCCTACAGCGGCTCTACTCTGTGGAGGTTCCCAAAATAAAGGTTCCTCTAATGCTCTGAGGGTCTGTGATCAGAGGAGTGAGTCACCAAACCCACTTTGGACACACAGCAGAAACCGAATGCGCTCTGGAAAAGAAAGATAAAGAAAGAGAGAGTGGAAGGCCCTAGGCTTCATCTAAAATAGGACGTCAGCACGGTCGTCACACTGCTTCTGTATAAGGCAGTGAGTCAGCAGCACACTCTAACAGAGGCCACTCTCATTGATTATTCATCCGCGCCTCAATTTTTCAAACCGCACTTCCATTTCTGAGAGCGGCGGGCGTTATGGCGACGGCGTGATAAGCCCAAAACGGCCACGCTGTAATGTGATTAACCGTCGGCTGCTCTGGCATCACCGGCACAAAGGTTTGCTGAAGGGTCGCACGGGTTTGACAGCAGGTGATAAAGGTGGAGCAGGCCGGCTTTGGGCAGGTTTAATCTCTGTAAGAAACTCACTGCTCAGCTTGTTAAGGATGGAATACACAACTTTTAAAATCTGAAAAGATTTCAAAACTGGGTAACAAGTAAACAACTGAGGATCACACACTACCAGATCTTGTCAGTCCAAACTAGTGTTGTCAAAGTAGCGACCGCGGTAACAATCGGTACTGTAATTTTAAAAACATCCATTCCCGGGAGCGCTTGAAAGCAGGCGTCTGTCAGCGTATCAGTGTATGTGCAGATATATTAGCGATCCGCTGATAGACAAACGCTCCTGTGTGCTTCTGTGTGAGCGCTCGGTGCGATGATCATTGAAGCCAATCACAGTCATATCTGTTGAGCGGGTGAATACTATGGCCAGTCAACGCTGTTTAAGAATCTTCTTAACAACACTCAAATGTTAGCAGGAAAGGGACGTTTTTAAAATTAGAGTACCAACTAGTATCGCAAACACAACTTTTGACAACACTAGTTCAAACACAACAAACTCATGCAGAAACACATGCCTTGTTGCTAGAAGATGCATGACAAATGAAAACAATGTGTTTTCTAAAATCGGCACAAAAAATAATCTGAAGGTAAAAACCGTCTGTGACAATCATACACTGTGCTTTTCTATTAAATCAGTTTAATTCCTTAAATTTATCAAAAGTGACTTTTACATTGTTACAAGAGATTTTTTTTATTTATATTTTTAAATTAACTTTCTATTCATTAAAGAATACAGATCATGATTTTTTTTTATCATGGTTTCCACAAAAATATTAAGCAGCACAACTGTTTTAAACATTGGTAAAAATGAATGTTTCTGCAAATCAGCCGGTTAATGAGTAATGAAGCTGAAAATATTGCTTTGCGATCACAGAAATACATTTTTAAATAAAACTAATTAAATAAAACAACTTTTAAAATGTATTCAAATAGTTAATTTAAACTGTAATAATATTTCATACTATTGGTTTTACTGTATTTTCTATCAAATAAATGCAGCCTTGGTAAGCACAAGATACTTAAAAATAAAGAATAAAATAAAATAAAATATTAAAGGATCTCACTTCCTGAACCCAAGCTTTTGAACATTAGTGTTTAAATGTTTTTTTCCATGAAATCTTTTCTGAGGCGCCTCATTTTGAGGTCAGAGGAGTGAGGTTTTACACACAGCCCTTACTGGCATACATCCGTTACACTCACCCCCCTAAACCTCACTCCCATCCTGCCGACTACGCCAATGTAACCCCCCCGGGTCCGCACCAACTCACCGAGCGGGTCGCGAACCCGGGACTCCGGTGCGGGAGGCGGGCGCTCTACCAAGGAGGCTAAAGGCTACAGCCTCCAGCGTCAGTCACTAGAGCGCCTCATTTTGAGGTCAGAGGAGTGAGGTTTTACACACAGCCCTTACTGGCATACATCCGTTACATTGGCATGAGTCAACATCCTCTTTAGACCTTGGCTTCAGTGACCTGAAAATGAACGCACACCCTGGGAACACCATAACTGCAGGCAAGCTCTTCGAACAGGAAAGAGAAATAACCCAGCGCTGCTCTGCGACGTTCAGCTAACGACCTGTGCGTGCGTGATTTATCATTACAAAAATATGAAGTTGTGAAGCGTTTGGATGTGCCGGCCTGCTGGCAGCTGCCTATTTTCGGGGAGGGTGACAGATTGCGCTCCGACTGAGTCAATCCCGTGCAGCTTTGTATGCTTTTATTTCATATGCTATCAGCTAGCGGAATCAAAACAGACGGTTTAGTCATGACATTTGCCATTCACCAGCCTGTCTCAACTGATGAGGGAAATAATAGATAAGACTTTCATTTTTAAATCAATAAGCTTGAGTGTGCCTGGGACACCTTGAGCAGGACGGAGGGGTGTGAGAAATGAATTTGCACTGTTGTGCCTAACGAAGCATGGATGCCAAGCTGCGTACCGCACGCTTCCTTTCTAACAAACCTCCTGGAGCCGAGGCACCTGCGCTTCTGCTTTTACTGTCTGTAGGTTTAGTGTTTTCTCTCTCACATACACAGAGTTATGATTAACATCCAAAGTGTTTTATTGCCTGACTGCATTGGATATTCTTTTAAAGTTTCACATGTGACTTTGATTCTCTGGTTCTTTAGAAAATCAGCTGGTGCTTTCAGAGGCATCATGCACCTGTTTTTTTTGTTTGAACTGGCAGTTCTGGTTCACTTGGTGCAGCAGGCAAGATAAGACATGACAAACGGGAGGAAAAAAAACTTTTTAACAACTTGATAGTTATTTATTTAAGTGTAAGACATGTTAGGCTAGAGGTGCCGTTTTAAGACATGCAGAGGGGACCCACATGGATAGTACAGCAAAATAAATAATTAATTAATATAGCATTTAATATTTTGATTTATAAAGTTTTTGCTGCAAGCTCATGTATTTACAATATCAAAAAAAAAAAAATCTGAAAGTGTAAACCAGTTTACCCAATGTTATTTTATGTAATATTTCCATATTTATTAATAGTTTGAATCATCTTTTATTGTTATGTTTTCATTTTAATTTTTGCTCACTTCAACTTATTTTCAGTCAACATTTTGTTCAATATTTGCATTTAATATTTTGATTTGATTTAATCTTTATTTCAATAACCCAAAAAAATATGGCTTTAATACGGAAGTTCTAAGCGGCCATGCATTATTATAATTTTTCTGTCTTGTTTTCTCGTGATCTCGACATAACGAAAGTTGTTTTGTCATTATCACGACTTAATTTTCTCTGTGTATTCGGCATGAGAAAATGCTATAGAAGCAGCATCATCGCAGCATCATGGATGATCGTATTCGCTTTTACTTTGATCAGGGACTCACTCAAACTGAAATAGTTCTGTGTCTGTCAGTGATTGACGACTTACACATAAGTGTTCGACACTTGAGAAGGAGGCTGTTGGGTCTGCAACTTTATCGTCGAAGACAATATAGCGACCCTGAACGTGTAGTCAATTTCATTGCCAGTCAACTACGTCATATGAATTCACAAATCATGGAGAATGTCATTCAGTATTATTTGCATGTCTCTGACAGCGCACTGCGTATTTATAGCCAAAATAAATCTGAATATCGAACTGCAAACTATCTTTACTGCGGTGAGATAAAGTCCATATTTGCTGCAGGAAATTAGTAACTTTATGATGGAGATATCAGCCTAGCTACGCACCATAATATTCGCCAGAAACATTCACAAGGTGCGGGATTTTCTCATAGCTAAGCGAAACGTCGTGAGAAAGCGTTTTTACGTTGAGATCCACAACTTTCGTTATGTCGAGATAACGACAAAACAACTTCGTTATGTCGTGATCACGACAAAACAACAACGTTATGTCGAGATCACGAGAAAATTATGTCGTGATCACGAGAAAACAAGACAGAAAAATTATAATAATGCATGGCCGCTTAGAACTTCCATACTTTAATTAACAACAACACTGAAATTAAATGAATGAATAAATCTAAAAGTTTGAACAACTCGAATCAGTGCTAGTTTAGTATTATTGATATAATAATATAGTATTTATTAATGTTTTAGAATTAGCTTTATTAGAATGTTTATATTTTCAGTTTTTAAATTAATTTTACTTTCAGTTTTAGTAATTCTGTCATGTGCTTGTGTAATTTTTATAAATATTTTGATTTAGCTTTAATTAATACTTTTTAATAATAATGTATTGTTAATTATTATTATTATTATTAAATATTAATTATTTAATAATGTTTAATTGTATTACATAAAATTTTTCATTATTAATTTAGAATTTCAACTTAATTATATATTTGTTTTTAAATTACCAGGAAACAATTTTCTCGGGGTTTTTTCAGTTTGGGGGTTTTATATATATTTATATATATATTTTTTTTAATTTCAGCTTTATTTCCAATAAAAAATAAATAAATTGTTTTAGTCAACAATTAACAACACTAGAATGAATGAATGAATGAATGAATGAATGAATGAATGAATGAATGAATGAATGAATGAATGAATGAATGAATGAATGAATGAATGGTGTATAAAACATACATCTTTGCATCACAGCATCTACAGCAACAACACTTTCATCTATGTCAGTCCCTAATTACCGGCAGCCATATCACCATGCAGCCCAAGACCCACTTCCCACTGAAGCTAAGCAGGGTTGAGCTGGTCAGTACCTGGATGGGAGACCTCCTGGGAAAACTAGGTTGCTGCTGGAAGAGGTGTTAGTGAGGCCAGCAGGGGGTGCTCACCCTGGGGTCTGTGTGGGTCCTAACGCCCCAGGATAGTGATGGGGACACTATACTGTCAAAGAGCACCATCTTTCGGATGAGACGTTAAACCGAGGTCCTGACTCTCTGTGGTCATTAAAAATCCCATGGCACTTCTCGTAAAGAGTAGGGGTGTAACCCCGGTGTCCTGGCCAAATTCCCCCCACTGGCCCTTGTCAATCATGGCCTGCTAATAATCCCCATCCACTTGATTGGCTCAATGACTCTCTCTCCTCTCCACCTGTAGCTGGTGTGTGGTGAGCGCACTGGCGCCGTTGTCCTGTGGCAGCCATCGCATCACCCAAGTGGATGCTGCACACTGGTGGTGGTTGAGGAGAGACCCCCCATGATTGTAAAGCGCTTTGGGTGTACAACAATACACAAAAAGCGCTATATAAATGCATCATTCATTCATTATCTCAACAGACAGATTATTGTGTGCTTGTAAATAAAAACTAATACATGTGTAGTTTTTTTTCAAAACTTGCACATTTTAAATCTAGTTTGTCAAATAATTATGTCCTCCAACCCTGTAACACTTGTTCTCTCTGATCTGTTCTTTCTCGAGGTGACACCTCCTGAGCGAGTTACTCTTCAGTCTGAGGCTAACGAGTGAAGCGCAGTCATGCTGATATCTCAACAGGACAGCTCGGGGAGTCTTTAGAAAGTTGTATGTGGACCCAGGCTGACAGCCAGTGGGTGTTGTGACAGAGTTCACTCACGGACAGGAGTCGGTTCCTCTCTTTCTCGGAGACGCTCTGGGTGTTTTCTAGAGCGGCCCGGTGCTTCCTGGAGAGCTCGTCCAGCGCCCGGCTGTGGGAATCCTTAAAGTGAGCAGTGTCATCTTCATATCTGTCACGCAGGTTCATGAGCTCCTTCTCATAGATCTGCTTTTCTTCTCGAATTGACTGTTGAAGGGAAAACAATCAAAGACAAATGTACTTAAAAGAAGATCTGATGCTTATATACTTATTTTTTATATATCTTTAATTATATATTGTAAAGAAATATGAAAAACTTTAAACATAAATTTCATTATTACCCATCTGCTGTATTTGTATTCATTGATTATCCCTTAAAATTATTTATTATTTCGATATTAAATATGCTATTTATTATATTACATGACTATTTACACAATCATTCAAACTAATTTGGGTTGGTAAGATTATTTTAAGGTTTTTGAAAAATCTCTCTTATGCTCATCAAGGCTATATTTATTTGACAAAAAACTGTAATATTATGAAATATTATTACAATTTAAAATAACTGTTTTCCAGTTTCAATAAATGTAAAAAAGTTATTTATTCCTGTGATGCAAAGCTGAATTTTCAGCATCTTTATTCCAGTCTTCAGTGTCACATGATCAATAAATAATAATAATATGCTGTTTTGCTGCTCAATAAACATTTATATTATTAATGTTGATAACAGTTGTGGTGCTTAATATTTTTTTGGAAACCTTGACACATTTTTTTCAGGGTTCTTTGAAAAAGAAAGAACAGTATTAATCACCCTTTACTTCACTTTTGATGAATTTAATGTGTCTTTGCTGAAAAGTAGTCATTTCTTTCAATAAACAAACAAACTAACAAATAAATAATACCGACCCCAAACCCTTGAACAGTAGTGTTCATATATTTCTGACCTTAATGACTACTTTACCTGCTCGTCTAGTGGTTTTTGCATTTCGGTTTCAACAAAACATCTTTTTGGTCTGAGAAGGAAGAGTTTTGAAAGTTTGTATGGGAAATATATAGAGTATATCATTTAGATAAATACTTTTCATTCCATGTTACTTAAAACATAAAATCAGTGTAGACCAGTATTATGAAGGTCTTTTCACTTTCACATAGATAGCGATGACACAAAGTGAAAGTGTGTCTGTGAAAGCGGAGCACAAACAGGCATCGATAAGGGACACTGTCTCTTGTTCAGAAATCTTATGAATCCAATCTAAAAGTAAAGCAGAAAGCCCACACTGACACACAAATCAACTTCCCATTATAGGACCAGCAGAAGTGTCGGCCGAGTGAATCACTCCACAACGCTTTCCCGCTCTATTCGGTGAGTGTTGTCATAGTAACACCAAACTCAAGGCTGCGCTGCTAACAAGCTGTGATGTGGGCGACAGAACGGAACAGAGAGAAAGCTTGATGAGACCTTTTCAAACGGGAATTATCCTGAAATCCACCCACAAGAGAGACAATGATACCATGGTACTTTATATGTTCTACATACTACATGTTTGATTTTAGGGAATTGTGGAATTAAGGCTGGTTTCAGCTGAACCCCTTCTGACGTGTTTATAAGGCTAATGTTCACAGAGGACAGTCTTGTGTGAAACAAAACAACTAAATGGAACGCAAGGGAAATAGATGACAGGAGTCTTCTGAAGAAATAAAGACATGTAGGCCTACATTTAAGTTTTATGTATGTGAATTCCAATTGGGTTTTATCATCTTTATCAGTTAGTTTGAAACATTCGTTTATGCTAAAACTTAATAATCCAAATGGATGCAATTCAAATACATAAATCCTAAAATTATACAAATATTTTTTGAGTGTTGAGAGATGTTTTTGAGTTGATTTTTACCTTGACAAAAATAAATAAAATAAATATAAAATGTAAAAACAAACAATCAAATATATAAATAAATACATTTTTGAGTGCAGAAATAGTACCCGTTTATTTATTTTATGACTGACAAATATGCATCACATGAAGTTAGTTTGAAATATTAGTTTATGTTAAAACTTGCAATCCAAACATGATTAAAATTAAGTTTAAACTCAATGCAATTCAAATAGATAAATCTAAAAATAAGACAAATATTTTTACCTTGAATAAAAATAAATAAATAAATAAACAAACAAACAAATCAAAAATAAATAATTAGTTGATTTATAATTAGTTGATAATTAGGCACTATAGTACAGTAGCTACTCAAAGTAGTTTTTGATACTCCAGGAAATGGTACCCTTGTAAATGGAAAAATAGAGAAACACAAATAGGAATAGTATATACAGTACAGTACTACCCACCATTTATTTATTTAGAACAATAGCGTGTGTACATGTACATGGATTACTCCTTTGTGAGGCTGTTCTCTCGATTTTTGTTGAGCTTTAGCCGTCTTCATTAGTGAAAACAGTGGAGATTGACAGGAAGCTATTAGGAAGAAAGAAGGGAATGCCTTCGCAATGTGTCGCATGACGGACTGCACCACAGCTTTTAAAAGTTTCCCAAAGTCTACTAGTAAAACTGCTGAGAGGGATATTTCTGGAGCAGAAACAAGCCCACATTCCCACAATCTGTTTATTGGGGCACTCAACGTATTAATAATGGAAGAAAACCTAAATGCGACAGGACAGCCAAAAAGCCAAACTGCTAGAGCAGATTGTTGCATGAAAACAGCACGGAATGCCATACTGTAGCGAGTCAAATAAATAGCCATGCTGTCTCCGCACATTGCCAGGCATGAGTGAAACCACTGAGAAAGAAGAATTCCCTTTCAATCACAAAGAGACATATTTTCTGAGGTCTCGAGCTCTCTGCAGTGAGGATGGAGCGTTTTGAATTAAACATCGAGGTCTGGATTTGGCTGTGATAAAGTATCCAGTGTTTATCATGAGAGATGGGCTTGTATATGCTTAAAGCTTAAGCTAATGATGTCTCAGAGGAACTCGTGTGAAATAAATGTTTCTGCAGAAGACTGATGTTTAAGCTACGGACAGAAATATTCTGCAAACTTGAGCTGTTTTTCCTCCCTCCATCTCTTAGACACACCAACAAGGCTTCAAGATCTTATGGTGCAGTACAAATTGTGCCCCCAAAACATATTTGGACACTTAAAAATATCATTGCATTAGAAATAAAATATCAAACCAAGTGGCATTTGCACAAACTGCTGCTAGAGCAACCAGAAAATTCCAAAGAATCCAAAATAGTATTATGATTTCCTGATAATAATAATAAGAAGAAATTATTCTTGAGCATATTAGAATGATTTCTGAAGGATCATGTGACACTGAAGACTGATGCTGAAAATTCAGGTTTGCCAGCAAAATAATAAATTATATTTTAAAATACACTGGAAATCATGCCGCCGAAAAATATCTGGACACTAAAAATGGCACTGATTAAATATAAAATATCAAACCAAGGGGCATCTGAAAACAAAACTGCTAAAGCTTTTCTTAACTTTAGTTATCCGAGTCATTTATTCTGTATAAAACCAACTAGCGTACTATTTGTGATTTTTGACAATCAGAAAGTGTCCAAAGAATCCTAAAAAGTTGGTTGTGGTACAAAGTGTCCTAAACGGGTCCATATTCAGTAAACTGGATGGGATTGATCCGTACCTTCTCCAGGGAGAGGATCTGCTGTCTCTGCCTCTCGTCCAGTGTCTGACATTTCTTCTGCAACGCCCCTCGTTCCTCCTCCAGACGCAACACCTTGTCCTTCAGCCGAGACTTTTCCGATTCCAGATCCCGAATGACCGCCTCGTGAGTCATCTGGGTGGCCTGCAGGCTTCCGATCTGACCTGGACGGCAGAGAGAAAGCCGGAAACAGAACTGTAGAGGAGGGTCAATGCTTTGAATGTCATCTAACGCAGAGAGCAGACAGAGTCAAAGATCCTTTCCAGCTGCCAATAGTGTGAACCTGAACACTGCAAATAAACCTCCTGTGTTCAACAGTTTGCCTTCTCTTCACCAGATTTAATGTGTCTATGCCTATGTTAATAATAGAATAATAGCACGCTTACTGCATACTGCACAGTACATGCTGTAGACTGATCTTTTATTAAAAATAGTATGTTGAACAGTATAAAAGAGTAAATTATACTGCACGTTTAATTCAGAAATTTCAGTTGTCAACTCAGAAATAAAAATGGTTATTTAAAAATAAAAACATTAAAAACATTAAAAAAATATATATATATATATATATTAGTGGTGGCAGTATATCGTTAACGTGCTGCGTTAACGTGAGATTTTTTATCGGCGATAAAAAATATCGCTAATCTATTCTCAAAGTTGGGTTGGGAGCTGGGTCTATACTACGCAAGCTATGATGACTTTCACCCTGATATTTTAGCGGATGTATACCTAGAACCGAATTGCACTGTAGAGCGAGTCTTGAACTAGAGGCTCGCAGTCCGTGATGGACAGATTGTTAACGGCTGGTCTATGTGGTAATACAATCGGGCAGGACATCCAAACGCTCACCTATCATTCATCAACCTCAAATATGGCTTTTCATCTGAAAGATGTATGTAGTACAACTTTACATGGTTGCTCAATATGATGTTAACCTAGAGAAATGTGCGCTATTGAAGTGTTTGTGTGGAAGCGTTTGCTGCAGGACAGGCTCCGGTGCGCTTACTTGCTCTTAAAATCTCCGTCATTTTGGTCATACAGATAAAAGTAGCCTAATACATCTTTCGAATCTGTAAAGACTCTACGTTATTTGTGTGCACTCAGAATAACAACGTTACGCTATGCTTTTAAGCAAACAGGATGCGCTTTAGGTCTCATGTGAACTTGAGCGAGAAACTTGAAACTCGAATATATCTAAAAATACAGTACATAGAAAATATATCTATAGAGTGAAATGTCAAAAAAAAAATAAAATAGAAGGCGTGTGTGTTAGCATGGATGATTTACATGAAATTTAATCTGTGCAACACTGTGCATAATAAGATGGCTTTCAGTTCAATATAATAACAAAAAACGACATTTTGGGTTTTTATTCAACTAATAAGGTGGGCACGCTGTGTTCTGTACTATAATTTTACTGTAATTGACAGTTATCGGCAAAACACGGGAGTGGAGGGAATGAGTCATTCTTCCGGGAGTGGAAGGATTTTCCTCCAGTTTTTCGTGGGATTGGGACGGGAAGAGATTAAAGTTTGTGATGCATTTTGGAAACAGGAGATGAGCCCCTGGTCTAATGCCACCTGGCTTGAGAAACCCGTTCTCAAAGACTTACTTTTAGTCATTATTTGGGTAGCACACATATTCTGAATGCCTTGGCAGAATTCAAATGAGCCATTTTAATCTAGATTAATCTAGATTAATTCCAAAATTAATCTAGATTAAAAATTAATCTATGCCCACCTCTAATATATATATATATATTAGACTTATTTTATAATGATTTTTTAAAGTCGACTTTTATGTGATGAAAGTCAAGTCGAAGTCGACTAGTCGCTGGTGACGTCATTAATGATCAAATAAGTCTACAATAAAGTTTTGTACAAGTTGAAGAACTAACATTACGAAAACTGCAATAAAAATCAATTAAAGCTTAAATAAAAATATGTCCAATATAAAAAGAAAGAAAGAAATTAAAAAAGCACAACAAAATTAGTAAAACTCAAAAACCTAAACTTAATTGAAAACTAAAAATATAATTTCAAATATTAATAAATATTATAAAATACTAAAATAACAGAAAAAGGTTGATATTGATATTGGGTTTTAGGTTGATATTGCTTCCAGTTTATTTGTTACACTGGAAATGGATGGTTAGACTGGGTGCATTGCATTGTGGGAATCGGAGTACGTTTTGAGTGTCCTTGATTGTTCTGGTAATAGTTCAATGTTTCTGAAATTTCTTGTCTATTATACTAATAAAAACAGTGTTTAATTTAGGTTAATTACATTACAGTTACTGATATCTCACTACAAATGTTTAAAAAGAAATGCACTTGTCAGTGATACGGCCTGGTGGTCAATGCATGGTCCATCTGGAGTTCAAGCCTGGATAAAAGTCTCCGATAACGGCTTCAGCTTCATGTTAAATTCATTAATGCAGTGCAGAAAGCACATAAACACAAACACAGAGTGTGAATCTGAATGCGCTTAAACACTTATTGTTTCTCCCAGATAAGAGATCAGAAGTGTGTTTGGCATTTAGGTGTGACAGACCCAGCTGGGCTCTGCCTGCCTCAGGGAACATTCCAGAATGTGGGAGATGAACACGGCTAGACTAGGACACACAGCTGCTGTTGCCAGGATACCAGGAGCCGAACTTTCCTGTCAGCAGCAATGGTGCCGCAGCTGGAGCCGTGTCTCTGATCTGATGCACTGATGACTAAATCCAGGTAAACTTTACCCCAAAAATATGCCCGTAATTAGCATAGTTTCTTTGTTTGTTTTTTATTTATTCAAATATCACATTTTTTTTTTGCCATTTAAGTCTTATGAATCGGGTTTTAATCTATGAAGTGACAATAGAATTTAACCTCAAAAAGTAGTTTATTATAATAATTAGTCATTATTTTAACCCATAGATTTCAAAAATGCAAAAATTATTTGCAATATTCATAATAATAATTCATATTAGCATCAAATATAACAGCAGCAACAGCAATAATAATTATAAAATACATGCTTAATAAAAAATGCATGTATTATTCATAAAAACTATACAAAAAACATTGAAAAATTTCATTTAATTTTACCCAATTATTATTATTATTATTATTATTTTAAACCAAAATCCCAGTTAAAATTAATTTAACTCATGAATTAAAACATTGATTTGCCATATAATAATGGTGATTATATTATATTATATGATGATGATAAATATAAATAGTTATTTTAACCCATGGACTTCTAAAATCAGTTTCAATATTTATAATAATAATAATAATAATAATAATAATGTACCCATTAAAAAAAATAATTTGCAATATTGATGATGATAATAGATTTGAACCTCAAAAATAGTTACAATTATTTTAGGACATACACTTCCAAAATGTATTAGCAATATTAATAATGATGATAATTTCAATATAAAAATGACAATACAAATAATAATAAAAACGTGACTAATAAAGATATTCTTAGAAACTATACACACTTGTAACCTCTATGAATTTAATTTAATTTTACTTCAAATTACTGCACAAATAACTTTAATTTAATTACAGTTCTGTATCTTGTTTAAATTCAATTCAAAGGGAGGAGATCAGTTGTAACCTACAGGCACTCTGCATTTAATTCTGAATCTCGAACAATCCTGCTGTGCATGCTGGTAATGGATTAGTAGCCTAAAGCAGTGTAGAAGGATGAATCAATGAAAGTGAGCGGAGTGGGACTGAACAGAGGTGATGGGAGAACATGTGCGTATCTCACTGGCTTTGAGCAGGATCTCTGTGGCCTGCTGCTGCACTCGGTCTCTGGACGCCTCCAGCTCACACTCCGCCTCCCTCTGCCTGATTTCCACGATCTCCGTGTCCTTAGTCACCTCCTCCAACTGTTTATGCAGCTCCTGCAGACGCACACACACCAATCAATCAACAAAACGACCAAAACACTTCAGATAAAATCTCTGTTCATTACTGAGAGCTGCCTCTCTATATTTAACCATCATGAGCTCTCTCTTTCACTTATGTCACTTTTTCCATTTTTGCTCCTCTTCCACCGCCTCTGTTCTCAAATTCATCCTCATTAATTGTGCATGTACACATTAGCTCTTTCTCTCTTTCATCTCTGCTCTCTCTGTCAATTTCCTCCGTCGCCTTCTAAAAGAACTTCTCTCGGCTCCCATCGCTCATTGTCTCGCTAACTTTTTCCTTCACTTCAACCGCTCATGTTCAAATCATCGACTTTTCCACTGAATGAATTCATTCAATGTATTTCGTTATTCTTATAGCAAAGACAGCACAAAGAGAAAGGAACGAACCACTTGTAGGAAAATGTAAGCATTTTAATGCTTCATATAGAGACTTTTTGATCGAACGAAAATGCACAACATGAAAAATACATTATTTAATGCAGAACTGAAAAAGATAAATTTTATGCCACGGTTGTCAGATTTTGTTGCTGTTTGAAATGTACTATTAACATAATCTTGAAGTATCGGAGATTTCAAGCACACAGGAGCTTTTTTAAAACAAAAACAAACAAACAAAACTTAAAAATATCTGTCTAGGGATATACAGTACTAAGATGACCACTGCATTAACTGTTTTGCCTATTTTCCATCCATCCATCCATCTATCCATCCATCCAATATGGACAAAAGTATTGTGATATACCTCTTAATTGCGGAATTCAGGTTTATTAGAATTGGAAACTTAATTAAATACTTTTTTCTGTCCATCATCCATCCATCCATCCATCCATATTAAAAACACTTAAAATTGAGGCCAGCAAGTTTTTAGTTTTTTTATTCAGCAAGCATGCGTTAAATTGGTCACATTCATTTATTCAATTAAATTACAGTAAAATATTTAAAATGTTACAAAAGATTTCGGAAACATTTTATGTTGATGGTCTCTTTTGAACATTCGGTCTCCAATAAGTAACTTTGCACCTAAACGTCAACAAACTCTCATTAGAGTATTATTAGACTGTCTGATTAATATTGTCTAACTCTTTATTGTGATGGCATTCCAACTGACATTCTACTGACTATAAGTAACTTTGCAAGTACATGTCAACTTATTCTAACCCTAACCCTACCAGTCTACTAATACTCTACTAACACTCTAATGACAGTCAGTAGAAATGTAGGTGCAATGTTACTTATAGCCAACAGAATGTGTTAAAGGGACCATCAAAATAAAGTGAAATCAAGATTTCTGGTTCCAAATAAATCCTGTTCTTTTGGACTTTCTATTCATAAAAGTATCCTGAAAAAAATGGGTTTCCACAAAATAGAAATGTTCAAAATGTATAATAGTGTCTATTTAAACTAAATGCAAATAGCTCGCCTTATTGGCAGAGGCTGTTTACACCAACTCCGAGACTTTTTGATGTGATCGACCCAAGTTCTAATCCTCCTTTCGCCAAACTCATTCTTCTCCCTTTTCACATCACATATTAGATTGGAAAGACATTTATTTTCAATAAGATTAAGGAAATAATCAAAAAGTGTAAAAAAGTGCCTCACGGGTGTTTATCGGTTAGGGTTAGGATTAGGTGTACGGAGGGCTTTATTGTCCCAATAAAGTGCCATCCATTCAATAATTGTAACAAATATGCTAATTTATACTCTCATAATTGCATTCTGTTCTATAATGTACTACAATTCTGAGGTGCAAATATCTTACTTGCTCCAAGTAGTATAAATAACATCTAACTAATTTTATTGCAAAGACAATATTAAAAGCAATAAGCCCCAAGAAGCCGTGGTTTACACTGAATTTATAACAGCTAAGGGGCGTTGTTAGGCATGACACGAAGCGGAGTAAAACCCCCTCAGCTGTTATAAATTCACTGTAAACCACGGCTTCACAGGGCTTATTGGTTTTATCACAACATACTAAATAAAACAGAGCAAATAAGTGTAATGATATTAATAAAAACAGTATTCTTCCACCAAACAATGTGGTTCCTCAGAAACCGCTGTGGTTGGAAAAAAGTGAAAAAAGTGGTTGCCAAGTAACACACAAAGTAAACAAAAGGTCAACCAATCAGAATCAAGGACTGGAACTATCCGTTTTATAATTAAATTCAATTGTTACATAGTGTAAATAGAATCTATCGCTATTTGCAGTGTAAATAGAACCCTACGAAAATATAGAATTTTCACTGCAAACAGCTGCTGCCTTCAATTCAACATTTCAAGCACAACTGTTTTCAACATTGATGCAAAGAAAAATGTTTCTTGAGCACCAAATCAGGATATTAGAAAGATTTCTGAAAGTTAATTTTACATTAAAGTCTATTGATTTAAATTGTCATAATTTTCTTGTATTTAGTATTAAGTATTGCTTGCACTGTATTCTTAATTTTATTTTTTGAAGCAATGTCTGGTGCTATACTAAAAATGCCCTTGCAAAGTGAGGTGACCGGAGTCTCATCTGGAAAACAGCAGCATGTAATTGGGTGAAAATCAGCACCTGGGGAATAATGGTCTTTGATTGAAGCATGTCTGATTTGCCAAACTGTGACTGCAGGCTATTTGACCTCGGATATTTGGGTCTGACTTCAATAATTGTTTAGACTAAATGCCCCAAGTATGTGACGTGGATCTCTCACCTGAGTAATTCAGCATTTGATCAGCAAAGAAGAACAAAAACTAGCACAGACCCCAGGGAGTCGGATCATTATGAACTCCAGTCTGAAAATGTCACAGTGACTAAAGATCGATTCCATTAAAGATCTGCTCTCTGTGTGTGTGGAGCTAAAGAGGTTCAGCACATTGCCATTAAAGAGCCATTATAATGTGTCATAAAAGCAAGAATTTATGTAAGACAAACATAATATTAAACTGGCCATCATTGTTCATTTGAACGACCATATTATAAATCAAGCCAAGCATGGATTTTCTGATGACACCCATAAATTACATTTCGTCAGTTCTTCCATTCAGAAACAAGTCCAAGAAATGCCTTGGAGGGCCTTGCTGGCTGACTGGCTTTTCTCTTCAAAGATATTTGAAAGACAATTCAGAGTTCAGGATGAGTGCCACATTTCTGAAATATCTGATGTGTTCAGAGAAACCAAAACACTACAATAGTTTGACTTTCACTGCTACAATGTTCTGTGTACGCCATTTTAATTATTTCAAACACACTGCAGAGGGTTAAAGAAATACTGTATTTGTAAATCAAAACTTTTTTAAATTTCAAGCAGCATTTGTAACCCATTTCAGTACCATAATGTGATGCATTTAAACAAGATATTCAACAAGAAACTAACAATAAAAAATACTTCTAAAGCATTTATTACTCTTAGTTAACATTGATTCCAACATTTACATATACATAATAAAAATGAAAATGTATATATATTAATATTAATTAATAGACCCGAGCTAGCATGGACTAAAGGTCCTTGCACACGGAGTCCGAAATTTTTGTACGCTTTTCCAGTTAGTTTTTTGTTAGTTTTTTTCATTCACCATCCTTTCCAATTAAAATGCTTGCAACGGACGTGAAAATGCAGAAAATCAAACCTGACAATTTTTTTTAATGACAGACAAAAGTTTTGGATGCAGTGTGTAAAAATGATTGACACAACGTGAAGTCATATTTATTTTTTAATGTGCGAAAATTTCGGACTCCGTGACAATGAACAGTTGAATTTGAATTAATTCAAGTTAACAAAAATGAATAAATACTGTAAGAAATGTACTGCTCACTGTTAGTTAATGTTAAGCTGGCTGCACACTAGACGATTTTTTTATTTCAACCGATTTTAAAACCATGGGAGATCACAGACATGAAGAAAGTTCGACCGATTTTTAACCTTATAATCCTCGGAATGCGCACACTAGATGATTCAAGCAGACAAAGATCAGATGAGATCACATGTCACTGTGAAATCGTTCCTACAATCTTCAAGTGTGTGGTCTCGCGACAACACACCCACCAATCATTTTGGAGGCCTTGAAATCGGGCTTAAAATCCTCTAGTGTGAGGCCATTCTTTAACACCCGGCTCACACGGTGCAATTTTGGCCACGAATTGGTCATCTGAGACTAATTTTGAAAATCGTAAAAGATTCCTATAATCGTAGGCTAAAATCTGTAGTCTTTGATTGCTGGTTTGACGTGTTCACCGCCAGCCGAATAATGGCTGTTGCGATCAAATTTCACCTCCGACGAAATTCTGGCAGTGTCAGAAGATTTGGCACACTATCCTGCAGTGTGACTACCCCTATGATTAAACTCAAACCGTCTTCGTTTTTCAAGACAAGCTATGAGCAGAATTAATGCTAGAGAATTATTCTATCAGCCATAAACTCCGGCGCTCCCGTACTCCACTAATAGAATTCATCTGATATATTGCCTTTTCTATATAAATACTGGTTGCGTTGTTTTCATGTGGATGTGTAGAGCTGCATACACTATTCTTTTTAAATAAGTCGGTATTGTCGCCGTTCATATTCTTTTCATGATAGCCAACATTTGGGTTCCGCGTGGAATGCAGTTCACAGTCGCTGTGCTTGTATGGGTAGATAATGTAAAACTGCAGACAAGTTTTCTTGCGCGCACACGTTTTCAACTCGTCTTGACTATATACAGTCTGACATTAATGCCAACTGAGATCCCATAGTGTGACATGATGATGTTCGTACAGTCTGACAAGTACGATCCTAAGGGACTTAAAATAAAAAAATATAAAAATTAAACAAAATCGCACAGTGTGAGCCCGGCTTTAGTTAATACATTAAATAAAGTTAACAAATGGAACCTTATTGTAAAGTGTTAAACTAAATTATTAAATTCAATTAAATTAAAGAATGCATGGAAAAATAAAATACAAATCAATGAAACAAACTTACTTTAATATATGACTCATTTTCAAAAACAGATAACTCCTTTTGAACAATTCTCAGAAATCATGTTTTTTCATTGTGCATTCCAATTAATCTCAAAGAAAATGCTGTTTTTTTGACTAGCTTAAAAAATAACAACAACAAAAAACAGCTAACTAACACAATAAAACACAATAAAAACATGATAACATAATAAAAAACATGATTTTTGAAAATATTATCGGTTTTTGCAAATAAGCTCTTCACTAAATATCAAAAGTAAGAAAGCTGGTAACCCTTCAGTTTAGGGACCAATTCTCATTTTTGGGTGAACAATATAATTCAATTGAAGTACATTTTAAGTAAAATATATATATATATATATATATAATTTTTTATAAAATAAAAAAAGAAGAAAAGGAAGAAAGGAAAAGACAAAAGAGTTATAAAGTGCTATGTTGCATCTAACCCCTATCATTATATTTCAAGGACATGTGATGCATCTGGTGGCCTTTACCTTGATGTTGTTCTCTGAAGCAATGAGGGAGACCTGGAGTTTGTGGGATTTCTCCCTGCTCTCCCTGGCCTCCTCCTGCACCCGCTGCAGTTCACTGCGCAGTTTCGCCAGAGTCTTCTGCAGCGCCGCTTCCTGCGCCTGGAACTCCTTCCTCAGCTCAGCTTCAGTCTTCTTCCAGGCCAGCAGGTTCTCTGCAGTCATCTGCTGCGTGCGCTTCATGGCCTCCAGTTCCCGTTCATAGAAAGCCTGGGCTTTATTTAGCTTGGCCTCGTACTCCTCCACCAGACGCTTCTTGTCCTGTTTCAGTTCCTCAACTCTTTCGGTCAGTGAATCCACCTCCGCTTTATGAAGCTGTCCCAGTTTCTCTTGGTCTTTGCTGTAGTTGGCATTCTGGCTTTGGTGTGAACGAAGCAGTTCTTGGACCTGTGAATACAACATTCATTTTTTTTTTTTTAAATGGATGCAAAACACTTGCATTTTAATGGACAAAACACTTTGTCTGTTACTGAACATGAAAATGCTACAGAGCATGACACATGTACAGCCAATTGGAATTATTTGATGTTTAATGTACAGGGCAGGATTTTGACAAACACAATTTGTTGCTTCATTACTGTAGTAGCATTTTATTTAATATCTAAGCTGGCAACCTAAAGGTACAAACCCCTCAAGGGTCAGTATATTGTAGTATATCAGGAAACGAATCAGACAAATTAAGGATGCGATCAGAACATTGAAACCTGAGGAGCCAAAATTCCACAGAGGCCCAAGGAAACAGGATGTTCGTCATAAATCGGTCCACGATAGCATAGAGCCAGCCATCTGAAGCAAGCCTTTTTAAGTGAACAATTTGCAACATTAAAACAAAAGGAACACTTATTGAGAATTTCAACTCAGGAAGGAGATTATAAAATTTGAGGCAAGTAATCAAGACTGACGGTCAAAAGAAACGATCAGCATGAACCGTGTGTTCCATGATAGAAATCACGAGCTACAGACTTTCTTAGATTGACTTCCCCCAACCAATCAACCAGCTAGCAAGACACAGACCAGACAGAAATTCCTTTGTTCACAAAACATGGCCTTATGTCCTACACAGAACTTCATAGAGACAATCGTCTCTATAGGTGACTAAAATCAACTCCTAAAAGGACTTATGAGCAACTAAGGATTCCTATGCATAACTTCATATTATGTATCTAACCCACACATTTGACTATCATTGTTATAATCACATTTTGTGTATGTCTTTTTAATAAATGTTGAATGATAAGAGTTCATATTCATGTTTAGTATGTGTGTGTTTGAAGAAATCATGCTTTAAACGTTTCTTCCAATCAATTCTTTCTCAAATGTATCAGTCTTGTTATAAAATTCACATCCAAAATGTACTTTGCAAGAGTGTGTAAAATTCGGACATGTGACTGACCATGACATATTGATTTATTGATTGGGAGGAGAAATGAGCTAAGATCATTTCTCACTGGTCAAGACATCAGATGGGATGTGTCTAAAAGCAGAGTTTAAAACTCAGGACATAATCAAATCGCTCTCTCGTGAAGCTCTCTTAAAACCTCTCTTCAAAATGCTCTTCTGCTCTCTGCTCTTCTAACCTTTAGCCATGCTTTTTGTCATCACTTTTTGCACTCTTTGAGCACCATTCCAGCATGCTCTGGCCTACATGCCAGATGCTACATAACACCATGATGAGTAGAAAACCACCTTGTCTCGTTACATCCTTTTACTTTAATTTATTTTCATTCTGTTGAATTTCGTGTGCTAAGTTAAGTTTGCCAATGCCATGTCTCCGAGTCCGACCTCGAGCGCCCGTCTAAACTTCAACCAGCCAACAACTCTGCAACTTCAGCCAAGAGCCAATGCCCAAAACGTCACTTCAACGACTACTGAACTCTAAGCCAATCAGATACTTCGGGGGAACCCTTTTCTGCAAAGGCTATGACAAAAAGGGAATTACTTTAGCAACGCAAGCAAGTAACCTCCAGATTCTAACTGAGCTGGTGCATTTAATATAAATTTGAGCCTCATTGAGAAACTCAATGCGAGGGTTAATTAAGTGATTAATGGTTCTTCAGGGCTATGCAATTGCACATATTGCTGTAAACGTAGGATATCACATTTTCATTTTCTAAAGTCATCCTTTCCTCACTTCCTCACTTTCTCTCTTTCTGCAAAGTGTGAATGCGTGTATTCATCTGCAACGTGTGAATGCGTGAGTTCATGTGTTAGATTAGTTTATGTCTTAGGTTATATAAATAAAATCTTATTTATATTGAAAAGAGAAGTATCTTGTGTTTTGTGCTTACAAGTTAATGCCTTAAACTGACAATCTTGTTACTGTGCGATTTAATAGTCTTATCATTATATTTTGGATTTTAATATCCAGTGATGTTGGTTATAGAGCTCGTTCAGTTAATCGCTGGCCGAATCCCTGATCAGCTGTGAAACAGTGAGTCTGTTCAAATTCCCTATACAATCATAAATGATTCCCTTTGAGCTGAACTGACCTGTTTCCCTTTAAATGACATATTACTATTATATTACCTTTCAATATGAACTTTGGCCACGGTGACCTTGTCCATGGCACTTAAAGCAAGGCTGCTCCAGAGGTACTATCCATGTAAAAATTGTAATGTTAATCAACAAAAATGGATAAACAAATAAGTAACTATTAAGGTCATTTACCCAAACATAAATAAATACATCTTAAAAATGTATGTTTGGCAACAAAAAGGCAAAAAAAATTGAAATTAATTATTAATTAATAAAAATTATATATATATATATATATATATATATATATATATATATATATATGTGTGTGTGTGTGTGTGTGTGTGTGTGTGTGTGTGTGTGAATTATTTGAGGTAAATGAACTTCATAATATATTACTAAAGATTTTTAAATCATCCAGATTAAATAATAATAATAATAATAATTAATAATAATAATAATAATCATATATTAATATATAAATCACACAAGTATGGCCAAATTATGCAGCCCTACAAACCTGGATTTAATATTTTTAAAGTCATAATTAAAAATAAAAAAATGTAATTATAAAATTGTAAATCCGATTTTTTTGCCCAAATCGTGCAGCACTAGGACAGATCTACATTTCTACATGTAACCACAACAAAACAGTTGACGCACCTCCTGCCGATGTGCGGCACGTCGCTCCTCAAGAGCCTGCTGTTTCTCCTGCTCAAACTGGGACTGCAACTGTCCAAAGGAACGGAGCTTTTCCTCGAAAGAGCGTCGCATTTCCTCCACCTCTCGGGACATGGTGACAACGCGCTGCGTGTGCTGTGCCTCTGTGCACAGCTGCATGTCCTCCACCCGCTGACGGTACGTCTCGAACTCCGTCAGGGCCTGCCTCTTCATCCGCTCGTGCAGCTCCATGGACTCCTCCATAGACTGAATGCGCCTCTTCAAGTCCATCTCGTCGCTGATCTTGCTCTTGTACTGCATGATCTTCTCCCGCGTTTCCGAGAGGATCTGCTGCACCTCCTCCTCGTGGGCCTCCTTCAGCGTTTGGATGGCCGCTTCGTGCTCGTCGTTCTTGGTGTTGAGGGCGTAGATCACCTGGAGAGATGAAAAAATGTAGAACTCATAAGTTAAATCAAATAGTAATTGAGTTGCATCATGTTCTAGAACCTTCTAGGAAACAAGAACCTGGGTTTGCTCAGTCTCTGACAGATTCAAATGTTGAGAAATGTCACAGAACAGAACGTTAAAGGTTAAGTAAACACTGTTTTGCTGATCTAGAGCATTTGTTTTCAATGCATTACACATGTAAAGCCAAAGCAAGGAACTGACGCACTTTCATCGCAGCAAGCATTGACTGACCTTTAAATCCAGAAGATTTATGTCCAGCTCAAATCTGCGAAAAGCTATTTCATTATACTTTGAAATTGTATATTTATAGGGTAACACCTTATTTACAACAGAACTTTTCTGTTTTGTGCTATACTTATCTGTAGTGGTTGTGAAGTGTACATTTGACATCAAGTGACCACAAAAAGTACCAAAACTGCACATAAAAAAATAACAAGCTTGACAACAAGTGAAGAATATTAGTGATAGGGATGCAAATTAAACAACTACACAAAAACTAAATGTTCATTTTAATATTTTCATTCACCTTGCATATTTTCATTCATGGTTTTTGAAGATGAGAGAATGTCAGATAACCTGTTCATGTTGTCCTCTGCCTAACTTGGTTACTCATACAAAGTTGCACGTAATTGGAGCAACAAAATAATAATTATATATATATATAAATAATTCTAACTATTATTATTATTGTTTCTCTTCTCTTTAAAATAATAGAAATATTAATTTCGCTATCCTATGCAATTTGCATGTATAATTGCATGGTTAGGTGTGATTTGTTAGTTTCCCTGTTGTCTGTGACCCTTTTATTACAGAAATGTGACCCATTTTTAAGTTGCAACCCACCAGCTGAGAACTACCTTGTCAGAATGATTAATTATTCAAATGATACATTATTTCGTTTTTTTATAGCATGAATGAGTTTGGTAATGCATCATTTCCTTAAAGAAAGCTATATGAAACCGTGCACAAAAACTAGAGAGTTTTCAGACACGTTTTAATTTTTAATTCCCTCAGTTACTAGGGAGAGAGCTTGAAAGTCTCCAAAAATGGGTCTGAGACAGCATTCATGAAATAAAGCTTTGGGCCACTCATGAATACTTTTTGTTATTTTATTAAAATTCCTAATAAAATTACAGACATGAAATCTTAGCTCATGAATATTAGGTTATGCACAAATAATTTGACACGATCTTTTTGATGGTTTTGATAAGTATTACACAGAGATCAGGAGATACACTCCCCGGATTTTTAATCAGTGCACACATTTGCATAAAAATGTCCCAAAATAAATACAAAATAAATTCCAGGAAAATGCTATTTCAGTGCTAAAACAACAATGACACATAAAAAGCCGAAATAAATAGCTCTTATTTCTTCTCAGAAAAACTATTCCCCGGCTTGATTATTTGAAAACAAAGTGACCTTCGACTGCAATTCTCATGCTTTGTGTGTCCGGCTCCCACTTCATTTCCATAATTGTCTAGACATCTGATTAGGAGAGAGCCGTTTGGCCACCTGAGAGCAGCACAATAGAGTTATCTCCTTTACAAATCCTGCTCTGTGAGAAACCGTGACTCTGGGGAAGACGTATGTGCTACTCTCGTCACATCTATAGCCCAGGATTGACCACAGAGGATTCCATTATTCTCCAGTTTCCTTTCACACACTATTCACACAGTTCATTCTCTCAGCCAGACTAAAATGAGCTGATAAGGGCAGCGGTGGACACAGAAGGATCGGCTGTTTGGCTACTTTAACTACGTTTGCTCTCGCTCAGTCAATGCATGTCCATACCTGGAGCAGATACTGAGCGATGTGCAAAAACTAGCCGTATCTGTTGTGTTATCACAGATTATGAGTGGTGCACTGATTGGATGACGCTTTATTTTCATTGTACATGTTACGATGACAATAAATATTTGAAACGTTAAAAAAAAACATATATGGCGGTAATACTGCTATTGAGCCACTGAAAATTACAGTAAGGGAAATTCCTTCAACGTGAGAGCCCTAGCTGCTAACATCACGATGAGAAGAAAAACCACCTTGTCTCGTTACATCCTTTCTTTCTTTTACTTTAGTTTCTTTTCTTTTCCGTTGCTAGTTTCATGTTCTCAGTTTAGGTTTTGCCGCCACGCCTTGGTCTCCGAGATCAGAACTTCTACCAGTCACAACTTTGCATTTTCAGCCAATGCCCAACCTTTGGCTTCCCAAGACATCACTTCATTGACTACTGAACTTCCAACCAATCAGCAACCTTGAGAAACCTCCTTTCCTGCAAAGACAATGACAAAAGGGAATCCCTTAACACAAAGGCAACACAAGTAATACAACTACAGATTTTAGCTGAATTGGTGCATTTAATATACATTTTTGCCTCATTGAGAAACTCAATGCAAGGGTTAATTAAGTGATTAATGGTTCTTCAGGGCTATGCAATTGCACATATTGCTGTAACCTTGGGACTTCACATTTTCATTTTCTAAACTCATCCTTTCCTCACTTTCTCTCTTTCTGCAACTTGTGTGAATATGTGAATGCGTGTGTTCATGTATTAGTTTAGTTTACATGTTTATACAATAAAGTCTTATTTATATTGAAAAGAGATGTATCTAATGTTTTGAGCTTACAAGTTAATGTCTTAAACTGCCGATCTTGTTACTGTGCTATTTAATAGTGTTTTCACTTTGGATTGTAATATCCAGTGCAGAGCTGATGTTATACGGTTCGTTCAATGAATCGCTGGCCGACTCCGTGATCAGCTGCAAAATAGTGATTTTGTTCAAATTCCCTATAAAATCATAAATGATTCCCTTTGAGCTAAATTGACCTTTTTCCCTTACACAAGCATCCTGAAGATCTTTTCTTGGAAGGAAGGACATACAGAGAATACCACTAGCCATCTACCTGTGCAATAGTCTACAGTAAGAAGCAAAACCCAGCCCTGAGATTTTGCTTGTGAAATGAAAGTGGCAGCCATCCTGTATAGGACTATATTAAGATTCAGGAGGCATTCAGAGTGCCAGCGTTCATTTTAAATCTCAGAACACCCTGGAAGTTACGCACTCACCCTGATATGCACTGACTGATGCAGAGAAAAATACTCCTGGAACGGTCCAGCAATTTCACTTGCAAAGAGAGTCAATTTGACTAGAACCGTTTTGGGCTATTATGTTTAGAAGTCTAGTCATATTTCTCTGAATGTGTTCCATTGGTGCATTCCAGTACAGTGCTAAAAATGATATAATAATATAAAAATAATCAAGTGAGTCTGTCATCAAAATTTTAGGGAATCAAAAGTATACTTCTGTTATGATGTCTCTTCTAAACAAGTTTGACCAGGTTTATCATTTCAAAACTTGACTATGTTACTGCATGTGTGCATTGAGTTTGTTGTTAGCAATACACTCGACTGAATCAGCCACAAATATTCATATTTTGTCAGAGTACATACATACTACATTTGACAAAGTATATATAAGTATGCATAAACATACAGTACCACACCTGACATGCTGCAAATGAAAGCTGAAATAAAATATAAATATTAAATGAAAAACTTGAAACTTAAAACACGAAACATTGGCAACTAAATTAAATAAGTGTAAAATGAAATACTAAAATGGCTAAAACTAAAAGTAAACTAAAAAACTATAAGCTATACTCAAATGTAAAAAAGAACCAACAAAAGCACATATCAAAATGACTAAACCTTCAACTAAATGTGAAATGAAAACTGAAATATAACAATTATGGCGCTTTTCCACTGCATGGTACGGTACGTTTCGGCACGGCTCGGTACGGCTCAGTTCGGGTCGGTTTGCGTTTCCACTGCAGTTTAGTACCGCTATAGAGTGGGCGGGATTATTCACGCGTCGTTATAATTGCGCCGCCTCTACTGCCGTGACATCAACGTAAACGCGCCACAAACAAACTCACAACAAAGAAAGGAGATGGAATAGTGTTCTTCACTCTCGGCATGTGGATGTTTTTAACAACAATGGAGAGGTCTATGAGAATGCTTGTGATTTACCCCCAGCAGCAGAGACTGTGGTGACAGTGACACGGGCTGTAGATGAGGAGAGCAGGGATGTTCGTGCAGGTGTGCTGCGTTACTTGATTAGTTAACTATTCATGCAGCGTGTTCTGTAAAGTGAATTATCAATAAACTTTTGAATATTTCAAAATTTACAATGTATCTATCCCTTGTTTTTTTTATTTATGTGATGGTTTTTATAATCGTGGCATTAATCATTTGTCTTTTTCAAGAGGTTCATTACGTGCTCATACAATAATACATATTTAATATAGTCTGGAGGTACACTTATTCGATCAGATTGTTTTTAATTGAAGCAAAACACAGATACAGAGGTAAAAATATAAACAGAAAACATACTCTGAAAATATAGCAAGTTCAAAAGTAACGTTATATACATAAGGCTTTTTCCTTCAAGCTCTCAATGGATCCGCTCCTCGGCTATCAACGAGAGGAACGTCTGAACTTCCTCAACAGACAACGACACTGCTATTTTGTGGTTGATGCAAAAATGTGCGTTTGTTTAAACAGAAGTTGCGTCCGATCCTTCGCTGGCTGTGCTGATTTAAATCTAGCGGGTAGGGCTGTAGAGGAGGGTCTCGTGTCGCAAGTTCAGTGACGCAGTAATGACTATTTTCTCCGGCCAATCAGTGATCAGCAGAAATGACACGTCACGTTTTGGTAACGGTACGGCTCGCTTGGAACCTCGGCTGAGGTGGTACTAAAAAAGTACCAGGTACCAGGTACAGTACCCAGTGGAAAACCCCCCAAAAGTGAACCATACCGAACCGTACCGTACCATGCAGTGGAAAAGCGCCACTATAAAGTGATAAAGTTCTATAGGCAATAACAACAATATAATACCTCTATGTTATGTCTATGTTATAATGGGGTCATTTTAGTGACAGAATAGGACATTATAATACATGGTTTTAACAACACAGTATCTAATTATTATGGGAAAAACGTTAAAATTACATAAGGCAGCAATGCACCTAAAATAATTAAAAAAGTTGAACAAAATATATGAATGAATGAATGATGCATTTATATAGCGCTTTTTGTGTGTTGGTGTCCACCCATAGCGCTTTACAATCATGTGGGGGGGGTCTCTCCTAAACCACCACCAGTGTGCAGCATCCACTTGGATGATGCGACGGCTGCCACAGGACAACGGCGCCAGTGTGCTCACCACACACCAGCTACAGGTGGAGAGAAGAGAGAGTCATAGAGCCAATCAAGTGGATGGGGATTATTAGGAGGCCATGATTGACAAGGGCCAGTGGGGGGAATTTGGCCAGGACACCGGGGTTACACCCCTACTCTTTACGAGAAGTGCCATGGGATTTTTAATGACCACCGAGAGTCAGGACCTCGGTTTAACGTCTCATCCGAAAGACGATTATTATATAATTGTATATAAATAATGCTAAAATAACACGGACACAACGGATGTAGTATTATTATTCATCTATTGTTACTATAGAATGAGTTGTTAAATTTAAGATCAAATTTGCTCTCCACAATGAAAAAATGGAGTAAGATTTACTTTGAAAGAAATTCCTTGCAAATTTCAGAAAAAAATCAACATGGAATTTTAAGTAGCAGGACTGAAATGGCATTTTCTTGTAAAACATACTCCAATAATCTTTGATTTATTTACAAAATCTTTCTAAAGTTTAGTAGACAATATGGATGTTAAAATGGCTGAAAAACTAAATTCGAATTTTGTACTTAAATATGATCAATATTCGAATTATATAAATATATTATATATACATATTCAAATTTTAAAAGCATAATTTCAGTTAGGGGGTAAAATAGCTTTTGGCTTCTCTCCTGAGGCCACAAGAGGGCGCATCGAGCAAAATATTACTAATGCACGTTTCTTTAAAGCAATACAATAACATGACTATCTTTGAAAAAAGTGCATAGTGTTTAAAATAATGTATATAAACCATATATAATTAATTAAGTTGCTTAAACAATTAGAAACAAAACAGCATCATGTATGTACAGTGTGTATAGTTTAATAAAAAGGACCGAAAACCAATCACAAAGTGTACTTTTTTCATTTAAAACATGATGCAGTGGGATGGAGAATAAAACGCCTAAAAATGCACACATACAATTCGAATGTGGACTTTTATTTTAAATTCGACGAATATTCAAAATTTGAGTGTGTGAGATTTCAGACCACTCCAAACTGGAATATGAGAAAACCCATTAACTCCCACAACACTGAGAAGTCTTAATCACTTTGTACTTGAATCTGAGAATCATTAACTGTTCCAACATCAGTCAATAAGACCAAGGCCATGATAATGATAATTACAGTAATTTGTAATGGTGCAGAGAGAGCAGCATATTGTTCAGTGTATAAAGGCTGTCTGTAAATTGGTCCAGATCACTTTTGGGGCGACGTAGGGGGTTATTGTGTGGCTTCAATCACAGCCTGTTTCACAAGATGTGCCTCTGATGAAGATTAAAATGGGTCTGTAATGGGCAATAAGAGCTTTCTTTATAGCTATCGACTTAGCTTCAAGCTTTGACCGGTTATATACACTGACCAAAATTATAAACCCCCATTTTCCATGAGCTGAACTCAAAGATCTAAGACTTTTTCTATGTATATAACATGCCTATTTCTCTCAAATATTGTTCACAAATCTGTCAAAATCTGTGCTTAATTTGTGTTAAGGAAATCTGCCTCCTTTGCCGAGATAATCCATCCACCTCACAGGTGTGGCATATCAAGATGCTGATTAGACAGCATGATTATTGCACAGGTGTGCCCTAGGCTGGCCAAAATAAAAGGTCACTCTAAAATGTGCAGTTTTACTGTATTGGGGGGGGGAGGGGGTGTCCAGTCAGTATCTGGTGTGACCACCATTTGCCTCACGCAGTGCAACACATCTCCTTCGCACAGAGTTGATCAGGTTGTTGATTGTGGCCTGTGGACTGTTGGTCCACTCCTCTTCAATGGCTGTGTGAAGTTGCTGGATATTGGCAGGAACTGGAACACGCTGGCGTATACGCCGATCCAGAGCATCCCAAACATGCTCAATGGGTGACATGTCCGATGAGTATGCTGGCCATGCAAGAACTGGGATGTTTTCAGCTTCCAGGAATTGTGTACAGATCCTTGTAACATAGGGCCGTGCATTATCATGCTGCAACATGAGGTGATGGTCGTGGATGAATGGCACAACAATGGGCCTCAGGATCTCGTCACGGTATCTCTGTGCATTCAAAATGCCATCAATAAAATGCACCTGTGTTCGTTGTCCATAACATATGCCTGCCAATACCATAACCCCACCGCCACCATGGGCCACTCGATCCAGAACATTGACATCAGCAAACCGCTCACCCACACGATGCCATACACGCTGTCTGCCATCTGCCCTGTACAGTGAAAACCGGGATTCATCCGTGAAGAGAACGCCTCTCTAAAGTGCCAAACATCATCGAATCTGAGCATTTGCCCACTCAAGTCGGTTACGACAACGAACTGCAGTCAGGTCGAGACCCCGATGAGGACGGCGAGCATGCAGATGAGCTTCCCTGAAACGGTTTTTGACAGATTGTGCAGAAATCTTTTGGTTATGCAAACCGATTGTTGCAGCAGCTGTCTGGGTGGCTGGTCTCAGACGATCTTGGAGGTGAAGATGCTGGATGTGGAGGTCCTGGGCTGGTGTGGTTACTCGTGGTCTGCGGTTGTGAGGCCGGTTGGATGTACAGTCAAATTCACTGAAACGCTTTTGGAGACGGCTTATGGTAAAGAAAGGAACATTCAATTCACGGGCAACAGCCCTGGTGGACATTCCTGCAGTCAGCAAGCCAATTGCACACTCCCTCAAAACTTGCGACATCTGTGGCATTGTGCTGTGTGATAAAACTGCACATTTTAGAGTGGCTTTTATTGTGAGCAGCCTAAGGCACACCTGTGCAATAATCATGCTGTCTAATCAGCATCTTGATATGCCACACCTGTGAGGTGGATGGATTATCTCGGTAAAGGAGAAGCGCTCACTAACACAGATTTGTGAACAATATTTTAGAGAAATAGGCCTTTTGTGTACATAGATCAAGTCTTAGATCTTTGAGTTCTTTCATGAAAAATGGGGGCAAAAAAAGTGTTGCATTTATCATTTTGGTCAGTGTATAATATATTTTGTGTTTTAAAGAAGGATGGTTCGTGTAAAATAAATATATCCACCATTAACTCTATCTCTTTCTTCATAGATTCTGCATTCTCAGGCACATGGGATCAGTTCGTAACTGGCAGGCTTATGAATATGCATTAAGTGAGGAAATGGGTTATAATGAAGTTGAGAGATAGTGTTAATTAGTGTAATTACATGCATGGTATCCACTAAACTGCAAGGCACACCTTCAACGAAGAGGTAATTAAAGCAGTTGAAAAGAACAGTTCAGTCTGGAAGGAAGGGAAACTTGGAATTTGGAAACGAAAAGAACTTCTTGTTATACCATGTACATTAATCATGATTAAAAGGCTCATAAAGGATTTTGTAGGTCTAATTTCCTGCAATAAAAATGGGCAATGGCTGCAGTGAACCTGGAGGTGGGAAATATAGTTATGTTTGTTCCCTTTGGTTTCATAGCAGAGTGTTTCTTAAACTTTCAAAAGTCATTTCAATTTTATTTTCATTACACAAAGGGTGTGGGGGAGTCTAATTTCTAGAAGTTCCATTGTTGAAAAAAACAGCAAGTTTCAGCTCCTCAGAGTTCCTAATTACAAGGTTGGTTGGTTGTTACTCCTTAACTGTTAGGTGTGTTTCACAGCTACTGATAATCTACTGCATTCATTGAGCTTTGTGTTGTACACAGACTGAAAACAAGAACCCAGGTCTTCCAACCATCAGTCATGAGTGTAATGACTGTATTATGTACTCTACCATTTTCTCTTTTCTTTTTTTCAAATAAATTAATACTTTTATTTAACAAGACTACAAAATCAACAGTACAGACATTTAAAATGTTACAAAAGATTTATATGTTAAAGACAAGCTGTTCTTTCTGTTGATTAAGGAATCCTGAACAAAAGGTATCAAGTTTACACAAAAATATAAAGCAGCACAATCATTGTCAACACTGATAATAAATAGAAATGTATAAGAAACGTATCAAATCAGCATATCAGATTGATTTCTGAAGGATAATGAGACACTGAAGCCTGGAGTAATGATGCTGAAAATTCAGTTTTGCACCACAGGAAAAAGATACATTTTAAAATATAGTAAACTTGACAACAGCTATTTTAAATTGTAATAATATTTCACAGTATTACTATTTTTACTGTATTTTAATACATGAATCAAGCTTTGGCAAGCATTTTAAATATTCTTTAGAAAAAATATACAGACTCAAAATATTTGATAAACAACCAGCCAATGACTATGTTAAGATATAATATATAGATACAGTAGCGGTGTAAATAAAATTATAAAACAAAATAATGCATATATTGTCTTCTTCACTCAGCAATATGTGAAATATATATATCTTCATTTGACCAGTAAAAGTGCAGAATGTTTCAATACATTTACATTTAATCATTTAGCAGACCCTTTTCAAGGTGACTTGGTGAAAAATTCAAATTCAAACACAAGTGATAAATCTTATGGAGTCAGCAATATTAGCAGCCCTGAAATAATTCACAGGTACAATGCTACTTTACGAGATGCTTTAAATCAGGGGTACCCAAACTTGGTCCTGGAGAGTTTGGGTACCCCTGATTTAACTCAACTTAAGCAAGAAAATCATAGCTTTACTTAAAGTAAATAAACTTATTGGAAAAAGCAGTAAAAACTTAGACTGCAGCTATTTTAAAAGCTAAACATCATATAAAATCTAGCTCATGTGTGTCTAGTATGCTATATTATCTAAAACAACTATCTGTAACGTCACCTATATTTTAAACATACAGTAGAAGATTTATCTGGAAAAACCTGAATACATGCAAATAAACACATGAAAAATAACTTAAAAGTGCCTGTAATATCTCACACAGCAACTGTCTCGGAAAGACAATGGCAAAAAAGTTAAGAAAAATGCTGTGAATGCAATATTACTCAGGGTATTTTGTCTTCTGCACTACATGCTGCAATGAAAAGGCGTGAAATTTTGCGATTGTGTGTGATTGTCTGTAGTTAAAATACTGTAGTGTATTACAAAATATGGACTATCGCAGCCCAAAAATAATCATTAATATACAGTAGATAACATATCTCAGTATCTCGCTCTAACATTTGCATATCAGCATCTGGAGAAATTCTGACACACAGGGATGCATGTGTGCATCACAGTCACGCATGAGAGCAGCTCCACTAAAAAGAGAAAGCAGGGTACATTCCTTCCATAGGGAAAATTTGTTTTTCTAGTAACAAAGTGTATGACAATTGAAAAAAATAATATTTATTTGTATTGAATAATGGGGAAAGCATGACTACACAATAGTAAGACTGCAGAAACAGGAGAAATGTATGGTTGTGATGAAATTCCCCCGGATGAGGTCAGTTCATGAAAATATTTCTGAAATTCTGCATGAGGGCTTGTAGAATATCTTTGACATTTACAGTGTTTTTGAACATATTCAATAAAGGGGTCGTACAACAGGGTCTCGAGCTACACTTTCTTTGCCACGGGTATTGAAAAATAAGCTCACTTTAAATTCCATGTGCTGCCTTTGCCTCGGGTGCTAGTCAATAACTAAAGCTGTCAGGCCTATTCACAAAGCCAGTCCCAAATCAAATCTACAGGGTGTGAGAATGCTGTGAGTACATCTCGAAAACATTTGTGGAACCTCGGAAGAAATTTAAAGTTAACAAAACTCTTCTCTAGTCAGACAAAGGGCTGAAAAAGCAAGACATTTTGAAAAGATTTAGCTGGGAGAAAATCTAGCAATTAATTAGGATAATTGAGATCAGATCTGTAACATGATCAAGAGAGTTCAAAAGAACAGCATTTATTTGGAATATAAATATTTTGTAGCATTATAAATGTCTTTACTGTTATTTTTAATCAGTTTAATGCATCCATGCTGAATAAATACGTATTAAGTATTCATTTATTTACAAAAATAAATAAAATTAAATAAAACAAACTTACCAACCCAAATAAATTTACTTCAAATATATAATAAACATTGCATGATCCCTGGCAGTTCTCACCCTATAAAAATGCCTACGGGTATCATCAACTATTTACTTGTTAAATAAACAAGAAGTTTCTCGTCACATTTGGTGCGTATTAAACCCAGACAGAATGTTTGAATAGATTATTACTGGATGTGCTGGATGGATCAGTGCCAATTCTGTGAAGAATGTATCTATTTCAAGTGTTTGTTTTATCCTAGACGTCCTCCGAATCTCAGTTCGACATGAATATTCACACTTCAGTTTAAATGCCCTTCGTGGCTGCTTTCTAGGGCAATAAACTTAACAGCCAAATACAACTCCTCAAAACTTTTAAAGTCTCCTCAGAGAGCCAAAGTCAGGCTTGTTGAATCTAATAAAACACAACTACCTTCAAAAGTTGCCCTCTTCCATGACATAAAAGACAAATGGTAAAAGAGCTACAGGAGGTTCATTAGCTTATGTTTAAATCTGATTAGCGCACTAAAAACCATCAGAACACAAAGCCAGTAATCCACTTTTAAGATAACACTTGCTTTTTCTTTTCGTTTTGTCTTTGGAGGAGTGAAAAAAGGTCAATCTGCAGTTTTGCAATAACAAATGAATTTCCTCATATGGAAAATAGGTAGATTACTCCTTTAGTTTCCAAGCTGTTATCTGCAAAAAACAAAGTCTTTCTGCACAACAGCCGATTTGGTTCATGTTACTCCTGAGGACAGAAGAACATAAAGTGTGTTTAGAAAGGGTGGCAGTGCTTGTTCAATGCCCTGGAAAGTTTGCTGCACCAAGCAGCTTTGGGTTAAGCTAACGCAGGCAGCAAGGTTACAGATATTCGCAGAGCCTACTGTAAAAATCAATGGCATGCTTGAGCAAGAGAATTAATCAAAAAGACACTGCTATTTGAACGCAAGTCAGGGATATGTGACATGCGTTATATTCATTAATCAGCTTCCTTGTGGCCCAGGTTACGGAAGCATTTCCACCTCAGAGTAAATGCGACTTTATTTTTCCTAAAAGCTTTGTATCGCCCAATTGTGACTTCATATCTTGTAATTTCCTGTTTATATGTCACAATGTGATTTTACATCTTGCAATGTGTCTTTGTTTCTTGGATTTGGGACTGTTTATCTTGTAATTTAACTTTTTTTATACCGTATCTATTTTTTATTTCAAAATTGAAGTATCTTCTGATTTTTAACTTTAAAGCGAAACAGACTTCCATACCATGTAGAGTATGAGGCTTGAAAACCATGCCTCCAACGTGAGCTGTAATCTTCCTCGGTTTTCTCAGAACCTTCTTACATATCTTCTCCACCAGTAATCAAACTACAGATACCAGAGGGTATTATGCAATACTATTGGCACCATTCCGCTAGAGAGTAAATAGTACAGCTACTAATTAGTCTAAGTTCTAGAATCTGAAGAAAAAAACACCACCTGGTGAAAAAATAAAAGGAAAAATCAAGCACAATGCAAGGAAAATGTGCCATCGAAAGTTCTTCTATAAGAAAGAAAAAGTACCAAATGAGGGCGTAAGAGAAGTTGGAGCAAGCCAACTCTGACAGCGGAGCAAGTGGGGTTAGAGCTTTGATGGGCAGTAACGACAGAAAAATCAAGGCGAGGAGAACTATTTGCAGGCTGAGATTTACACCCAGTAGAATTTAAACATGCAGGAGATGTTTTAAATCAGACTTCAGAGCACTTAAAAATCCACATCTTCATCTCAAAAAGACCTTCTGTGAAAGTACGTAATGATCATAAATAACATAAATTTATGTTTAGGTTGTGCGTCATTCAGATTTGAACTGAAAATACTTTTTTATTTCCTTAATTTGGACTGAACTGAAGTAGCGAAAATAATGCAAAACTGCTATTTAAATTTTTATGTTTTGTATAATTTTGTTTAAAAACTAATTGTTTTGAATGTTGTCAAGACAGACAGAAGGGGTAGACAAAGATAGAATGATAGATTGATTCGATTGATTAGATAGATAGAGTGGCAGACCGAAATAGATAGATTGAACAAAAAAGATAGCTTGAACGCTAGATACTATAACATGACAGGATGATTAAATGAATGGCAGAATGATAGATAGAACAACAGACAGACAGACAGACAGAGAGAACGATAGATAGACAGAATGATAGAATAATAGATAGACAGAATGATACAACGATCGAAAAGTGATGGAACGATAAGATAGAAAGACAGACAGACGGACATTACAGATATACAGAATAGAATTCCCTTTCCTGTCATTGTAATTCAAAACACAATTCAATTTCATTTTTAGTTAAATTCACATTCACACTGGCACTCGTGAATTGGGAGCCAATTCTTTATGTCTGGATTATGGCCAAATCTTTTTGTAGACCTCTAGGGGTTTTGATTAGAACCAAATCAATCCCAAGAAACTGAGGACAGGCCCATCTGTGCAGATCTTCAAAACCTGCTCTTACTGTCTGTTCTTCAGCTTCATAGGATGTTCTTATGTATTCCATAGAGACCGGTACCACCTGGATAAGACTGGCTTAACGGATAAGATGTTCAAAAGTTTAAATTCTCCAGTGACTACAAAACCATCCTGAAAATCTGACTTTAGGAGGAAGCTCAGGGCAATGCAAGTGGACACCTGCAAATTCTTCCAGATCTTCGTTCTACCATACCTACACATACAAAGCAGTCAACTCAGCTACAAGACTATGTGTCAGAGAAGGTGTTGAGCAGCCCTAAGGAACCCCAGGGAACTGTTCACAACACAGCCGTGCTGCGAAAGAAAGGCCAGAGCAAACCAAACTATCTGACGTGGCTCAGATCTCTCATTGTGTGCAGCAAGCTGTTAGCGATGTGCAAGCGTAATGGCTTGTTTTTCAATGCTAAGGGAACAATAGTGGTTCAGATAATTCCAAAGACCCGAACAAACCAATCAGGAAGGCCACCTTTGATGCCGCACTAACTTTGAACTCACTGGAGACAAAGCAGGGAACAGGATGGTGGCCAAATTGGAGTCCATAATGAACAGTGTGGCATCTTAGAGGACCTTTAGCCAGGGTTTATTCCAGCATGGTGCTCTAAGAAGCGCTACTGGGGATTCTTCTTGCCTGGTGCCAACAGGCTGGATAGTGCCATCTGTCCACCTGCACAGTCCCCCTGGCAGTGAGGAGGAATGACATTGGACAAGGTTACTTTCTTCCATTCACTGACCCAATAATGATTTCATACTTTTTTCTAAGCAATTATTGGCTGAGGGCGATGTGTGCATGTATAGTGAGAATTTAGGAACAAGTAATGTATGTATACCAATCTATCTGGAGTTTGGGCTGGGTAAAAATATAGATTTTTCCATTTCTTTATTTGAATGATCTTGAAAAACCCAAGATTGATCTGATGCTCAATGCTGGTGTTTCATGCACCGCTGAATCTAATCATATTTTACCTGATTTTGCATTAGGAATTGAATGCAATGAGATAAAAAGGTCATATACTGCAAAATATTGCCAACATAATAACTCCATTAAGTTGTCCTTGTGGGATTCAAGCAATGGCAGAGTCATTTGTTCATGAACAGGACTACATTGTGTCGTCAGATTGATAAACAAAAAATTATTTTGAATGAATCAAAAACATACAGCTCAAAGTATGGTTCAATTGATAAAGATATTATTGTTATGAATCAGGGCCCGTATTCATGAAAAATCTTAGTGCTAAGAGTTGCTTCTAGTAACAATATTCTAAGAAAATTCTTAGAAATGTGGGCTTTTCCTCTTAAAATTTAAGAAAAGATCCTAGTAAAGAAAAAAGTAATTCAGAAAGCATCTTAACCCTTAAAAGAGGTCTTAAGGTCCAAATTTGTTAGTAGTACGCACGAGGACTTTTAAGAGGCTTAAGAGTTTCTTTAGCAGTGGAGAAAATGGATGAAACATGAAGAAGGAGAAGAAATGTGTTGCACACAATGCATGACAGTGAGTTAATAAGACGCTACACATTAGATCGTGCAGGAATCATGTTTGTGACCGATCTTATTTGAGACACACTAACATCTCCGACACCACGTAGAAATGCCATAGCGCCAGATATAGAAGGTAATCCCTACTTTAACATATTTGGCAACTGGAAAAATACAACCATGCAGCAGCGATGATTTCTGTACCTGACAGCACGTTCTGAACCGTATTGTGTCGCTGTTAATTTCCTATGAAATACGGTAAGTATGACAATATGGTAAATAAAAAATAAATATACATTTATAATGTGTGTGTGTGTGTGAGTGAGTGAAAGAGAGAGAGAGTATGGTAAAACATGAAAAATGACACCTGTAATTTCAAAGTGAAGGCTTATAATAAACCCTACTCTTAAAAGCGCTCTTTTATTTCCTCCTTGAACAACCAACCAATCACATTCTTCAAAAGACTGTGCCATAGCTAGCAACGGGGTCAGGCCCGCCTCCTCACTAAGATAAAAGTTTTTGTCTTTTCCTCGCTCAGAGTTGCTCTCAGATTGGTCCTGAATCACTTTTGAGCTAAGACTTAAGCTAAATTAGGAGCTCTCTAAAAGGATCTTAAAATCTTTAAGAATACGGGCCCTGATCTTTTTAGTGAATCAAAAACACAGTGCAACCAGTGTGGTGTAATTTATAAACAAATGATTCTTATGAACCTGTCCCTTTTTAGTCTATCCAATGCACAGTGTGAGCATTGTGGTCCAATTCTTGAATAAATGATTCTTATAAGCAGTTATTTTTAGTCAATCAGAAACATACGTCACAACCAATGTTGTCCAATTCAGGAACAAATGATTCTGATGAACTGGTTCTTTTCATGGAATCAAATGCATACAACACAACCAGTGTGGTCTGATTCGTAAGCAAATTATTAATATTAACCGTTCCTTTTAGTGAATCAAAAACACAGTGCGACCAGTGTAGCCCAATTCTTTCAATCTGTCAAAATGACTTACAAACTCAATAATTATTATCTGAAAAATCCTTCTATGAGTCCATCAGAGTGTTTACACAATAACATCAAGTTCTCATTACTTACAGTAATGGGATATTTTATTAAGAATTATATACAATATATCAGAGAAAATATGCAGGTACTCAAATTAATCAGAATCAAAATGAATTGAAAATATGTGAATAGCAAATTAATTGGGATTTGGGAATTAATACCCAGTCCCATCTATAGTTTTACAAAAACAAGCCGATTATTTGATATAATAATATGTCTTGTCATTGTAAGGATCCTTGCTCCTTTTTCTCTCAAGAGGACAACAACTTTGTATCCAAAGATGTATGTGGCAACAACAGCCTGACAAACCAAGCAGAAAATGATGATACATATTTGCTCTGGTGCCTTCCAAAGCCCAGAACAATCTGAAATTCAGAAGGCATGAAGGCCAGGTCCCAAAGTACAGCAACAGGTGCATCTTCAGGCCTGTGCATCTGTTTGCCAGCCATGTCTAGCTCTAAACTCCCAGGACTCACAAATGACTGAATCTCATTTCAAAAACCCTGCAAACACTGAATGGAAGAGACACAGAATCATCTTTTAGTGAGTAAACTGGACTATGAATTTCATGAACAAGAGTCACAAAGTTTTATGGTTATTTCTTAACATCTTTGGGCCCTTGATTGGAGCAGTGAGGTTTAAAATAGATTTAATCTCTCAAGGTTTATGAGCTACATTAGAGGATACGGTCTCAAGGTCACTGTGCCTCTGAGTTAGGGCTGTGCGATTAATCGAAATCGAAATAAAATCGCGATTTGAGATTGCGCGATTTCTAAATCGCTTTATAGGTCGATTTTTTTTCTGCGCCCCGCCCCAACCTCCCGCAGTATGCTATCCGAACCAATCAGAATGCAGCAGAACAGAACAGACCGGGCATACAGACAGATAGTATGCTAAAGAAACAGGGAAGATGAGTTCAGAACAGGATAAGGACTTGGTGGCCAAGAAAATGCATGTTGCATGCAGAGCACACAGCGGGGAGTAGCGATCATATTTCCTTCAGAGCAGAGAGCGTCTTTCTGAAGATCCCGCTCCGCTTGCTCAATACGCTCAGCACAAAATGCCCCTTTGGTAGTTTGTTAATTCCAGAATCTGTGGAATAGGCTAAGCAATGTTTGTCTAAGCTAATGTTTCTAAAAGCAAATTCTAAAATCCTGTGAAGATTTACACGTTTTAATGGACCGCATTTCCCCACAGTTTTGGTCTATTTTTAATTTTAGAAAGTGTTTCTTTTATTTACGCCACGAAATAATTATTTGTCAAGTGCATTTCATCTTGTGTGTGCTTTCATGGGCCTGATAAGTATTTTGTGAAATTCTATATCTGCTTTTCATCTTGTGTGCGTGTTTTGAATATGAAGCGTTGTTTTAATGGAAACGTATACTTTTTCAGTTATTTAATTTTTTACGCAAATGTTCCAAGTGGCTTCAAAACAAGACACGTTTTTAAATTAAGATTTTAAATGTTATACATTTAAATTAGGGATGTTCATTTCGGTTATTTTTCCCAACCGTTAACCGACAAATATTATAGAACTGAATTAAATTAAAAAGAATAAGTGTCTGTGACCCGTTAAAAATACTAGCATCTGTTTTTCGGGTATTGATTTCACATGTGCAAAAAGCAGCAAACAACAGAAGAGGATTCACCTGATCACATCATATTATATCACACACCTGCAGCACTTCTGCGAGCAGAGAAAAACTTAATTCACCTAGATGCTGGGTTGAGCCTTTTGGGTCATTTTTTGGGGTTATTTGTTCAGTGTTTGGGTAGTTTGTGTACATTTTATTTTATTTATAAAATTGTTTCTGTCAGTATATTGTTTAAATCTATGCAGAGCAACATTCGCGGTGTGAATCAATAAACGAACGCCGCGTCGGCCGGGTCTTATTGCGTGATTAAGAGTCTGATGCTTTGCATAAAATAAACGATTATATTTATAAAGATACAGAACACAAATACTTTGGATGTTAAAACATGTCCTCAGAGCTGTTGACTGTTTGTTGTTGAGCAGGTAATGAAGGCAATCGCAGTTCATTTTGTCCATGAGTGAAGCGCGGGGCGGCGGTCTGATCCGTGATCAGTCCCCGCCGAACACGACTCCAGCTCGGCGTGAGAGCCAGCGCCGTCACGGTGGAAACACAATTACAGAGCGGTCGATTTACTCGTGAATTACATCGGTTTAATGTTTAATTTTTACTTCTAATGTTTGTTAAACGAGATTAAACAGGCAATGTGTAGGCTTATAGCTTATAAAAACAAGCAAATGAGAAATAAAGGAAGTTATCACATCTGGAGTATTTTACAGAAGTTTAGAGGATTTAAGTTAATCTGTAAATATTATTTCATGCATAAAGGAAAAAAAAGCGAATATTATAATAGAAACGAATAAAGCCATTAGCTGAGTTAAATCATCCATTAATGATGGTTTAAATAAACAATCAAATGTACTGGGTAAATGTAACTCAAATGTACTTTTTACCAGCCCTAATTGGTTTGTTTTGAACCCAGTGTTGTTTAGAGTATGCAGAGTTTGTTCATTATTGTGCTGCGCGAAATTAAAGCAGACGGCAGAAAGATGCATTCTATTTTTTTTTTATTTTACAAAAAAGCAAAGATAATTTTTTTATTGTTTATGTACACAAATAAAAGCAGACCTTTTACAATTCCGATTATCTTCATGACCGAGGAGTTGCTTCCACTGTTAGAAGAGGAATAAATCCAGTGATTGCTTCAGCGACGCATGCGCGCACATTTAAGTATTCTACCTTCACAATGCAGCCTGTTCATTATCATTATAAAAACAACCGGTCAAACATATGGAAAAAACACACTGCTCTGTTTAAATATGTAAAATCTGTGCTGTTTAGCGTTATCACCGTACCGCCGTGAAGTTATGCAAAACATTTTGTTTTATGTGGATATTGTAAGGGTAAATAAATAAAAGGTAAATAATATTTTGGCATTTAAATACCGCGAATACAGGAACATTTGATTTTGTGTTGAAGGAGAGACCCAACATTGGTTTCAGTTTTGTTTTAGCCTAAAATAATTAGTTTTGGTTTGTCGTTATAGCTTCTTAATTTTAATTCTTGTTATTTTCTAGCCTAGGCCTACTGTTAATTGTAAGGATTTGTTGTGGAGTGAGGGGAACTAAAATAGCCTAGCTATGTTTACAGTGTTTATTATAATGTTTGTAATTCGCGTCAGCCTTTTTCTGAATGAAATAATAAAATGCGACTTATAGGCGACTTTGTTTTTTCTCTCTCGCTCTCTCTAAAAAACGTGTTTTTTTATACGTGTAACTTATTTTAACCATAAAGCAAACCTTTTAAAATATTTTGATAAATTACTAAAAATAAGTAAGTGAATTTAAACCGTTTAACTGATTGTATTATTGGGTCAAAATTATTATCGGTTGGCTAAAGGTTAATTAACATCCCTAATTTAAATGAACAATTTCACTCTGAAACATAACCATTTCTTATCGGACTACTGCTTTAATTGAGACATTTATTTAATAATGTCACTATAAACAGGAAAAAATAAATATGCCTAACGTTACTGGAGACATTTAATGTGAGCGCGTGATCTGAGCGGGATTCGGTTTACCGGTGAGCGTGAGCGGATCATTAGCAGAGCGTTTATTTTGGCCGTGAACGACTGAGCGGAGCGCACACACACAAAGCAGAATATTGAACCGCTCCGCTTCGCTCACATGTTCTGGTTGCATCTTGTTTTGTTGGATTTGATTACTCACATATACATATAATATATATATATATATGTATTTTGCCATTTGTCTGTTCTAGAGACATGTTACAACTTTTTGGGAAAGGTCTAATTGGTTTCCTTTGGAAATATGTTTCAAATTCACACAGAATGCATTTATAACTGTAAAGGTCAAGGTTTCTTTATTTGTCACATGATAAATTATACAGGGTATAATCAAAAGTGAAATGTAGATCAAATCAGGACCGCTCAGTGGACAGTGCAAAGAATACAAATTATATAAAAGTAACACCACACAAGAGCATATATATATATAGGTAAAAAAAAGAAATAAAGAGTAAAATGTGTAATAGAATAAAGAAAAGTGCAACACAAGATGTGCAAGACAAGTAAGATGTGCAAAAACAAGTAAGATGTGCAAAACAAGATGTGTAAGATAAAGCATGTCTGTTTGTGTCAAAATCGTGATAAATCGAAAAAAATCAAAAATCGTGATATATATTTTTTGTCCATATCGCACAGCCCTACTCTGAGTGTTTCTGAAGAGAATCAAATGTGCTGAGCATTCAGTGGAAAAACCCTAGAACTGCAATGTTTCTGACATCATAAACGTTTGCATTCACCCACCAAAATCAAGTTTACTGACACTAAACTTTTTAACAGAAGTGTATATATAAGATACATTAATATTACCAACTTAGTGTCTTATGTTTTACATAATTCTTTTATAATCACATTACTGCATAATTTAAACAATTAAAAATAACAAATGGCACATAAAAATGCTTTGCAATGTCAAAACTAATTCAAGCCCACATAAATTAATGTATGATGCATCATACTTTATCAAAACATTTTACTGAAAAAAATAAAAAACTTAGCAAAAGGTTAATTGAAAATTATGAAACATTGCTTTTATAAAAAAGGTAACATAGCAACAGTTTGCTGCTCACAGACTTTCTGTTACAGTCAGTATCAGATCATTATCATCAATTTAAAATATAACATCTATAAACACTTTGTTTAAAAAGTTGTTAAACTACATCATGCTTGTCTAACTGTACATTATAAAACCGAACAGTGAAATTAATTAAATGAAATGAGTTACTTTCACTCAAATAATGAAAGTTCATTGGACTTAATTGGAATAAGTTCTGTGAACTCAAAATGTCGTTGTAGTAAAGTGAACTTAAAATTATTGCTTTTTCTAGTTCCTGCTCAAGAACAAGGAAATACGTGTTATTTTGTGTGTTTTTGCACAAGATTAAAATAGAGAGGCATAAGTTAGTACTTGGTTTCTGTTATGTTGGTTTTGAAGTGCTACCGTTGTGGTGAAGAGTAGAGCCTGTGGTTAAGTTAAGGATGGACAGCAAAACTTCAAGTCTTTATACTGCATGTTTTTTTTTACTATTTACATTCAAATGTTGTTGTGAGTCTTTTAGATATTTACATTAGCATGTGCCAGTGTGCTGTTTCTAACTAGTACTAAACTATAAAGATCTGAATGAATGTGCTGTTGATGGAAGCAAGTTGTGTATAATTATCATTGTGATAAGTGGGGTGAGATTATGGAAGCGAGGCTTTGCTCCAATTGCTCTAAGGCCCGAGAACTTAAAAAGAATTGAGCTTTTTTACTAAATTGTTTTGAGGCAATAAGTTGTTTGGACTATTACTAAAGGATTCAAACAGTTCATTTACTCCCTCAAGTAGAATAGATGAGTGTTGAAACAGAGCAGTTTTGGTGCCCCAAAACAGCCTGTTACAAACTTTCCTCAAAATCTCTTTTTGTTTTGGGGCACCAAAACTGCTCTGTTTCCCACATTCTTCAGAATATATTCCTTTGTGTTCAGCAGAACAAATACATTCATACAGGTTTGGAACTACTTGAGGGTGAGCAAATGATGACAGAATTTTCATTTTTGGGTGAACTATCCCTTTAATTTATCAGGGTTTACAGTGTACTAAATTGTGTGAGATTGTACATGACCCAACTTTAAGTCATTTTAACAACACCAACAAGCTTATATGTAATGCACAGATCTGAGTTTAACTCCCATGTTATCACTAGGAATAGACTTCCAAATCCTCTGAAAACTCATACATATGAACTGATCCGTTCGCTCAACAACACTAATTATCCCTCAGTGCAGAGAACCAGCCTACTCGAACTCAAACTTCTCCCCAACCACGTGCAATGAGTCAAGCAGAATCTATCCCTTCAGGAGTCACTCAGCAGCAACAACACATGGAGAAGCAGTGGGACCGTCCTTCATCACCATGACAACTACAGTATATGATCATAGTCTTTCAAAAGATCCACAATATAGTGGGCTGCAAGCAGGGCAGATCTGCTTTCATGTAGGGTGCGATTGAGAAAGCGGTTCTAAAGCAGCCGTCGAGACTGCCTTGGCTGCTGCTGCAGGGGATCTTTTGACTGAGCTGAGAGACATGAGATCACAAGGGACATCATCTCCTGGTGGTTTGCTGGTGCCAGTTATTTATGAGACCCAGAGCTAATGACCCAGCTTTAGAGCAGCAGCGGCTGTCTTTGAAGTGAACCTCTTTGTTCAGATAGGAGGGTTAAAACCTCTGTGGGTCCTGCTTTCAATGATTTAACAAAAGTAATGGCTTTATAAATCGTTTATCCCTTCATCTTTATCCAAAAAAATATGTTTTCATCTGTGTGTAAATAGATAGCTCAGCCTTGTAGATAAACGGAAGGTTCATCTTAAAAAGCTAAAATGTATAGTTCACATTAAAATGTATAATTCTGTTATAGTTACACTCATATCATCCCAAAACTCTATGACTTTCTTTCTTCTGTCAGTCACAACACAATATATTTATGGTTCCAATCATCATTTTATATTTTTGTTTAAAAAAAAAAATAAATGTTATTTTTAGGTTTTTGTGTGGATCACTGCATTAAAATGCTTGGCACAAATCTGTCATGTCATCGAAAACAGTATAAAAACGTACTCATGATTTAAATAAATATGGAGAGCAAACAGGGCAAAATAAATGTAGCCTTGAGTATCAAGAACATAGAAATTCTATAAAAAAAAAATCTATGTTCTGGGAATACAGATCAAAATATTAATAACTCGTAACTAATTGACAGGAATGCATGCAAATGTCAAATAAAATGCTCTTAATAAGAAGAGTCCACTAGAATGAGGTGGTTTCACCTGCAATCGAAAAACAATCCTATAGCAAGTAGTACATCATTGTTTTGCCAGGCTGTGATGTCAAGTAAAATCAGTCAAATGTCAGCTAAAAGCCACTGCTATTACAAAAAGGGCAAGAAAAGTATTTGTCATTTCATGGGGTTTCTAATAAGAGTGTCATTGAAGAGGAATAGATGTTCCTGATGTGCTGATTCAATGCTCAGTGCCCAGTTAAATGCATTTCATGTCAAAGAGAAGACAAGAGCTGAGTGTAAAATCTCCACGACTTATTACCATTTAACTGATGGAAAGACACACTAACTAATCTTCTATCACGCTACAATCAAACCCGCTCCCTAAGGTCGCAAAACTCTGGACTCTTGGTAGTACCTAGAACAGCAAAGTCCACTAAAGGAGGTAGAACTTGTTTATATTTGGCTCCCAAAATCTGGAATAGCCTTCCTGATAACATTCGGGGTTCAGACACACTATTTAAATCTAGATTAAAGACACATCTCTTTAGCCAAGCATTCATATAATGCATCTTATAATCTTGTACTGCATTTATATCTGATCAAATGCACATTATTATGCTTTAGCTTGGGCTGAACTGATAATTTAAACTGATGCTACGCTAATTGTCTTTATTTGTTTATCTGTTTCTGCACTTCAGTCTGGATCAACCTTAAATGATCTGAGATGACCGAACACCTGAGAAGAGATTATGACAACCCCTCGGAGGACCTCAGAGGAAGCCAACCATCAGCGATTATACTTTTTATTAAAAGTCTGCCATAAATGGTGGCTCAGCACCTGGAGACAACCTCTACAGCCCCTACAGCCATGAGTCAGATACATAGATGAGCCCAGAGACAGATCAGTGAGGACCTACCTAGACATCCAGGGAAAGACCCCTGGAACCAGTGGACCACTTAGACTTTGCTAAACAAACTACTGATGGTCTGGCCGGAGGAACTGCCCCGACTGAGCCTGGTTTCTCCCAGGTTTTTCTCCATTCTGTCACCGAGTTATTTTTTAGTTGGGGACACTTCATTTGCACAATCATCGACTTGATTGCACAGATATTATTTAAACTGAACTGAGCTGGACAATGCTATTACTAAATTCAATAATGAAATGCATTCAGCTGAAAATTGAGAGTTAAATCTTGTCATTTTACTTTATTGACACATTGATATTGTGCAGTGCTTTGTTACATTGTATTGTGTGACAAAAAATTTAAAACAACCAGCCCAAATGAAAGACATTTTCTACTAGTGTTTTAAAACACCACATTTTCCAGTAACAGTTCATTTTTAGCAGATAAAGGTGTAGTGTCACATTTAGAGGAGACCGAAATGAAGCAATAATCAAACACACTCACATATGTAGAGCTGTAAAATCTGATTCCTTTTTGGAAATAGTTTATTTGAACAATTCATTTAAATGAACCAGATTCACCCAGTCAATAAAAGTACTAATCGTCTAATATAACATAATTCAAGCACACATAATCAAATTCTTAACTGTAAAGAAAGAAACACCAAGTAAACTTGCTGTGAAAATTCACGTCATATTCAATATTCCTGTCATATTTAGCCCAGCACAGGGTGGACTGTAACTGCATGGCACAGCATGTGAAATGAGGAAATTTGAGCACTTTGTTTCCTTTCTGATTGGCAGTGCTAACTTAAAAATAAAAAGAGTTTCCGTGGCAACTAGACACAGCTGCTTCTGTGATAGAAAAAGTTATGTATTAAACAAAGCCACTAGTCTTGCTCCCCCACTGTAATTTACCTCACTTACGTTTCCCCACATATTACAAAATGTAATTTTGCAGCCGAATAATTTGCTAAAATCCTGATTGATTAATAAAACATCTGTTACTTAATGCAATGATTAAATATATCCCTGAGAGCTCTCCTGCATTACTCTCATGTCATAAGAAATGAAAACTGTTATTATAGTTACAACAATGATCGTTGTGGGGAACATCACTGGAGTTTAAACGGAGTCCATGCTCTGCTTTATAAACTAATGTAAAAAATACAGCAACACAAACTTCATAACTCACCATCACATTCAAACATGGCCTATATTTTATAACCCATAGATGCAACCTTTTAATTTAGAACTACTTATGAGAGCGGGAACAAGAGATGATAGATCTGTGTGAATAATATGCATGACATTATTCTTTTGCTGTTGGTTCAGTTTGATTAATTCAAATGAGCCAATGCAACACAAATTCCGAACATTTTGTCACCATTTCATGTAATTAATTGAAATTTGTATAATTTGAATTATTTTGTTGGCCATACCCAGAAGATCAGAGATCCAAAAACTGACAGAGATATGTTGGTAATTGATGTTTGTATTATTTTCTATAATCGAACACCTTCTGTATTTAAATTAGTACTCTACTAAATTACTATTTGACCATTTTCCCTTTTTATTGCCATTTTTCTGGCATGCAGCAAGAAATACCAATAGCTGATGCTTGATAAAAAAGCCAAAAATAGTAAAACGTGTAATGGGCTGCCTTCTACATTAATTAATGAGACACATAATAGTTTTAATACTGTACTTAATCAGATTGGTTCAGCGAGACAGTACACATGGCCTTAAATGTAAGCCTTCATTGAATTAACCGCAAAAGTCTTTTTTTCTATTTAATTATGTTCACGGAACGTTACCTTTATGTTATTTTTATTTTTCAGTGTGTATAATTGAATTAAAATGCTTGTCACAAATCTGGCTTGTCTTGCATAAGTAGTAGAAAACAGCATAAAAACTTGCTCATGAAGTCAGTAAATATGGAGAGCATACAGAACATTCAATCCATATTCAGACAGAATGTTGAGCTGAATTTATAAGTGACAGGATGTGTGAGAGAGAAAATGAAAGACCAGAAGTGTATGTGGTGTAAGAACGTGTCCATCGAAGTGAAATCAGAGAGTGAGATAAAATGTGTGTGTAGAGAATGAGATCGCACAACTCACCATCTCACAGCAGGGTTCTGGGTAGGACAAAGAATAGACTGACCTCTCAGTAATACTGTACATGAGGAAGATCAGTATATGGGTCTGCAACAAACCTGTTCAACCTAGAAAAGGGCTGTTGAATAAACTCCTAAATCCAACTAAAATCTCATTCTGCCAAACTAAATGCATTACAAAAACTGAAATCTATTTAAGCAATGCCAAAATAAGTTTAAGCTCTAAAGTAAAGTTATCAAACTGCTCTAGAACATGGGAATGGAAATGTGACAGCATTTTAATTTTTGGCAGAACTATCTCTTTAAAGAAACTTGATATTTGGGCTTTTAATATTTAGGCTTTTAACCCCTTTTACAAGTCTCATCACATAAACTACACATTTAAAAAATGTTTTATATAATAATTGGTTCCACAAATAACCTTTGACACCTATAGAACCTTTCCACACAACAAAATATTCTTTAGATTAATAAAACATTCTTCAAAGAAATAAAAAATGGTTCTTTTAAGATCTTTCCATTGCACAAAAAGCTATTTATAGTGGAAAATATTTATTTATAGTGTATCCATAGATATGTATGGGTAGATTCTCCAGTCGACCGCTCCAAGCACGTAGACGCTTCTGCCATCTAAATAATAGGGAATCTACCTACTCATATTTATGGTTGAACCTGCATGAATGGTCATGTGTTAACATTTATAAAACGCAGGAAACGTTCATTGTGAATTCTAAACGATAAGTGTGAACCGAGCCTAAGAAAAAAATGGTTCTGTTGGGTTCAACTTTTTTTTTTTCAGTGATGGCATGAAAGAACCATTTTGGGTTCTTAAAAGATCCAGTGTGAAAAACATTTAATAAAGAACTTAAAGAACCTTTTGTCCAATAGAAAGCTTCCATGGATGTTAAAGATTATTTGTGTAATCACTGATGCCAATGAATGGTTCCTCTATGGCATCATTGTGAAAATTCCCTGATCAAGATTATTGTTGGAACCTTTATTTTTAAGAGTGCATGTTTCTATAATAATGATTGTGTTTAATTTTACAAACTGAGGGATTATTCATAATTATTTGTATTTATACATGTAATTATTACATACACCTCTTGTTTTGAACCGGAAACATTCAGTTAAAATTCCTCAGAACACACCGTTTTCTAATTACCTGGTGCAATATGGCCACATCTCTCCATCTGTTGGGCTCTCTGGGGTGTAAACATCATTATCTGATGTGATATGACACTGTCGTTTCTGTATCAAAGTGTCATTCATCAGACTACTGGCAGGTTTCAAATAAACACATGCAGTATTTTGGTCTCAATGAAAGGCGAGATGATGGATGGCCCCTTTCATCGCTCCTCTCTGACCGACAGCTTGTGAAATTGTGCGCAAGACGTGATCCTGCTCCAGGCACGAGGGGCAGCTGTTCGGATAGTATTAATCAGCACTGTATAATCTAGTAGAAATAATCACTGGAGGATAGAGGATTTCGTCCCAAGGATTCACATACATCCAACTATCATATCCCAACAAAGACATATCAAATAGAAAGCACAAACAAGTAGCCTAAAGCAGAGGAGGGAAGACGCTGCTAAATCATCTCCTGAGTAGGCCAGTGGAGTGTTCTCCTTTCATCTCTACATCCTTGTAGGCCTCTCAGACAGAAGCATTATTCAGCATCTCAAAGTGAATCCTCCATCAAATGCCAAAACCTCCATCCAGTGAATCTTGTTTCTAACTTTAGTCCCTAATTCAGCACAAAGTAAAAAGAGTCCTGCAGGCAACCCAGGAGTAATTCAGCAGGACGTGGAGTAGTTAAAAGTGGTTAATGATCTGAGCTGAGGATTATGTAGGTTTAATCTTGCAAACTATCCTAAAATTTTTCACCATTGTGGCTCTAAGCAAAACCATCAAACCTGTTTAACCTGATTTATGTACATAGGAAACGTTCCTTGATCAATATTCTTGGTTATCTTGGGGCAAGATCACCAAGAAATCAGATTTCTTGAATCGGATTTTAGAGTTAGGATTTGGGCTAATAAGATTCTTATAGGTTTTGGGAAAAAAATATTTATTTGAAAGGAATCTTGTTCCACGAGAACAGCAGTGTAATTTTAAACTGTTACTCCACCCCAAAATGAAAATGTTGTCATTAATCACTTACCCCCATGTCGTTCCAAACCCGTAGAAGCTTTGTTTGTCTTCGGAACACAACTTAAGATATTTTAGATGAAAACCGGGAGTCTTGATATTGTCCCATTGACTGCCAAGTAATTAACACCGTCAAGGCCCAGAAAAGTATGAAAAGCATCGTCAGAATAGTATGCAGTGTGCGTTGAGCGGATATTCTACAAAATGACGCTACGGTGACACGGCGAGACACAGAGGAGACGAATTGTTGAAAAAAAGTCATCATTTTTATTTTCTTTGCGTACAAAAGTATTCTCGTCACTTCATAAAATTCAGATTGAACCACTAATGGCAGATAGCTTCAACACAGGTGTTCCCCTTTTCTCCTCTAACGGGGAGCCCCAGCTGCAGGCTGTTAGGGACAATCAACAACCACCACATAAAAGGGAACAGAGGGCTCAGTACTCTCTGAGCCAGGGAGATGAGCCGATGCTAAATGCTGGACCACCCTAAACCCTTGTCCACCCTAAACCCTTGTAAAAGTCCTTGAGGACAGAGGCTCAGTGGGATCGTGAGTAGCCTGAACATCTTTGACTAACCCTCCATCTCTTCTGTCTTCCCTTCAGAGAGATTGATCTGCTGCCCCAGAGCCAACCCCAGAAGGAAGAAAGGCTTTAGTTACGGATTTTCCCCACCCCGCTCACCTTATTGTGAAATAAAGATAATTGAGTTCTGTTCCACCAAATACCTGCCTGGTGCATTAACTATGTGGATAACTTGAGCTGATCTCACCAAATCTTGTGTTCAAAGTCTTACAATATATACAGTGCTCAGCGTAAATGAGTACACCCCCTTTGAAAGGTAACATTTTAAACAATATCTCAATGAACACAAAAACATTTTCCAAAATGTTGACAAGACTAAGTTTCATATAACATCTGTTTAACTTTTAACATGAAAGTAAGGTTAATAATATAACTTAGAGAACTACATTTTCAGTTTTACTCAAATTAGGGTGATGCAAACATGAGTACACCCCACTGAAAGTCTCTGGAGCAAAGCTACATTTTAGACTACAAATGTCCAATTTAACAAGAATTCAACCACAGACAAGTCTAATTATTCATTACACAGGTGACAGTTGACTATAAAAGGGTGTTACTTAAAGAAAACCCCTTCCCATTTCATCAGCAATGGGACCACATGGAAGAGAAATGTCACAAGACCCGAGAAAGAAAATCATTTATTTACACAAGAAAGGTGAAGGCTACAAGAAGATCAGCAAAGATTTACTTATCAGTCAGAATACTGTAGCAAAAGAGGTACAAACATTTTTTTTTAAAAATGGAACTGCAACCATCATGTGTTAGTTACTGCCTTTTGCCTTGGTGTGACTTCAACACCTCGTCAGGAGCGTCTTCTGATGAGAATGGGTTGAAGAAAATCGACATGCAAGTTCACTGCAGTTACTAAAACATAGAAAGCCAAACTGTGACTATGTCCTAGCTATAATTCATTTGGTACACTGCAGAAAAACTTTAGTAATTGCATGGGTTTCTCAAACTAGCGAAAGTTAAGCCTTTGCCTTTAAAGCCCAGGCACAATATATATATATATATATATATCTCTATATATATTAACTTATTGTTTATGTATGTTGTATAAGTCAATATCACATTTGTAATCATGCTTATTGAATAAAAATATAATACAGCCCTTCCTGTGATTTTAACTATATGAAACAAATATATACATTGTCTGAACCCCATATCTTGAATTTTTGATCATTCTTAATGCATTTTAATCGACTGAACCCTTCCAGTGAAAGAACATGCTCTAAATGCGAAAATCACCTGTTTAACTCCATCAGGTGATACAAAACAAATTACTTTGCTTTACACTGCAATGCCAGTTTACAAAACCCTGTGCAGACCTTTCCCAGAAAAAAACACCCATATGCCAACAGCTGAATTGGGTGTCACCTGCAAATGGAATCCTGGGCAACTCAGACACGGGGTGATGCACTATTTTATACAGGAGTTACTGTAAGGTGATTTTTGTAAATGTGATCAACAACCAAATATTGATAATGTGAGTTACTGCCTTGATTCACCTTGAGTGTGACTTTCACAAATAGGGTAAAAATCAAGTGAGGTCACATTTTTTAATGTAGATCTTCATTTACTAAAACATCTACCTTGCCAAATGTCCAATGTCCTAGCTATAATTAATTTGGCTGAACACATACAAAAAACTTTAAGTCACTGATAAGATGCTTTCTAAATTTCTCAAACTAGGGACTTAAGTGTCTTTTGCAGAAAGGATCACAATGTATATATATATATATATATATATGGACTTCATATATATATATATAATGACATAGCTAAAATTATATTACTAAGCAAAATAAATAACTTTCCTAAACCAAAGTTTCTAAACCAAATAATGACTATGCCAATGCCCTTGTTCATTATGTGCTGAAATTTTCCTGGAATAAAAATTAAGTTTTATGATTAGACTAAGCGATTAGCTTGGGATTAAATCAACAGCGATGTTTTTTTCTATAAGAAATCTAAAATATGCAGACTAATCAACTGTCTCCTCAAATTAATGGGGTCTCCTGCAGTGTGGAACCGCTGGACGCCTCTTCCAATCATATATTACGGACTAATCACTTCATTAGTATTCATAACCATGTCTCTGTGTAACTCGGGCAGGCTACTTCTAAAGAGTTTACCACCATTTTTCGGCAGGAACATTAGCAAACAAAATGAGTTCAAGACAAAGGTCAGTCAAACAATGTAAGGTCTCAAGTTAAGAACTTCAGTGCAATGTAGGTGTGCACACAAATGGCAAGTAATAATTCATTACATTTATATAGCGCTTTTCTGCTTTTCTAAGCACTCTACATTGTCTGGGGGTATTTCCTCATCCGCCACCTGGATGAAAGCAGAAATCAGCTTTAACAGATTGATAAGATGCTATTTATTTCACCGCTTACTGGTGGAGAGGAGACAGAGTGATGCAGCCAATCAGCAGATATGGGGATTGTTAGGAGGCCATGATAGTCAGAGGCCAATGTGCGAATTTGGGATTTTTAATGACCACAGAGAGTCAGGACCTCGGTTTAACGTCTCATCCGAAGGACGGTGCTTTTTAAAGTATAGTGTCCCCATCACTATACTGGGGCTTTAGGACCCACACAGACTGCAGGGTGAGCACCCCCTGCTGGCCTCACTAACACCTCTTCCAACAGCAACCTAGTTTTCCCAGGAGGTCTCCCATCCAGGTACTGACCAGCTCAACCCTGCTTAGCTTCAGTGGGCAACCAGTTTTGGCCTGCAGGGTGATATGGCTCTCTGAAGAGCACTCACTTTTTTTTCTTTTGCGCACAAAAAGTATTCTTGTAGCTTCATAAAATTACGGTTGAACCCCTGAACCTCTCCTTACTACATTTCTGGACCTTGATTGTGTAAGGACACTAGCGGTTTATGGGAGGGTCAAAGAGCTCTCAGATTTTCCATCAAAAAATATCTTAATTTGTGTTCCAAAGATGAACAAGTTTGGAACAACATGAGGGTGAGTAATTAATGACAGCTCTGTAACTATTTTAATCCCAGTCCCTTTACTTATATGAGCCTGTTCATTGTAGTGAATGAAAACACAACACAACCAGTGCAGTCCGATTCCAAAATGAATGACTTTTGTTCATTTTTTCACTACACAGTCCCCCCTGGATGACTGATTCTTGAAAGAATGACTCATGTGAGTAGGTTCATTTTAGTGAATCATAACTAAACAGTATGACTAGTGCAGTTGTATTCCCAAAAGCATGACTATTTTGAGTACGTTAATTTAAAGATTCAAATTCATACAGCATGATCAGTTTAGTCCAATTGCTGAAAGAATCTCTAAATTCGGAACCATACTAATATACTATTACTATTTCTGTTATATAGTAAAAATAGGAAGAGTAGTATGCTGGTACACAGTTCCAAATTTAGTAAATGTCTCCTATGAACTTGTTCATTTTAGTAAATTAAAACCGACTCATGACTCAAATTCCTGAACGCCTGAGTCGGTTCTTTTTAGTATGATTCCCAAAATCATGGCAGTTCTTTTTTGTCACCAAAACAATCAATCGGTTTACAACGGTTTACTGTTTGCAATAAGTCTAGTCTGAATTCCGTGCAAATAAATCTTATGATTCGGATCACTTCCAAAGTGATCGATGATAGGTGTACTTTTCTAAACAGTATCTTTTATGATCCAAACACATCCGGCTTGCATAATACATTTTATAATAGATAAATATTTCTTCCTCTACAGCGAAATAATCAGTAGTGGAACCATTAAGGAAACAAAAACGTTAACAAGTAGCAGAACTGAAATAGTAAAATTATTTGCAATTCCCATACCATTGACAACAAAATGCTATTTAACAGACTTCAACTTGACGTCAGGCTAAAAATAGCTCTTATTCTAGCCTCAATTCATCAGCCCTCAGAGCCTATCAGCTCAAAATGTGTGAGGGGGCTTCACCTGTTGAAAGCTGAATGAGCTTCTTATCATTGATTGTGCGTTTACCTTGAAGGCTTAGCCGATTCAGAAACACGATAGCACTGGGACGATGATTGCCTGCTAGAAGCTGATTCAAATGAAAGGGAAGAAGTCATCTCAGAGGCCAAATGAAATAATAGTATGTGGGAGAGCATTATCTACACAGAGCAGAGCCAGAGTTTGCTAAGATTTTTAGCTTCTATCCACACAGGTGTGACCTTTGCTCAGCTGGCCACATCAGGAGAAAGTGAAGGCAGTCAAGGTCTAGGTCAAACATGTACTCGGCTGACCCGCAGTATGTATGAAAGCCTGCAACTGTGTCTTCTACAGTAGCAGTGCCGATGCAGACCTAAAAAACCTGCCTTAGGCCAAAATGGCAGATACTCGCTTTCAATAATGAGTTCAGGATTTGAACTCTGCAGGAAATCGTGGGCTGAATTGCAATTTGCATACTTCTACTGTATGCACTAAAAAGATTTACTGTCAGTCATGGGAAAGTGCATACTTTTGGTACTGCATTAAAACAGTCCTGAAACATATTTTCAAGTCAAAGAAATGTTTATAAGCCACACAGGATGACAAATAAATTCATCTCACAAATCAGATTTGTTTTGTTGTAATTCTGAGTTTATATCTCACAATTCATACTTTTTCTTTCTAATTTTGAAAAAAAAGTATAGATAAAGATCTAAAATCTGAATTTCCAAATATAAACACGCAATTGAGAGATATTAAATTGCAATTGTAAGAAATTAATTCAGAACCTTGAGATAAAAAGTCACAATTACCTTTGTTATCCTTTATTTTGTGAGGGGAAAAAACTGACTGAATTGTGAGATGTACACTCAGAATTGGAAGAAAAATATTAGCTCAATATTAGCCAATTAACAAGTCAAGTTTAATTATTAATTAATAATTACTTTTTAATACTTTGTATGCTTTAAATTGATCAAAATTAACAGTAAAGACATTTATAATGATCCCAAAAATTATATTTCTATTCATATTTCCACAAAATTATTATGCAGCATAACTGTTTTCCACATTAATGAAAATAATGAATGTTCTTGAGTAAAATTAGCATGTTAGAATAATCTTTGAGGGATCACATGTGACACAGAAGACTGTGTGATGGCTGATGAAAATACAGCTGTGCATAGCAGGAATAAATTACATATTCAAATATATTCAAAAGAAAACAGTCATTCGAAATTGCATATATACAATAGTAGTAAAAACTTTTGAATAAATACAGTAAATGCAGCATCAGAGAGCATAAGAGACTGCTTTCAAAAAACTAAATAAACATTGTACCAATCCCAAACTGAATGGTAAGGTACTGCATGTGGCAACTGGTAAAAAGACAGAAAATAGACAGGAAAAAATGGAGTGACAGAGCAAGTGAGAATGTTGGAGGTGGTTGATGATCTGAAAGTGTAAGGTCGCAAAGTCAACATTTGTAGCGCCTTCTGATGTGAAAGGACAAGACATATTGGGTCCCTCAGTCTTAACTGGAAATGTTCTACCACTGCCAACACTTTCTACAAGCACAGGGGAAGAGAAGTCTGCATATAAAAAGAAAGACAGGAAATCTGTCAGATGAATGAAATGTGAAGTCTGCGGTCCACTGGGCCTTGCCAGTGAGTCGGGGGTCTGACTGAGGTGAGAGAACCCTCAGCAAAACTCTGCGTAACAGTTTTTTTATTTCCACTGTATAAAGAACTCGAAACAAATTCGTGCTGCCAGGAGTGGAAAAAGATGAAAACATTATTTTATCTTCAGTTTTCCCCCGCCCTCCATGCTGTTTTCAGTGACTGTTTATCCCGACGAGGATGATGACAGAAGGGGCTGGGCAGAGAAGACAGCAGGGCCCCAGCAGCGCAGGGCTTTAGGGAGCATAGCCTCCCTCTCCTGTCAGCACTGACCTGCTACAATAATGCACACACAGCGTCTTTATCCCCCAGGCCTTTTCCAGCACAGAAATAAAACCTAGAGTGTCTATTGCTCTGGCAGAAATATAGATTTTTTTTATATTATCTTGCTGCCCACACTAATGCATTTTTTCTATGTGTTGTACAAGTGGGACAATGTTGTTGGTGTGCTACACATCTGAGCGCTCTGAATACCTATTTGAATAAAAAGTTAGCAGTGTATGTGCATGCACTGTGTGCACGCATTTTACAAACGTGTGTAAAAAAGTCAAATGACTGAAAAACAAAAATGCAGAGTTCTGTAGAGATTGGTTTTACTGTTATGTTATGACTCCAAAAAGTATAATAAAATCAGAGTTTTTAGAAATGTAATTTGAATCCATTCTAGTAATCAAAACAGACTTCGAGAAATTTAGCATCACTTGCTCACCAATGGATCCTCTGCAATGAATGGGTGCCGTCAGAATAAGAGTCCAAACAGCTGATAAAAAGTTAATCTCCTGTTGTCCTTTTACATCAAAATCCACCATCATCTCTATTTAGAACAGTTTTGGCTTGTAAACTGTGTTTTATCTGTTTACTAAAGAAAGCAATATTATGGATAGAGGACTCGTGTTTCAGTTGGAAGCAATTGTCTAAAGTTAAAAATGTCTTAAAGATCAATTCGTTTTTTTTTTAGAAAAACAGCTTTTTGTTTCACACAACGTTAACTGATGGACTGGAGTCCTGTGGATTACTTTATTGTGATGTTTTTATCAGCTGTTTGGACTCTGGAGAAATAAACCTATCTAGATCTTGGATGGCCGGGGGGTGAGTACATTTTCAGCATTTGGTTGAATTATTTCTTTAAATGTTAAAATGTAAAGGAGTTTTCAAACTATTACACAAGGGTTAAATTATACAGCAGATCATGCAGTATTCTGGATGCTCTGAAGGGTATAAATTATCATGAAACTCAAAGGCAGGACCGGAAATACACTTCAGAATCAGACTATGCAAAACACCCATTTTAGATCCTTTGAAGTGGATCACAGCTGTCATTTATATGACCACATGAAACAACCACCCGCTGGCATGAAAACACAAGCATTTTAATATTAAAGGCTGCTCAGTGATGTATATGCAGGTTAAAGATCCATGCGTTCAGTGGATTATATCGCCTGGCGTGAATGGGAGTGTGAAGGAGAGAATTGTCTGATCACACATGAGTGAACATTGCTTTAATGTTCTCGGTGTTTTCTGACCTGCGCTGTGAACCCATGATGGATCAGAGCTCTCATCAAAGGAGAGTGAAACCCATTTCCAAACTGTACCTCCACATTTAACTGTGTCTAATAGTCACAAATCATCTAGTTATTCTAAAAGCACAACAGATGCTTTGAATAAATGGTAAACATATCCAACTAAAACATCTGTCATGTCACTAGAAAAATATAATTGTGTCAATTCTACATGTTTAAAAACATAAGTTCTGGCATTCTACGGTCAAATATTTTAATACAATAGTAGCAAATGGAATTGAATTACAATTGAATAATAGAAACATAATTGAAGTATTTTCATTAAAAAATAATAAAAATAATAATATAAAATAATTACAATATAATTTTCTAATTAAAAATAATATTTCAAAATATTACATTTATGTATACACACATAAATACATATATACAAATTACATTACAGATAAGCCACCTGCACATTATGATGATGAATGTCTGATTATATTGTTAAGTAGCCCCTCAATTTATGTCATTCGAATTTTGATAATATAAATGTTTTCAATACATTTTGTACATAAGGTTCTTAACTTAATGAGGTCAGCCCAGCAATAGTGCAACTCCTAAAACTGTTCTGTGAAGGTTAATATGACTGGTTACATTTGCTGGATTATGGTTTGGTCTTGACAGTTGGCTCTTTTTTACTCCACTTTCTCCTTAAATTGGATTTAGCAAGCTACTAGAAGAAAGATATTCTACATCCAAATGTGAAACATTAATGAGCAAAGAACAACAACAACAACAAACAAACAGGATTTCCTCTCAGGCAGAATAAACCTATTGGTGTGTCATTCCATGCATACATTCTCTCATTAAGAAGTGAAAGTCTAAGTTTTGCAGTGGAGGTAGTAATTATGCATGCTGCATGCTGATTCATTTTCTACCTGGGTGGCATAGGGAATCAACATTGTAATAAAGTTACAATTTCCCAACAAGGCTGCTTGGTGTTTTTATGCTACTGTAAACGTGCAGCATTTCTCTGTGCTATCAGAGTAAGCAAGCTGTTCCCGAAAGGAAATATTGTTATAGTCCTCACATTCACTATTGCACCTATAAGCCCCAGTGCCCTGGGCTTCCACCATCTGCCGTGCGGCAGGCGTCCTGCACCTCCCTAGATAATGCAAGAATCATATAAACCCCTGGATTATGACACACGCACATCCTCCTGTCATGCCGTGATTCAAACACAGAGGTTACAAATGACTTCACATGCCAGAGCACATGGAACAGAAGCACCTGCTGCTATAACCCACAACAATCTCATGCTAATTTGAAGAAGCTAATGTTTATGATGAACATTATCTTTTAAGACAACCTTTTAGGGAAAAAAAACTTAATTAAAATATGGTGAATTAAAAGAGAATAACCCATTTATGCGCCCCTATGGCAACTCGGTCATACTTTAGACTTTATAACGTGGCCTTCAATGTTGCATAAGCTTTAGTGTGAATATAAGGTAATTGTGTTACATAACATACAAGAATCTTCTCAGTAATGGTTTGACGCAATATATATCCCAGGGATAAAGCCAAGCTTGAACTACTTTTGTCTCAACTGACGAATCATTGCTGTGTTATGTATTTCTTATTAGATTTATTACTTTTCTCTAAGAGTCTGCATAGCAGCTTGATTAAAAATCCTCACTTAGGGCAACATTTTTTAAGAAAATGATACTGGTTTGACAATTGTACAGAGTAGATTGGGGAATATTTCTTTATTACAGCCACGTTTAAAATAGTGTGAATCCTAATAGTTTTATATGTATGGCCAATACACAAAGTATGTATCCTAAAATATTTTATTTATTTAATTAAAATGTAATTTTTAGGTGACTTTGTAAACCCCTAAGTTTATAAACCACCTTGCAGAAATTATAATATAAAAAATAAACAAAGTTATTTTGTTTTGTGCAATAGCTTAAATCAGGGTAGTGCAAAATTAAAAACAAAAAGCTATTTTATGTCTTATCTTGCCGATTCGCTCAACTGTATATTATGGGCCATTAAAATCTAATTTATAGAATGAAAAAACGGATGCCAACCATTTTATGTTAACATCATAAAAAATACTTCAATCTCCTAAAAGATACAGATACAAAAAGACTAAACAACCAGAAAGAAAGACAGTAAAGACTGACAGAGACGGCTTCAATGGCTCAGTAAAGATGATAATTAGATATAAAAAGCTCAGAAGTCCAGCTACTGAGAGAGCATTTGTATGAGAAGCACCAAATGTTTTCGCACAAACAATCTGTGGGGGTAATTGAATTGCTTTTTGATGCTTCTGGAGTTTATTGATACCCATCAGGAGGCTGTGAGATCCAGACTGGGCCCATCTGGAGACTGGGAAGTGTGGATGCCAAGGTAAACCATAGCCAGAGAGAAAAGGGCCAGTCAGGGACACTGGTTTCAGCTTTATGAGTCTATCGAATTACGTTGAGCACCACATGAGGAGGTGGCTGAAAAAGTCCTAATGCACTAACAATGTACTTAACTGTGAAAGGCAGAAAATGTTGAAAACATAAAAATGATAAAAAATTTGTCTTAAAAAACTGTGTAGTCAGGATCTTGGGGTCTCATTACAGCTTTACACAAACCAGCTGCATAAAACTGTTATGCCTGCATATCACACAAAGCTTATATCAAAACTTTGCTATTGGACACAATGGGATAATAGTGCAAACTTTGCAGAGTTTTATACCAAGCTGTAAAGTAAATGTTCACCCAAAAATGAAAATGGTCATTACTTTCTCTCTTACTTCAGAAAACAAAGAAAGAAAAAGCATTCGGAACGACATGGAGAGTAAATTACATAATTATAATTTTTAAATGAACTATTCTTTTAATTTTACATTCAGTTGTCATTTTTAGTGTCATTTCAATTGCCTTGTGCATTTCACACACAAATACTAAAGGTTTATCCAATAGTACAATATGCAAAGTTTTGTACCCAAATTTGTTAATTAATAATTTGTTGATTTAATTATTTTATTTATGGTCATCATTTGACTTACTTTCTTCCTCTGAACACATACAAATATACTTTGAAAGTCAAGTAGACCACATATATGGGACCACTTTGACTTTCTTTGTATGGGGAAAAATGATATATATTAACTAAAATTAAGAAAAAGTCATATAGGTTTGGAATGACATGAGGGAGAGTACATGTTGACAGAATTTTCATTTTTGAGTAAAGAAATTCTCAACCAACAAACAGATGACACATATGGATGGGCTAGATAACCAGTACAAAGCACAAAGAATTGAAATGTGAAACAAATATCATAAATTCTAAAATCCTCTGCACACTTTTTTGATGACACATCAACTCCTCAAGCCTCGCATATCCTTTAAAAGCAATGGCCCAGGTGTCCATGTTTAATGACAGTCTGACAGGTACATCAATATTCAGCCAAAGCATTGTAATCTCATTTATGAGGCGCAGCCAGAGCTCCCTAAAGACGAAAGAACTTCAGTCACTGTGCATGTGCAAGAACTAACTGAACTAAATCATTTTATGGTAATTTATGATGCAAGGAATATGAAGTTGCACACATGAATGTTAAGACTCAGGTTCAATTAAATATGTTTTTTGTTGCTCACTTTGTATTCCTGATCCAGTTCTTTACTTACGGTTAGACAACAAACACAGACCAAGGCTTGCCAGAACCTTGCTTCTACAAGTACATTACATGACACAATACAATTAAAAACCTTCCACAGAACAGAGGCTGTGGGTATGTGAAGATATTATATTTGATTTCTCTGTAATACTAATCTTCCAAGAACGCACTTAAAGTGACAATATTAACTCAAGACATATTTTCTAATGGATCATTCTGACCATTTTATGAACCAGTTCAAACTATTAATTATGAAAGAACCAATTCATAAGAACAATTGGCTCACAATAAAAATCAACAATCTTACACAGAATATAGGCTTTGACTGGAGATATTATATTTGATTTCTTTATAATACTAATCTTCAAAAGCAGACACTTATAGAGGTCCGGTAATTATATCAATAAACGATTCAAGAGAAATTTGCTAATAAATCATTCTGACAATTTTGTGAACCAGTTTAATCAATTCTTTACAAGAGAAGCAAGCAACTCATAACTCTTTTCCTTCCATGTAATAGAGCGAGGCTTTGGGTATGTGAAGAAGGTATATTTGATTGTTTCTATAATACTAACCTTCAAAGCAAGCACTTATACAGATTCAATAATTGTTTTAACAAACAATAAGAGATTCACTAATAAATCATTCTATGGACTAATATGACCAATTCATTACAAAAGAACCAACTCAAAAAAGCAATTGGCGCACAATAAAAACTGATGACCTTCCACGAAATATAAGATTTAGTATGTATATGTATTATCTCTATAATATGAATCTTCAAATCAGACACCTATAGAGATCCAATCATTATATCAATAAATGAATCGCACCATTCTGTAAACTGGTTTCACCAATTCATTACAAAAGAACCGACTCAGAAGAACGATTGTCTCACAAACTGAACTTCCCTACGGCTCTTAAACAAGTTTAGCTCTACACACCATTCATGTCTAGCTCATTACATATTTAATTTAAAACAATTATATTCACTATAGAAATTCTCAGGTCTGCAAACTCAACTCTGATATTTCCAGGCTGTCCATGACTGTGGGAAGCCTCAGCTCTAATACCTGAAAATGAATAGCTGAAGCAGGCTTTGGAAACATGCCATTCCCATATCTCAGTCAGGCTAAGAGGATCATACTAAACAGCAGGTGTTGATAATATTCACAGATTAAACCACAAATATAACACACAGTTTTATGAAAGTGAATGTCCAACCTGATGATGAAGTATGATCAGTGCATGTAGATGTTTTCAGGAAGACAAATTATTAAAAAGAACTAAAAAAACACAAAAAAACTGTGTCACTAAGCATATACAAATTAAATTTAAGCAAGCTTTGACCAAAGAACATGTCCCAGAAACCACAGGAGCACATAAAGGGGTTCAAAACAACCTGTACTGGGTTCATAATCTATAACTAATGTGTTTTTGTGAGAAATACAAATTTGCCTAGCAGGCTTTACAGATTATGTAGCTACGATCCTTGACAGGACCAGCACATCTTACGCAAGACAGCTTTTGGGCAGATTTAGCACTGTTTCCTTTTGAGGAAACTAGAACAGCACCCGTCGTAAATTTGGACACACCCACTCATTCATTATTATTACTTTCAATTCTCATTGTGGGAATTATGTAGTGTCCAAAAAAAAATTATGAATCAAAATGCCTTTTCAAGTCACTCTGCAAACCCTGGTCTTCCCTCACTCCTGAGATGCACAGAGGGATGCTTTTAAAACAGTATTTGAGGAGTACACAATCTTACAGCACACTTGTTGGCTGCTTTTTTGCACGTTCTGGACCATATGAACAATATATATTTGTCAGTATTATTTTTAAATAATAAAAGTCTGACAGAATTAATGGTACTGTATTAAAGAGGCCTATCAATTTTAATTTTTTAGATCTTTTAAATATTTTATGATAGTTTACTTATATGAAATGATAGGCCTATTGACAATTTTTGACAATATTTTTCTACACCTATACCAAGTGTTATTTTAGTATCATTGAGATACTATAACAGTTTTTATTATCATTTTGAATGAGTTTTTATGTGTACAGTTTAATTCAAGTTTGAATTTTACTAGATTTATTTCTTATATAGTTTCTTATTCATTTTGATAACCAAGAAATATGAGGATTTTGGTGAGATTTTCATACAGTCTTTTTGCGAAATCCCCTTAGCATATCACTAAATTTTTATTTTTTTTACCCCTTCTGGTAATTTTGAGCCCATTATGCGTTCTCGGGTTAATCCGGATAGCAGGCCATCCTGCTGTCATTTGGACGGGGGTCTCCGGTGGCACCTCCACTGCGCATCGCTCAACACCACACATGGCATTCCGTATCCCCAAAACGCGCACACAATTACCTTGGTCAGCTGTGCAATCTTCTTGCTCATCTTCAGATGGAGGTCCTGCGTGTATTCGAGGCTTAACCCAGACGGGAAGGACGTGCTGGTGGATGTTGAAGTGGAGGTGCTGTTATATTTCCCCGTCGAAGCGCTGCCAGCGGGGTTGTAGTAATGCTGCCAGCCCGCTCCAGTCGCCATCTTCACGAAATTATATTACTATGGCTGTAATATACAGACTGTAATGGCAAATGGTAAAGGCAGATGATCCCTCGATCCCGATAAATCAAAAACTAGAATGACAATGAAGGCGTTAATCCACAAGAGTCATTATTTCATCCGGAGCTCGTATTGTAGTCTGTTAGAGATAAGCGAAAGCGCTGAGGTGAGCAGCAGTTCAACCGCACATTTCGCCGCTTTCCTTGCTTCTTGTGAACTGACAGTGGATTTATAGGATACATCAAATGCTTTGGATTCCCGGCAGGTGCGTCGCGTTTAAAAGGTCGACGGCACGTCTAACACGTTTGTAAGAAGCGAGAGCCGGTGCAGGTGCGATCCAGGTTCGAGGCATTTCTGTCGGATGCCGTGAGTGAGTCTGTACGAGCGGTGTTGCTGCACTGAGTCTGTTACCATGGATCATCTCAACAGTTTACATTGTGCCAGTGACGTCAGTTCCGTCGGTCACGGTTCCGCTCATCTCCGCCTCCTGTCTCTCCTCCATTCTGCTCTTTTCTTTTGGATGTGATGTAATGCTAAAGTCGTTGAAAAAGTCCCAGTAAGTGGGTGGACAGGACCTAACATAAGATATTATTATATTTTTGTTTTTGATCGTGTTCGTGTTTGAAAATATTTTACTTGAAACGTATGTAGCTGAACGGTTGGTGTGAAGGGTACTGAGGATGAATAAAAAGAAAAAATCTATATGAAATTATATTTAACAATGATTTTTTTTTTTACTATTTAATGTAAAATACATGCGCTAGTTGTCTCGCTTTAAATCCAGTAATTTTTCAAGATTTATTTTTAAAAGTTATTTTAATTACAGACATGCTACAGTATAAATACACATAAATAAATATAAATAAAGTTATTTGAGCTCACCTTTTGTGATAACATAACCCAATTGCATATGGAATATGTCGTGAAACTTTATAAACTTTTCAGCTGAATGTAAACAGTAAAAACTATGCAACACAAGAAATTATATTAAAAATACTCAGCTCAACTACATAAATATTAATCATCTAAGAAAAACGTTTTTCTTGTGAATGATAATAATATAGGCTACAGAAAACAGACTCTCCACAGAAATTAAATAAGCAAATGGTTGTCTGAAAAAAGCACTTGGCTATTTTCATGCTAGCTGTGATTAACAGCTTAGCACGTGCGCCATGTTTACAATCTGCTCGTGTATTTCTTTTCAATCCAATGTGGACAACATCTATTAAAAATCTCTCCTAGTATAATATGCTGGATATTAAAAAAGTCTGTATGCGGCCTTGAGGCATCTGAAATTCATGAGCCAATGATCACGCTTTGAAAATTAAAATACATGCAGGCCTTAGTATATCTGTGTATGAGCACTCTATGCTGTAGTTGTGCATAATAATTCGATTTTCTATGAGAATATTTTGTCGCACACAGAAAATAATATTACAAGCATTTTTCAACATGCAAACAGTGGCATGACTGCTGTTTTATTTAAAGGAATAGTTCACTCAAAATAGAAAATTTGCTGAACATTAACTCACCCTCAGGCCATCTAAGATGTAGAGGAGTTTGTTTTCCATTAGAACAGATTTGGATCAATTTAGCATTACATCAATTGCTCATCAGCAGATCATCTGCAGTGAATGGGTGCCGTCAGAATGAAAGTCCAAACAGCTGATAAAAACATCACAATACTCCACATGACTCCAATCTATGTCTTGTGAAGTGAAATGTGTATATGTAATAAACAAGACATTATTTACTTTTAAATCGTTGCTTACAGAAAAATGTCTGGTTTTATGGATTATGGGTGTCATTTAAATTGCCTTAATGATGGATTACAAACATACAGCGTTTCACTTCGCAAGATGTTAATTGATGGACTGGAGTGGTGTTGATTACTTGTGGATTATTAGGATGAGTTCAACAGCTGTTTGGACTCTCATTCTGATGGCACCCATTTACTGCAGAGGATTCATTGGTGGGCAAGTGATTTAATGCTGACTAAACTGGCCTGAGGGTGAGAACATTTCCAGCAAATTTTCATTTTTGGATGAACTATTCTTTAAGACATTTTTCTATACTCTGTACAACCAATATTTGCTCAGGAACTGCAACGTTTGTAGAAATAGGAAGGCCGCAACCTATTTCATCATCCTCTGCCACTCTCGCCTGAGAAGGCTGAAAAATATGGTCCACGGAATGAATCACCTGGGAGAGCAGGTACTGTCACAAAAGTCAAGTGACAAACGGCCTGCTATTGTTATTCTCCAACTAGCCTTGCATGGCACAGCCCATGGAGAGGACGTTTAAAGACACATAATACCCCTGCGTTGCTTTGGTTGTGTTGTTGGTGTTGGTTATGCTCGTATTGGAGTTAGCTAGTCTCACAGGAGGAAAGATTATTATTTATCATGTTAAATGAACCCACCTCAAAGGCACAATAAAAGCGTTGCATTTGTAGAGAGGCAACTATCATGCGCAAAATCCCTTTTTTTTGCACTTAATCTATGCAAATGTTTGGCAAAAAAAATAAAAATGAAAATGCTCTTATGGTTCAACTTCCTCCAGGGCTCAATTAAATATGACTGACTGCACATTGCTGGCAAAAACGTTGACTTGCCACACTTTAGTTCCTCTTTTGCAATGAGTTAGGAACCACACTGAGAAATGCATAATCTAAAAGAAAATGAGAAAAACAAAAGAGATAATTCACTGCAAAGTAGATTGAGTACACAAAGATAAAATGCTGCAGTTCATGAAACACAGATTATTTGACTGCAGACGGTTGGATGTAAATATGAATAAATAATCTTAAAAGGGTTTGCATAAATCACTAATACACTGGCCTACACTTTTTTTACTTTTCTTTTTTTTTGGAATACCATTCAGCAATGAATCATTCACAATAAGAATAGCCATGTTCAACCAGTTCATATCAACATACATTCACATATTTCGAAAGAAATGCTGAATTTATTTAATTATAGTGCCCTAGGAATGTTAACCTATAAACTAACAAAATATATTTCCATGGATACATGATTTCAAATGTTCTGAATTCACAATAAAACGCCACAACTCTCTAAATAGTTGATTCTTATTGGGTAATCATGGGTCTTATACATGGGTCTTATTGGGTCTGATATGTGGTAGACTGTATTTCCTATATTTGCCATTACCTGTAGCAATGCGGTTTTCAGGGTAACAAAGACTTGCTCTCTCATGCTTCATACAAGATGCAACTGGTGCTATCTTACATTGAATTAAATACAGTTTTTTTACATTTTTGCACCATATGTATTGTATTTTTTAACATTTAGACACTATCAAAATTTGTATTTACATTTTTAATTGTTATATTTTTATATTTTCTGTGTCCATAAAATTTTTATTTCAGTTTAATTATTTTAGTACATTGTGTTAAACTAATTTTGTATTATGTAAAACTAAATTATTGTGCAAAACTTAAACTAAACTAAATGTTAAAGTTAAAATTAAACTAAAATGTTAACTACCTGAAATGAAATAGGTTTAGCTTTTTTAAATACTTTATATTATATCAGTTAATGTTTATTTCAAGTACATTGTAATGGACTTTTTATTTCTTAACAAAAGCTTTAATATAATATATACTAACTAGTATATTTTATTTTGTAATGATGTAAATCAATTCTGGTCTGTTCACATATAATGGCATGATTCTTCCTTTTAAAATGTCTATTTTATAATTCAAATGAGTTTTAAAGCGCAGTCCTTGGTAGAGAGGACATTGCATTCAGCCGAGCTGAGTTGCTAGGCAATGGTTTGCTAAAGCTCTTAGCCAGGCCATGAAAGGTTGAAATGCAAGCGGAAAGAGATAAGAGTAGCCTATAACAATTTTCTAGGCACTTTTCTTCATAGGTTTCTGGAAAAGACATTACTGTGACCTCCTGAACCCTTAAAAGAACTGTATTTTCATTATCATTGCCTGAAGTCCACTTCTAAGTGTTCTTGAACTTTACATTATTTACATAACCTTTTCCAGCCGTATCTGTAACCTTTCAGCTGTATGTGTTTTTACTGCCTTTAAGACAGTTGATTAGGCTCTATTTTTTATCATAGTTAGAAAGGCTGAGAAACTTCTGGAAGCTGAGCATTAACCTCATCTACCGTCATCTTCTCCACCTGCTGCTATGTTACTCATGTTCTCATGCTGAGCTCCGCGAGGCTCATCAGGCTCCTGTCATCATGAAGAGTGGCTATTTCCATGACATCTGCAAAGCTGCACCAGAAGAAAATTATACATACATGTAGCAGACAAGCAGGAGTCCTGGAGTCCTGTCAGGGCAGGTTGCCCTTCAGTTTCCACTCAGTGTGGCATGTATTTCTCACACGGGTGGTCTGTGAAGTGGATTTCTGCTTGTATATGCAGGCACAAGCTCAGCCCAGTGCTCATCAAAGTTTAGTGAAGGACTGAATGTATTAATAATGGAAACGTTGTTTAAACTTTTACGGCCTTCTTATTAAATTCACTAAGTCAAGTTGATAAGTAGCCTAGGATATGGAATACAGAAAATTAATTAAAAATAATTAAACCCAATGTCAATGTGCTGTACTGCTCCTTTTAGACGTTTACTTTAATCATATAAAGTTTACTTTATCACATATCTTCTAAAAGGCATTTTAATTATCAATATGATCATTACTTTTCTAAAAATCCTGTTGTAAAGAGTCTACTAAATGCCTTCTGTCATCTAATTTATAGTTTATACTTTATTATCATTATTTTATCAAGTAAAAGTGCTTTTAGTGTAATTTTAAAAACATCTACTTCAGGTCATCTTTACTAACTTTTATTAAGTAAACATACGAATAACTTTCATTTTGTCAGTAATATTTTAAGATGAACACTTACTGGACCGAAGAAACTTTACTTGTTTATCCATACATCAGTTTTTTGAAAAATCATGCTATAATGTGAATATCAAATCAGACTTTTGAGGAATAAACCATCATTTTATTATGTTTTGCCCTCCAGTAAAAACTAGAGATTGTATCATAAAGCTTTTAAATGTCAATTTACAAGGCATATTATTGGGAGAGATATAATTTGTTTTATATTTTTATGCAAATAATCTGCTATACTGTTGTAAAGATTATTTACATTATAATGTATCAGAATTTCAACTTATTTTTGGCCATATAAATATCAGCAAACTGCAACAAATTGCATATGTTTGACTAGTTTGGTCCTCTGAATAAAACGTAAGAGCATGAGCTCCATATTCTCATTATATCATACTACATGAGCCATAAAAGCCTGATGATGCATCAAATATGATACTCAACAAAAACACATATGCTATATTTTTTAAATATGTTGTCTAAAGGTTAGATCAACTTTTGCATAAAAAATATTTTTGATTAACTATTGGCTTGATTTTTGAATTGAATTGAATATTGACATACACCAGGCTTCACAGGGTTAAATTGCGTTTGCTTGCTAACCTTCTGCTTACTTGAAAAACCCTCCCTGATGACTTGCAATGATTCTTTTTATAATTACATTTCTTTCAACACATGGATTACATTTCTGCACCACTAAACATGCATATGCTTTATTTGCAATAGGAAGTATCAGTGTTCATAGTAAAGTAGCATTTGAATTCTTTTTGAATCACGTGATATGTTTTGTCGGGCTTTAGGATTTATAAAAGTGAAACAGCAGGGGAAGAGAGAGGGGTTAGTCTCATGAGAGGCTTCAGCTGTATATTTTATAATGCTGATTTAAAGTACACATCCCGTGTGATGTCAGTGCTGTCCGTGCACAGCGGGCCGCAGTATTGCTCTTTATACTTGAGTAATGCAGTCTCTGTGAGGTTTAGCGTACCTTAATGAGGCCAAATGTGGAAAAAGAAATCCAATATCAAGTCCGAGTTAAGATGGAATCTTGCCCTTCTGCAAATACATGTAGAATTTGGATGCATCAGCCAGATAAATAACTTGATTTACAATTATTTACTTAGTTATACAATAATATGAAAAAAAAGTTAGCAAAAAGTAATCTGCTACATGGGTAAAAATCTCGAAATCGCTTCACACAGATGCACAGACATGCAGGGGTTGGATTAAGTCATACATATTCATGTTTCCTTCGTGCTTGGCGTTCTGTCCCCGTGATTTCTCTTGGCACAGCATCAAACAGTGGGATGATGGGGTGATAGGCTCTCTTCTGCTTAAAGGCAAGTGTTGGAGCTTTGCTCTGCATCCCAATGTAACTCTGATGAGTCTCTAGAGACACAAAGCATTAAGTCAGCATCTAAGAACCACAAAATAAGAGGCGAATTTGAAAATGCTAACTTTATTTTCAAAGAAAATGTTTTGCCAGAATGTTAAGTTCAAAGGGAAGTTTATGCTGTTAGAGAAATCTGTGTACAGTATGTTGACTAATTCTGAATGAAATAATGAGACATTCCTATCGTGCATTACCTGCTCATGTTTTATAACATACAGTAGGTCTTAATATGTTGGATGCATCTAATATTAAGCTTAATGTATTAAATTAAATATTACACTCACAATCAAAATATAAAAAAATAACTTGAAGTTATTAGTTATAAAGGTATAAGCAAACTTTCAATACAGTTGAATGAGTATGTATTAGGCATTGTGTAAATAACATATCTATGTATATATGTAAATTACAGTAGTCTGTTTGTCATACTACTGTGTATATAATTGATTTACACTATAATGTAAATAATTAATTGATATGAAGTATAAATTATATATAATTATTTATTATTTACACAATGGTGCATATACACATATACATTTACAATGCAATATAAATGGTAAATGTATATGGCACATTTTGACAAGAACATTTTGGTGAAATTTTGACATTCCCTTTAACAGAAATGCCTACTTATATTACCGGCATATTACTTTATTATTATTATTATTAATATTTGTACATGTATAACAGAAATAAGCTTGAAAGAATTACTAACAATAATAACAATAATTACTAATAATTGCTGAAATGCTCTCCAAGAGCAAATGCAATGAGTTTGCTTCCTTCTTTTCTGAGAAGATCAATAATATCAGAAAGGAGATTGTCATATCTTCTAGTTATGCAGAGGTCACACAGATTCGACCGCAATCTCAAAAAGAAGTGACTATGTCTGTTTTTGAAGCAATTGATAGCACAATTTTGGAAGAAATAGTACTGCATCTTAAATCATCAACCTGCTCTCTTGACACACTTCCCATCTTTTTCAAAAGTGTGCTTAACTGTTTAGAAGCAGATCTCTTAGAAGTGGTGAACACCTCACTTCTTTCTGGGACTTTTCCAAACTCCTGAAAACTGCAGTTGTTAAACCCCTTCTGAAAAGAGCAATCTTGATAACACTGTTGAGCAACTATAGACCAATATCAAATCTTCCTTTCATAGGTAAGATTATTGAAAAGGTAGTTTTTAATCAGCTGAACAACTACTTAAACTCAAATGGTATACCTTGACAATTTTTGATCTGGTTTCTGAGTGCATCACAGCACAGAGACAGCACTCATTAAGATAATAAATGATATTCGCTTTAATTCTGATTCTGGCAAAATATCAGTGCTGGTACTATTAGATATTAGTGCTGCGTTTGACACTGTCGATCATAACATACTGCTAGAGAGACTGTAAAACTGGGTCTGGCTTTCTGGGATGGCACTCAAATGGTTCAGGTCATACTTAGAAGGGAGAGGTTATTATGCGAGTATAGGAGAACACAAGTCTAAGTGAACGTCCATTACATGCGGAGTCCCACAAGGCTCAATTATTGCACCGTATATTATTATTGCACCAATTATTAGCCTGTATATGCTCCCACTAAGTCAAATAATGATAAAGCACCAAATTGCCTATCACAGCTATGCTGATGATACCCAGATTTACCTAGCCTTATCTCCAAATGACAATAGCCCCATTGACTCCCTCTGACAATGCATTGATCAAATAAACAGTTGGATGTGCCAGAACTTTCTTCAGTTAAACAAGGAGAAAACTGAAGTCACTGCATTTGGAAACAAAGATAAATTTCTCAAGGTGAATGCATACCTTGACTCTAGAGGTCAAACAACCCAAAATTAAGTAACAAATCTTGGGGTCAAAGCAGTAACTAAAACAGCGTAATATCATCTCAAAAACATTACTAGAATTAAATGTCTTGTTTCCAGTCAAGACTTGGAGAAACTTCTTCATGCCTTTATCGCCAGCAGAGTGGATTATTGTAATGGTCTCCTCACCGGCCTTTCAAAGAAGACCATTAGACAGCTGCAGCTCATCCAGAACGCTGCTGCCAGGATTCTGACTAGAACCAGAAAATCTGAGCATATCACACCAGTCCTCAGGTCCTTACACTGGCTTCCAGTTACATTTAGGATTGATTTTAAAGTACTTTTACACGTTCATAAATCACTCAATGGCCTAGGACCTGAATACATGCCTCATATGCTCACTGAATATAAACCTAACAGACCACTCAGATCAGTAGGTTTGAGTCAGTTAGAAATATTAAGGGTTCACACAAAACAAGGGGAGTCCGCTTTTAGCTATTTTGCCTCCCGCAGTTGGAATCAGCTTCCAGAAGAAATCAGATGTGCTAAAACATTAGCCACATTTAAATCCAGACTCAAAACTCATCTGTTTAGCTGTGCATTTGTTGAATGAGCACGTCCGAACTGATTGCACTGTATTTTATTTATAATCATTTCTATATTCTTAACTGTTTTAAATTGATTTTAAATCAATTGTATATCATTTTATTGTTATGATTATTGTATTTTTCATTATTATTATTTTAATGACTAATTTCACCTCCTTTTATGTAAAGCACTTTGAATTACCACTGTGTATGAAATGTGCTATATAAATAAACTTGCCTTGCCTTGCCTAACATCACTTAAAAACCCAAAGCATTATTGAATTGGAAGTAATCCATCGGATGTTCTTCTAGTTTGTTAAAAATTGTAAAATGATCCCAAAAGCTGATCTTGGCATCTCAGCAATAACAATGATTTTAACCCGCATCAGCTGAACGGTAGAAAGTGACCCTCATTGAGCACCTCTCCCTGAGGCACAGGAGAAATTGCACTATTCATTTCAGTCTCTGCTGAGATCTCACATTGGGCTGACATTAGTCCATTCAATTAGTCCTGTCCTCAAAGAGACATGACCTCCCTCTGGCAGAAGTTTCATCTTCAATTTTGCTGATTTTACAGCTGCTTGGAGGCCTTTACAAATGCGGATGTGAACTTTTGGGTTATAGTGTAGTTCGTACCATTTATATATACATTGTAGTGCAATTTAAATTATATTATCTATATAATATTTATATTTTGAGTAAAAAGGTACATTTTCAAAAATGTCCATTTGCAGTATTGGTCATTCCAGTTGTATAAAAGATTTCACATTTTGAAAACAATAAATGACTTGAATAATAAACCATAAATAGTCTCTTTCTGTCTAGGAATAGCGGGAACATTAAAGTGTGTTCCCTCTGAAGGTTTGAGGCTATGACTGGCTGAGCATGACCTGAAAAGATTAGAAAAAATCAGTCACACTGTCCTCAGGTGCTGCATTTGTTGACAGGACTGTATACAGAAGCGTCCGGCCGCTTTGGACACGTGCTCGTCCTGGACCACCGTAGGAAATTTGCAGTAGAAGAGTGAATGAGTAATCACCAGTTGTAGTGTAAAAGAAAAGAGGGCTGAAATATTGAATACAAGTCTCAGCATTAACATGCATCTCTTAAGACCAGTTGTGATCCATGTCTGAAAAGCAGGTTCTTTGATTTCATGACTGTGTACATCGATTCATGCATCATTGAGAAGTCATTTAGAAATCAGTACGTTTTTTTTTTTAAAGAATTAATACTTTTATTTAACTGGTTCTTTATATGATGTATGTAACAAAATAGTATGTTATTTGTGCACAATATTATACATATATCTATATTTTTTATCTGCGATTATATACAAGAAATGTATACTTTTATTTATCAAGGATGCATTAAATATTTTTGATTATTTGAAATAAATGGTCTTCTTTTCAACCAGAATCTTGAAAGAAATACTACAGATTGCATGTATTATGGTCTCAAAAAATATTAAGCAGCACAACTGTTAACTGATAATAATAGGAAATGTGTGTTTTTTTATTGATTTATTTCTGAGTCATTTATGAATCATTTCTGAAGGATCATGTGACATGAAGACTTGAGTAATGATGAGTAATGATGCTGACAATTTAGCTTTGAAGGAATAAATTACGTTTTAATATATGTTAAAACGGTTATTTTACAATTAAATCAAATTTCACAATATTACTGTTTTTGCTGCATTTTTTTAATCAAATACAGTAAAATACCTTTAGAAGAAGTACAATAAGCTTTAAAAAAAAAAAAAAAAAAATGTATGTGAAAAAATGACTGAATGAACAAACAAAATAAATAAATAAGAAACAAACATAAAATTTTGAGTGTACAGTTATAGTTAAGAACTGTGATGCATAATTGTATTTTTACAGCATATAATGTAAAGAGCAAAGTTTAAAATCCTATTTTTGTAGCATAGTAAACAGTAATTTGCTGTTGTCCAGGACACATTAGCAGTAATTAGCATTTACACTGTAAATGAGATGTAGGAACATGTTTTTGCTCCTCTTTTTTTTCTATATAATTCCTCCCCCAAGGCCAGATAACCCCAAACTCATGTTTATAGCAGGTGTAAACAGTGTCAGTGATAAAGCGCTGTGTAAGGTCCTTGTGAACTGGACTCTGCTAAGCCCAGCAGTTAAAACGCCGCCTTCATAACGATTCACACTGAACAGCCCTCAAGACGGCCATGAACACTGTCTCAAAAGGAAGTAAGACAATGATTACAGAACTCCTTATTGGCAGAAAACAACATCTCAAGCTAAGAGTCATGAATACATAGAATAAATAAAAAACATTACATGAGGTAACAATCTGTTGGGTCTTTTCTACCCAGGATGCTTTGCAGGATGAACCGTACAGCCTTTGCAGGGCTCTTTTGGCTGTAAGGTGCTGAGTAATAACAGAGAGGTTAATGGACAGTGTACGGCACCGATGATCATAATTGGGGTTCTGGGACCAGGAAGTGATTAATGTGGTTTGAGGAATGTTTTATTAGAGGCACAGGACAAATTTAGCAAGCTCTGGATTGTGTTAAGGGTGCTCTCATTTTGCAATGGCTGGGAAATAAGAAACCGGCACTGAATGGTTTAAGAGCTTTTCCTTGTGATTGTTAGGGTGTTATAGATGGTTGCTTACTGTATAGTTTTTGTTAACTAAAAACTATTAAAAACTGTTTTCATTATATACATATTATGAGTAAATATTATGAGTCTGATCACTTAGGAAATTAATTTGACGTATCAAGTCAAACAACAAATTATGCACCAAATTGTAATATTCAGGGTTAGGGATTTGTTCAAAACACTTAAGCCACAATAATAATTTTCTCCTTAGCAAACTCCATTAACGATTAAAAAGTAACATTAATTTAGCTTTTTATAATGGACAAATAATTAATGATTCTCTAAATAGTTGAGCTAATCAAGCAATGAATGTTAACACAGGCGCCAGAAAAGCTTTCACAGCTTTCAAATAATCAACACAATGAACAAAGCCTTCATGAGAACAAAGCCAGGAATAAATTGCTATTTCATATAAAATATTATCAGGCAAACCCATTCAAAAGGCTGTAACACAAGGGAAAATTACAACAAACATGCCGCATATGAATGCAAACACAAGCACGGCTATATTGCACCTACAGTTCTCTATTTATAGCAGCCGTGCAGCTGTTCTGCAAATGTGACATACAGTAGATTGCAAATGAAGCACGAGAAAGACACTTATTTCAAAGATGAGCTTTGGATTAAAGCCTGAGTAGGTATATTACATGGTTTCTCTCCTCCTCCTGCACCGACTCACATCTGCCTTCTGTGTCAAACTCAAAATTACTATCAAGCCAGCTGATGATGTAAATGACGGCTCTACCACAATCCCAAATCATGACTGTAAATCCATTTTAATTCCCAAGCAATCTATGCAACCGTTGCAGCAGCTGTTTGCATGTTTTCTGGTTGGATGTCTGCAATAATCACTGATAATCTAAACAATAATTCACTATTTAACTATACTAGAACAGAGGCTGTGAAAATCATAACTAGAGCATATTTATAAATGCCAAAGATATTTTATGTCTTTGTATGTATATGTATATATATATATATATATATATATATAACACACACACACACACACACACACACACACACACACACACACACACACACACACACACACACATGCACGAACACACACACACACACACACACACACACACACACACACACACACACACACACACACACACACACACATTTTACAGTTTACATTTACATTTTCTTTGTAAAAATAGCTTCTACACCAAATGTTTTTCAGAGTAATATGTTTTTTGGATTTCAAAAAAGTAATATATAATTCAATATAACCAACCACAAAATGGGACATTAGTTATAGATCTTGCACTCATAAAAGCATGTGTAATGCATTCAGTAAACATGTCATTTTAAACTTTACATTTTAAACTTTAAATCTATAATTAGTAAGAAAACAATAAATCTTTACACTTCAAATTTCCATGTTTAATAGTTTAATAAGTTTACTAGCGATTTCTGAGTGATAGTTGTTTCTACACCAATTTCTATCATTGTGGGAATTAACAAACAATTGACAAATAAATCACAATCGTATTGTGATAAATAATTAAATAAATATTCATAGTATTAGTAATAATAATAATCCATAGGAACACTCTGGACTCACTATTCTACTGTATTGCTCAAAGATGATTTCAAAACTGGATTCATGACATATGCCAAGAATTGCCTTGCCATTTCATGGAAATCTGCTGCCATCTAGTGAAATAACTTTGTATTTTCCTGTCATCAAAATACAAAATAAAGATGTAGCACAAGAGAGATGTTCAACTACAGAACATGCTGTATGTTCAATAATCACTCATTAACACTCAAATAATTCTGAATGAAAGCACTCCAGTCCATACTGAGTTCCTAACTTTGTAATGCTGTAGTTTCCAAAAATCCGACTCTGCATGAAAATAACCCACTTTTCTTTAAGTAGAGGAATGCAAGTAATAAGCAATATCCTGTAATGCTGTTCCTCACAACTGACTTGCCTAAGGGCCTCAACAATGATCTAACTTTGATCAAATAAATCATTTCTAAATAATCAACAAAGCTTGTAAAGTGCAATGCACTTCTGATTTGTGAGAAAATACATGAGGCTAGTTTTATTGACAGTCTGCTTTTTATTTGCTAATGCAAATCATCCATTGCAAAGCAATAGGAAGAGCAAATATGGTTATACGTTTGTGCAGTTTTGTTTTTATCTGAGAGAGTACAGCTATATTGTCTGTGAAATTATAACATTGATATATTATTATAACAAGAAATATTGAGAAAAAAATGGCAATCAAAACATTAATTTTCTCCACTAGTTTTTTCCTTTTTTTTGTGCTACTAAAATGTATTAACATGTATTGCATTTTAATTATTTCAAGGTTCAAGGTTCAAGCCAAGGTTTCTTTATTTGTCACATAATAAATTATACACGGTATAATCAGAAGTGAAATGTAATTTGGTGAAATGAATTTAGTGAAATGCATTTGGTGTTTAAAATAAAATATATTCTGCATTATTTTCATCATGATTAAGCAAATTCAGCCCAAATTCAAAACATATGGTATGCGCTACGCATCACGGTTTAAAAAGTAGGGAATATAGTGCATCAACTGCACAATATTATATTTATTACATTAATATTATATACAATTAGTTAATAATTACCACAACAACAAGACAAGGACAGTTTGAATTGGACATTTTCACTAGTGGAAGCATTATTATGGATTATTGACTTCAAAGTTAAAATGCCTAAATGAAGGATTTGTATGAACTCTGACGGCACCCATTCACTGCAGAGCACCCACTGCTGAGCAAGCGATGTAATGGCAAATTTATCTGAATCTGTCTCAGTGAAGAAACAAACTCATATACAACTTTTATGGCCTGAGTGTGAGAACATCTTCAGCAAATATATATTTTAGGTGAACTATACCTTTAAGTGAACCCTATGTGCAGTTCCAGCTGTGACCATCAGGGGACACACAATCCCCACAATCCAACTGCTGTGAAGCTGATTTTCTCCAGTCTTTGATGGAAAGTGGCACTTAAAACAGGCCGTCCTAAACCTGTCATGTCACTCTCACTCTCTGCTCTGCCAGTAAATGCAAAAGAAGAGCACAAAAAAGTGACAGAGGCTTCTTTCAGAGGCTTACCATCTGATTAGCCTTTTGCTCTATTTATTCGCTGCTACCAATCAATGGGAGATTGATTGAGCTTTTTGTGCTCTTCGTGTTATAATTATCTGGAATTCGAGCCAGAAAGGTTAATACCAGGATATAAAAGACTTCAGACAGTCCTGGGATTGAAAGTGGGCCGCTATTTACCCTAATCTCAAAATTACAGCTACTTATGGTTATTGTTTAGAACTTATCATTTACTTTGCATACATTATCTACTGCTGAGAGAGGACAAAGAGTTCACACACCACATTTATCTACTATGATGCCTTACATTGGTAACACTTTACAACAATGTCGCATTTGTTAACATTAGTTAACGCATTAAGTAATATGAGCAATATATTTTACAGCATTTAATAACCTTTGTAAATGCTACTTACTAAAAATGTTCATGTTTTTAATTTTCATGCCTTTCATGCAGCCATATCACCTTGCAGTCCAAGACCGGTTGCCCACTGAAGTTAAGCAGGGTTGAGCTGGTCAGTATCTGGATGGGAGACCTCCTGGGAAAACTAGGTTGCTGCTGGAAGAGGTGTTAGTGATGCCAGCAGGGGGTACTCACCCTGTAGTCTGTGTGGGTCCTAACGCCCCAGTATTGTGACCGGGACACTATACTTTCAAAAAGCACCGTCTTTCGGATGAGACGTTAAACCAAGGTCCTGACTCTCTGTGGTCATTAAAAATCCCATGGCACTTCTCGTAGGGGTGTAACCCCGGTGTCCTGGCCAAATTCGCTATATGGCCTCCTAATAATCTCCATCCACTTGATTGGCTCAATGACTCTCTCTCCTCTCCACCTGTAGCTGGTGTGTGGTGAGCACACTGGCGCCATTGACCTGTAGCAGCTGTCGAATCATCCAAGCGGATGCTGCACACTGGTGGTGGTTGAGGAGAGACCCCCCCCCCCACATGATTGTAAAGCGCTTTGGGTGTACAGCAATACACATTAAAAGCACTATATAAGTGCTTCATTCATTCATTCATTCATTCAGAAACTGAGATTAATAAATGCAGTAGAGGCATTGCTCATTGTTAGTTAATGTTAACTATTGTATTTAAAGGAATAGTTCACCAGAAAATGAAAATGTGCTTAAAATTCACTCACACTCTGGCTTTTCAAGATGTACAGGTACATCTAAAAAAAAAATTATTATATCATGAAAAAGTAAATTTTTTCTTGTAACTTATTTCAAAAAGTGAAACTTTCATATATATTTAGATTCATTACACGTAAAGTAAAACATTTCAATAGTTTGTATGTTTTAATTTTGATAATTAGAGCTTACAGCTCATGAAAGTACAAAATCAGTGTCTCGAAATATTAGAATATTTACATTTGAGTTTCAATTAATGACTATCCCTACAGTATAAATTCTGGGTATCTCTTGTTCTTTGAAAGCACAATAATGGGGAAGACTGCTGACTTGGCAGTGGTCCAGAAAACGATCAATTGATACCCTCCACAAAGAGGGTAAGTCACAGAAGGTCATTACTGAAAGGGGTGCCTGTTCAAGGAGTTCTGTATCAAAGCATATTAAATGCAAAGTTGACTGGAAGGAAGAAATTGGTTAGGAAAATGTGCACAAGCAACAGGGATGACCGCAAGCTTGAGAATACTGTCAAGCAAAGCCGATTCAAACACTTGGGAGAGCTTCACAAGGAGTGAACTGAAACTGGAGTGAGTGCATCAGGAGTCACCACGCTCAGACATCTTCAGGAAAAGGGCTACCAAGCCACTTCTGAAACAGAAACATCGTCAGAAGCATCTTACCTGGGCTAAGGAGAAAATGAACTGGACTGTTGCTCAGTGGTCCAATGTCCTCTTTTCATAAGGAAATTAATTTTGCATTTCATTTGGAAATCAAGGTCAGAGAGTCTGGAGGAAGAATGGAGAGGTACATAATCCATGTTGCTTGAAGTCCAGTGTGACGTTTCCACAGTCAGTGATGATTTGGGCTGCCATGTCATCTGCTGGTGTTGGTTCACTGTGTTTTCTGAAGTCCACAGTCAACGCAGCCATCTACCAGAACATTTTAAAACACTTCATGCTTCCTTCTGCTGAGAAGCTTTATGGAGATGCAGATTTCATTTTCCAGCAGGACTTGGTACCTGCCCACACTGACAAAAGTACCAAAAGCTGGTTCAATGACCATGGTTTTACTGTGCTTGATTGGCCAGCAAACTCACCAGACCTGAACCCAATCTATGAGGTATTGTCAAGAGAAAAATGAGAGATACCAGACCCAACAATGCAGATGACCTGAAGGCCGCTATCAAAGCAACCTGGGCTTCCATTACACCTGAGCAGTGCCACAGGCTGATTGCCTCCATGCCACGCCACATTGATGAAGTAATTCATGCAAAAGGAGGCCCAACCAAGTATTGAGTGCATATAAATGAACATACTTTTCAGAAGCCTGACATTTCTGTTTAAAATATCATTTTTTATTGATCTTATGTTATATTCTAATTTTCCGTGACACTGAATTCTGGGTTGTCATTATTTGTAAGCCATAATCATCAACATTTCAAGAAATAAAGGCTTGACATTTTCACTCTATGTGTAATGAATCTATATAATATATGGGTTTCACTTTCTGAAATGAGTGAGTAGAATGAGTATTCTATTGTTTTAGATGTACCTGTAGATTATGTTTCCTCACATCAAAATCCACTCACATATTTGTTTAGAATTGTTGTGCATATTTCTCTTCTGTTTCAGACGAGAGGACTTTTTCACTGAGAAAAGCAATATTATGGATAGAATACTCAGATTTGAACCAGAAGCAACTGTTTGAAGTAAATAATGTCTTAATAATGGATTTGTTTATTACAAATGCACAGCTCTTCACTTCACAAGACGTTAATTAATGGACTGGAGTCATGTTTTTATCAGCTGTTTAGACTCTCATTCTGACGGCACCCATTCACGGCAGAGGATCCATTGGTGATCAAGTGATGTGATGTTAAATTTCCCAATATCTGTATTGATCTCATCTACATCTTCAATGGCCTGAGGATGAGTACATTTTCAGCACATTTTTTTAATTTGTGGTGAACTATTCCTTTAAGAAATGAAACCTTCTTGTAAAGTGTTACATTTAAATTGATATATGATTAATATTAATATAATTTACAGTAAAATGTACACACCATGGTACAATCTACACATTGTGAAAGACTTATATCTAAGCGTACTTTAAAAATTATGTTACGTCCAGAATACTTCTCATGCTCAGCCTCCTAACCATTTCCCTTCACGTATCGGTTCAGTTCTAACCACAGGACCTTCAGTAGCAGTAAATCTCAGAAGAAGGACGCTGGTTCTGCCTCACAGGGAATCTGATGGATCACTCTCACCCTGCATATAAGCCATGATCGAGAACGCTAGTCCACCCAGCTCCCTGGAATACCGATAGGATTACATTCATAGACACTTCAAAACTTGAGCTTCTGCAATACTTCTCCTTACACAGAAAGCATCAAAACTTTTGGGAACATGGTACTATGGAAATGCCGTATATTTTTGTGCCATGGTATTCCTTGAAATACCCTGGAATATGTAAGTACCATGGTACATTAATATGGTAATCACTCAGTGTCAATTAGTATAGTACATGGACTATTTTCTATCAAAGATTTGATTCAACAATAAATAATAATAACAAAATGATTTCATCCAAATGTTCAATACATTTAATTAAGTTTTTCCTGCACTAGTTTGTTTTAAACGGTAGAGTTTAATTTTAGCACAAATATTCCATGCTGCTTTGTCATTAGAATGGGGTCATAAAACCAGCATGGTTAATAATTATATATAAAAAAATGCTGTTTCAAATAGTTTTAGCATATTATTGCAGAGGACATGACATGTAAAGGGTTGAAATCTGTTAGCTGATATTCCATTATTTTTAGACACAATTCTATTTACTTATGTATAAGATTATTTGTCTAAGATTTTACAAGATTTTTAAAAAGAAATTGATACTTTAACTAATTAAGCATAGACTTATCAAGTCACAGTAAATACATGTATGATATTACAAAATATTCTATTTCAGATTAATGCTATTCTTTTAAACCTTCTGCATCACAGGAAAAAATATATATTTTGAGAAACCAAAATATTAAAATAGAAAAAATGAAAATATATTCAAATCGTTATTTAAAATTATAATAATAATTCACAATATTATTACTTGGTGAGCATAACAGACTTGCAAACCAACAGAAAATCTTTCTGAGACCAAATCTTTGAAACGTAGCATATATTTGTATATGTAAAAAATAATACAAAATATATATATATATGATTTAGTCAAAAAGTGAAAAAGATTGCAATAGATAAAGCACAGCATGTGAATCGGTGTGTGTGTGTGTGTGTGTGTGTGTGTGTGCTGGCATGGTTAGTGGGAGGATGTGAATCCAAGGCTATTTTGCCAGTGGAAAGATTCTGTATTAATAATGCAATGTTGTGATTGGATGCACTCAAGCCCCATTACTCATCGCTGTGCTGATATAGCTCACCAGTATAGTGTGAAGGTCACTTCACATAATGTGCTGGCTGCAATTGCAGATAAAGTGTACTGTTTTGTCACCTATAGCAAAAATGCATCTCAGTGTGGGGTACAATTTAATGCCTTAATATAAGTTCCCTATCTGACTGGCTGCATAAGTCCCACAGCTCAATATAACATTCAAATACAAATCCTGCCCAATAGATTCAAATCTCATAATTGGTAATAAAATAGGACATTTTTGCTTAAAAGAGCACTATATTCAATTAATATATGCAACAACGCCTCACTATCTTGAGTGAGTCATGGCAGATTAAAAAATTGGCAAATCATTTCTCACAGGTTCCTGTAATGTTGGAAGTGGAAAATGAAATGTCTAAGAGTTGTAGTGTTTTATGACGCTTTATTTTAAAATAGATCAAAATACTTCAGGCCTCCTTTTTAAGAGACTTCAGTATAAAATAATTTGGTGGTCTTGTGGTCCTAGAACTTGTTCAGCTCTGGAAGATAAAACAGATTTTTTTTATCATTTAGAAGCATTTTATCATCTTGCATTATTTGACATATGCATTCGCATACGCGCTGCTTTTAATTACATAGATTTAAATGGCAACATTAAAAGGATTCTTCACCTACAAAAATGAAAATTTGCTGAAAATGTACTCATCCTCAGGCCATCTAATATGCAGATTAGTTAAAGTGAAAGTGACGTGAGATGCGACCAAGTATGGTGACCCATACTCGGAATTTGTGCTCTGCGTTTAACCCATCCTAAGTGCACACACACTGTTGGGGGTTCGGTGCCTTGCTCAAGGGCACCTTAGTCGTGCTATTGGAGGTGGAGAGAGTGCTGTACATTCACTCACCCCACCTACAATTCTTGCCGTCGAAGATTCGAACCCACAACCTTCCGAACACGAGTCTGACTCTCTAACCATTAGGCCATGACTCCCCCTTAAAACAGATAACAGATATCAGATTGAACAGATATGGATAGATTTGGTATAACATCACTTGCTCACCAATGGATCCACTGCAGTGAATGGGTGCCGTCAGAACTAGCTGATAAAAACATCACAATAATACACAAGTTATCCACACCACTCCAGTCCATCAGTTAATGTATTGTGAAGCATCCTCTCATATCAAAATCCACCAACATTTTTTGTTTAGATCTGTTTTGGACCATTTTAGCTTGTAAACAGTGCTTTATCTGTACATATTTCTCTCCTGATTCCGACTAGATGAGATTTTCACTGGAAAATGCAATTTGTTTCTATCTAACAAGCAGCTTGTTTTTACTTGCATTGCTTGTAGATTATTGTGATGTTTTTATCAGCTGTTTGGACTCATTCTGAAGGCACCCATTCACTGCAAAGGACCCATTGCTGAGCAAATGACGTAATGCTAAATTTCTCCAAATATTTTCCGGCGAGGAAATCAACTCCTCTACATCTTGGATAGCCTGAGGGTGAGTCAGGTTTCATCAAATTTTCATTTTTGGGTGTGTGAACTATTAGTTTAAAGTGTCTCTATTTCTGTGTCCAAGTATGCATACTTCTCTGCAACACAATCAGCTATACTGTAGATATCTAGTAATGTATTTATAATCCACTCATACACACCTAAATAACTTCACAGAATACACCACATACTCTGAAAGTATGAGGATATCTTATGTGCACTGTTTAGACATAGTCACTTTTGAGATTACACCTGTGCAGTGGAGTGTCTCTCTCCCATTCACTCCACTCAGCTACTTTGAATCACATCATTAGAAACCATTAGAGAGGAAAATCTGTCACCTCACCATTCTATCAGCTCAGTCCCTCTGGCTTCTCCAGAACTGATATGTGTCTCCATACTGTTCTCCACTCATACAGCATATCCTCATCTCATCAGTCCAGTGCAGGATTTCATAATTTATTACTCTCACAGCTTCCATGCTAATTTCACTGGCGGTTGGCCCCTGCAGCTCTTCGTTTTCTTGTTCCATGCACATCCCATGTAGCAGCTCTGGTCCTCTGTGTTTTATGATGAAAAGCCAAACTTTGACTGCAAGAATAAAAGAGACACTCTGAATGAATCGTTTGAAATAAATACTTGATCTAATCTTTAATACATACAATTCTACAGGGTCCAAAAGTCTGAGACCGCACTGAAAATCTGGGATACAAAATCTAATTTAAAACTTGATACTTTTTAAGTGAAAAAAAGTTTGTAAGGTTTTTAAGTAAATGTATGATGTTATTGCTTCCAAAATATGCAATTTTGAAACGTTTGAAAAGTAGTGTATCATCTTTTAAATCTTATTTTAGGTAAATAAAATCAATCACATCTGAAGCAGTAGCAATGCATAATGTCTATCAAAACTATAACAATACAGCCTTTACACAAAAAAATTCCCTCAGAAGTTGCTCACAGGAAGAGCGTAAAGTTGAATGGACCTCCTTCAGAAAACACAAGCCGAAGCAGATTTTCTGTGTAAATCACATTAAACTCAATGCTGCAATTTGTGTAAAAATGGTTTAGTGAACGATTTACACCAAAAGCCATTCTGCTCGTGCTTCATAAAAGAGACCTAATTAACATAAAAGGTCCCATAAAACGTAAATGGCTCACATCCAAGGTTTTCAACCAGGGTTCTGTGAAGATACATAGCATATAAAACTAAATTATCTTAAACTTTCATGAAATTGGCATATATTTGAATGAACATTATCTAATAAACCGATAAGCATTCATGTTTTTAGAATTATAAAGTCTTACAGTGAAAATCTAGATATTTAAATGATTTGTTCAACACTTTATGAAAGTTGAAAACCACTGTTCTACATAAACATCATCGCATCTATGAGAATGGAAGTCAGCACCATAATACATCAGAAATCATCATCATCATCATCATCCCCACACTGATTTTCTATCATCTTTGCTCATTTTATTCTGCCAAGCAGCTGTGACATTACAAAGGCGACAGTTTTAAAAGCATCTCCATAGATTTCTGGGATCTGTTCATTTATTCATCAGAACTGCTGGGACTCACTTCACAGAAGCAAATCATCACTAGAGGAGGACATTTGAAGATTATTTTTCAAAGTGTACCGATCGAGTGGTAACATCCAAGATGCTTAACAAAAAAAAAAAAAAACCCGTGGCAGATTAGAAACTTGAAAACACTTTATGTTCCTTTTTGAGGTGCAAGTCTATGTGCTTTTATGTACATATTTGGCCTGTCAATATTTGTACACTTATATGTCCTGACATGACTTTACTTAATATCTGTGTGTGAGAGAGAGAGAGAGAGATGTGCAGGTATACGTATTTAAGTATGTGTATTTTTTGCAATATTATAATCAAAACAATTATTCCAATTGAATGCTAACATGCTTTGAAATTGAAAACCAAGAGAGCAAAATCTCAGAGGAGGTTTGTGGATATCTGAGAAACAGAAAAAGAGCAAACGAGAACTGATTCTCTGTCTCAATCTGTTTTGAAGTCGTGTTCCTTCACTAATTGTTCATTCCTCCTCCTCATCCACATTTGACATTGCTTTTAACTCATCTCTTATGTAGTTATTGTCAGGTGAGATGAGGTCGAGGACTCAAATGCAGAGGAAATCAGGGTTTTAATAATAAATGAAACAAATGAACAACAAAAACTACCCCGAAGGGGAAAAACAAGCAAGCAGGCAGGCAGAAGACTGGAGCACAGTCAAACATGAAACACTCACACGACGTCGACACATGAAAGACAACGGATCAGAACAGGACTGCAGACACAAGGAGACAATATAGGGAGACAAACGAGGGTAACGAGGGAGACACAGCTGGAGCCACTGAAACAATGATTAAGTAACAAGATGGGAGGGGACAGACAATCGACATGGGAGCACATCTGGTGGCCAGCCTGGGCACACCAGCAGGACCGTGACAGTTATTTCCTTTTCTGTGTCTTATTTTTTTCTATTTCTTGACTGAACAAATGCATCCCTCTTCCAGCCATTACATATCTCATGAAATGAATCTGCACTTCTTCAGCACCATCACATCTGAAGTCAAATGATCTAGTTTCGAATGAGTTTGGACAAGGACAGTTTTAGCTGTGAGAAAGTTTAGAAGGCATGTAAAAAGGCTTTTGACATCGAATAGGTTTTAGTAAGGGGAAAGATAGCAATTAGTTTCTTAGATACACTTGATTGAATCTTAAAAATGGATTAAACGTGAAAGAAATAGAATTTCCCTTCACTCTAATGAAACTAAACCCCTTCCTGTGCAGTAAAAGTATTTTTAATGGACCAAAGGTGGAAATAAATCCTGAATATTGATTACCTTGGGAGGTGGTACATTCTCTAACCTAGGTGACTTTTTATTTCATTTTATGGGATGTTGTGGAGTGATGTCAAGATGTCATTCCCCTGTACTGTAATGAATTAAATGTGCACCTGTTACTGTTGCCATGAGCAACGGCATTTGGCCAATCACAAATGCAAGTGTCGAAGAAACAAAAACACCTGCAAGTGATTAAAAATAATCAGAGTGAATACAAAAGGGCGATGATACCGAAGAAGGATGAATTTCGTTAGATAAAATGATGTGTTGTTTGGCAAAGTCATCATCATGGCATTCACAGCCATGCCAAGAACATGAAAAAAGATGAATATAAATGCTAATAGCTTTTCCCAAGTAGGCTATATAGATCCCCTAAATTCCTCTTTTGCATTACAAGTAAGCAAGCTGCACTTCCAGCTTATGACGTAAGCAGGAACAACACCACACGTTTGTTATCATACAGCAGTTCAATAAAGGTAATATTGAGTAACTTACACTTCGTATTGATTGCTTTGTCTGTTTTTGTTATGTCAATTAAAAAGCCACAGCAGAACTGAGCTCAAACATGTAGGCCTAAATATAAACTGTTGTGTTGACTAAATGGATTCAATGAATCACACTGTTTCCTTCATGAATAAATTGGTGTTTTTGAGCGAATCGTTTAAATAATTCAACGTCGCTTAAAGACAGGTACTTGTCGCCACCTACTGGCAGATTGATGTAACCTCATTATGCCGCTTGATATTGCAAACATTTCTCATCATTTTATTTTAATCTAAACAAACTGATTTTTAGCCAAACACTTTTACCATTCATCCCACTTAGTTATTCTTACAGCGGCTAAAGCGCCCATACTCTGGAACAATCAGGCTTTAACCTGGCGTACACATAACACACTTCTAATATTCAAATCCGAACACAAATTTAGAGTTTTGATTAATAAAGAGTAATTTTCACACAACTACTTGAAGAATATCATGTTACGACTTCAAAACAATATTAAAAAGCTGGGAGATTTTAAAACTGATGCTTTTGAATGTTAGCATCACACATATCCAGCCTCGTATCTATAGACGGTAAGTTTGTTCAGCAGCTCACCGAGTACAGAGACGAGCTCCGGTTCGACTCCCATGTAATCACGGTTCGACAGAGCAGTTCAAATCTGCATGTAAGGAAGTTGAAATGACACGGTTGCATAAACAAATACATTTTTATATCAGTTTTGAATTTATTAACACTATCGGCTAGGTTTAGGGTTGGGTTTGGTGTAGGGCATGATAGAGCATTAACCTTTATTCCTTTATAGCCGCAATACGTTTCTGTAGCAACATAATAAAAACACAGCAATATGTACCTATATCTACGTAATAAAAATGTGCCAGGGTTCACATATTTAATCTGTGTTTTAGCGCCACTCAGTGGACATTTCTCTTTGAAACTGTGGTGAAACGTGCAGCAAGGTACATAAAACGGTGTCGCACAGAAAGTGCTCAGAGGTACGTATTTTATTAGACCACATTGTTCAATAATGAAATACCTTCAACTGAAAATTGAGTGTTTAATCTTGTCATTTTTCATTATTGACACACTATTTACCTATTTTGATATTGTGCAGTTGCTTTGACACAATTTTTGTATTATTAAAAGCTCAATATAAAGGTGACTTGACTTGACTAGAAAGGATACAGCTTCGGCTGGAAAATAACATTAATACAAATTCGCTACCAATTAAATTGTGTTTTATTAATGTATAAATGTACCCCAAACCTAAACCTAACCTTACAACAATGCAAACACGGTAACTTAATTAGCCTAATTGTTGTTCAGCATGACACAAATGACCCAATATTGATGTGAGCATGCTTATAGCCCCAACCAAAGAAATCTCGCACATTCAATGAAAAAAAGGTTACTTCCACATTGCAAAATAAGTTGTTTAAAGTCATTAGCTGTAGCCTACTTTGTTTCCAACAAAACAGCTAGAAGTCTGCTAGGCACATAGAGAGAAGGCTTTTGTTAGTCTCCGGGGAAGATAAGATTTCATTTTCAGAGAGTGGCAGTAATCAGCTGACTTTCTTTGGCACTTGATGAGAATGAATGAACTTATGTTGAACCCAATTAATTGCTTTCTCCTGCTTAAGTGTTTAATCAAGAGAAGCACTCAAGTGCGCATTTGGTCGTCTCTGACAGTAGCCTGCTATTTCTAGTGCTCGTCTTTGAGATTATCACGTCTTTAGGCTATATCACAAATAATTGTTAATGGGCTACAGAATTTCCTCACATTATCCTTAAATAACCACAAAAATCTCTCTCTATATATATGACTGTGTTCGAAATCAAATGTAGGCCTAGTGGACACACAGTCTAGCCAGTCAATGACAAAAGAAGGCTAATGAAGCTCTATTACATCACAGACGGTTTTGGAATGCCATTTTTGGTGTCATGTGCTTGATCTCAATTGAACCCTTGAACCATTAATAATTGCTTGATTTGAACTAATCTCATGCGTCATATTTATAATTTAAATTCACAAAAGCCAAGTAGAATTTTATATAAAGTTCTTAACTAATACAAAAAATAGGTGAACGTGTTTTTGCCCTATTCTCGATGCTTTTACATAATCTTAACCAGCAAGTGTCCTCAGTGTGCAGAGTTACGAGTCTTTGAAACGGCATGACTTCACCAGGCTATTCATTCATTACTTGAAGCTTCGATAGAAATTTAAAAGAATAGCATGCATTTGAAATAGATTTTTTTGGAACATAATAAATGTCTACTGTCAGTTTTTATCAATTTAATGCATCATTGCTGAATATAAGTACTGATTCCTTTTTTTAATCTAATCACAAATTTACAAAAATAATGTAGAAAATTTTTTCAACATGGAAAAGAATAATAAATGTTTCTTAATCAAATCAACATATTAGAATGATTTCTGAAGGATCCTGTGACACTGAAGATTGGAGTCACGATGCTGAAAATTCAGCTTTGTATCACATGAATAAATTACATTTTAAACTGCATTCAACTAGAAAAAACTTATATTTAATTGTAATAATATTTGACAATATTATTTTATTTTGAATACACTGGCTTGGTATTTTCAGTGTTCAGAAAAAGCCAGTTTAACCTCTAGAATAAAACCCCTAGAATTGAAACTCAAAGGAATTACTCTGTACGTTTTAACAAGGCTGGTGTGAAGGTTCTTCACTTAACAACCTGGCAGTCAGGTAAACAGAGCAATCTACAGAGAATCAGAAGCGGTTCAGAGGTCAGTCTGACCTTTAGTTACGTGTCTCTGTCCTCTTCTCTCATGCATGGTTCAGCGCACGCTAAAACTATACAACTCGTCTGCATACTAACACATCTGAGCTGCTCAGATCTGCATCTTCATCCCTCTCTCTCCGACCTTCCTCGTATCCCTGCCATTCACACGCAGCCTGATGAATAATCAGGGAGAGGAAGGTATACACATTTTCATGAGATATTTGGTGTCTTCTGTTGTGATACAATACTGGCAGGGCGGCTATATACACAGTTTTTGCATTCATAGTCATAGACATCTCTGATGCACTTCATATACATATTTCAAGTAATCAATGTCAGTGTGTAGAGAGTCTTAATCTGATTGATTGTCACGGTGAAAATGAAACAGGGAAATTGTTTTTTGCCACTTTCTTATTTGCACTGAGAAAATGGTAAACACCGCTCAGTTAACAGAAATCCATTAGGAGTATGTGAGGGAAATGCTAATGCTTCACACAAGCTTTTGTCTAGAAGATTTAGTTTCATTTCACCTGAGCTCATATGCACATTCAAATAACAGTGAGTTGAAATGTACAGAACACACAGGCAGAAAATCCCATGCTACTAGACTTCTGTGGTTAGAGGCCGAAATGAGTTCTATGGCCAAAAAGCAGCCCCCTAAAGTAACCATCTTTCTTCAAAAAATAAAGTTGTACATTTTACAAAAATATAGTTATAGTGCTTTGGTAAGAAATCATCTGAACATGAATATAAATGTGCTGATGCACTTTAATAATAAATTAAATGATCAAGGCAAGTGTTTCAGATAGAGCCAGTGATGACAAGGGGTTCTAGGAGGTCTAAAGAAAATAAAAAAAATATTCATAAAATTGGAATATTTTTCATTTCCACATTTTCTGATTAAATGAGATTAACCTATTTTTTTTAATAGACCGTTTCTATTTATTTTGGTTTAATGAAATATAAAACCATTTTTTCATTCACACATTTTATTTGCACATAAATGTTTTTTTTTTTTTACATGAAAATACCAAAGTTTGGTTTGGCATGATTTAAACAAATTTTTGTGAAAGAAGGCTTTAGTTTTATGATCACAAAGGCTGCATTTTTTCATGCAGTGGTTGAATAAAAGTGAAAATAAAAGAAATGGATCTATCTGGAAGCAGTTTTCTTTAATAAAAACAAACTCAGGTACACACTTCTCAGGGTCTTAGGAAACAAAACAAGATAAACAGAACCACCACCACACACACACCAAATGACCAAGAACAACTGAAAATGAGAACTTCATACAGTGAAACACTAGGGACTAAACGAGGTAATTAATTAGACACAGGTGACTGTGACACATAAGGGCAAATCAAAAACCATGGTTACAGATGAACAAAGACAGGTAACTGAACTGAGAACAAATAAAATACAGTTCAAATGTATTCCTGTGATGGCAAACCTGGATTTTCAGCATCATTACTAGTCTTCAGTTTCAATGATCATTCAGAAATCACTTCAATATGCTGATTTGATGCTCAAGAAATATATTTTATTATTACCATCGATGCTGAAAGCAGTTGAGCTGCTTTTCAGGATCTTGGATCTTTTGATAAACAGAACATTCAAATGAGTAGCAATTATTTGAAATGCAATTATTTTGACATTATAAGAATTTGTCACTTTTGGTCAATTGAATGCCTCCTTGCTGGAAACAAGTAATAATTTCTTTAAAATAATTGTAAAAATCTTGCTGACACCAAAAACAGAAATGTATAGCTGTTTTTATATTGTAGGGGTTCGTTTGGGGCTTCCTAGCATTAAAGAGTGTGAAACCTATGATTTAGAGCACTCATTGGTGTCACGATTTCTTCAAAAGCCTGAACTTCTTGAATTTGCATTCCAAATTTGAATAAGATTTTCGCTCGCTTACCGAAGTCACTAAATCAAAGCTACATTTAACATTTTCTTTTGATGAATCCTTATCATACTTCACCAAAAACTACTATAAAGAAAAAAAAAATTGCCAGTGCCAAAGTTGAGGGGAACACACTTTGATCAAAGGCACATCAGTAGCATTCAGAAGAGGCGCTTCAAGCGTGTTCTTATACATGGAGTGCTGCTCTTACACTCTCCTGGACTATTTTACATGAATGTGTCAGCACCTCTGATCTGCTCTTGACTATGGTTTATGTTCTGATATGGAGCCAATGAGCCAGTAGAGTACAGCAAATCTCTGGGGTCCCCTGTAAAGTGCTAGACAGGCTCCGCCCACAAACCGTGACATAGTCTTCGCATTGTATAAAGCACTACAGTAATGACGTATACTTATAGACCACCCTGGTAGATTATTCCATTGGCTTTTGGATTATAGCAGAATAAGCTTTGTGACCTACAAAAGTTTAAGATTCTTACACGTTTAGCTCATGATAATCTACACAAATTAATACAACTTTTAAAGCCTAAAACCAATGACTGGAAGTAAACCGCTAAATGAAGGCCATAAATGAACTACACAGTCAGATACTTTCAGCGTCACCATTATTAAGCTTCCGATAGTTCTTTTAGTCTTTACTTAAAAAAAAAAACATCTGAAAGTTTGAGTTGGAATAGTTTGCAAGAGTGCTATTATAAACACAACAAGGTTGTAAAAGCAACTAGTGAGTAGATGATATTGATGTCTGTAGTCCCATTTAGCCACTTGTTAGCAACTGCCTTTTTTCAAGTTAAAGCTTTATTTTTAGGGTATTTGATGTGTTTTATGTTGTAGAATTAAACAATAAAATACCTCAAGCTTGTGTTAACTACAGACCTTATTTCAGGCATTTAACCAAAAACCCATTCAAAAAAGTCAGTGGAACTGGAATTGGATATTTCCCAAAATATTTTAAAATGTGTGTGTTTGTGTGCGTCAATGAAAGCAGTGCATTAATATAGAACAAATCAAGTGATCAAACTGAAATTCCTGCCAGCCAAACAGAATTGAGTATTCAGACGGACTATGGTGCAATGGAAGTGAAATAGAATGGGAGTCCTCCAATAGAAACAGTTACGTTTTTCAACAATTTATTCCTCTCTTTCACATTTTTTTCTTTATTTTGCCTTTTTTTTTTGAACACTATGGAAATGTAATGTTCATCTTTCTAATTTGTAGCCTAGGTCTGCTGTGGGTTAGTATTGGAAAATTTGAATCAATAAGTAAACATCCAGGCTCTCCTGTATGCCAACGCTTTGAGTGCTAATCTGGCTAGAATCAATCAAACAGGCTTGTATTTGGACATATGACCATATATTCCAGCAACTGTTGCTTGGATTCAACAAAAATGTGAAAAATAATGCGACTGGCTATTTTTCACATTCTGACAAGAAAAATACAGAAACTGTAATTATTACAATTTTTTCTGTGAATGTTAGAATGCTTAGGTCTACTTTGGATCTTATAGTAAAATGTTTTCTTGACTCCTCATTACGATTGCGGCTCAGTCCTGACTGTTGTTGTGGTATCTCACCACGTCTCTACATCTGTTTCCTTGGCAGCCTTTCAAAGTCAGACACAACCAGCTGTTACCGTCATCTTCAGAGAAGATGTTGTCCACATGCTGTATCATTCTAATCTGGACTGATTAGACGATGATTAGAATGCAGGACTTTTACTGTGTCCACTAACTGAGAGCCCAATAGCATCAACAAAAGCCAGACTGTCGGTTTCTCCTGCAGCTGGATGAGCTGGAGGGAGTCGATTCGTGTTCCTCCTGGAATAAAAGAGCAGGTGCAATCATATATGCAGAATATAAAAATGATCTTCAAAACCTTGTCAACTATAGTTTGCACACAAATAAACACTACAGTTCAAAACTTAATGATTGGCATGTTTTGAAAGAAGTCTCTTATGTTTACAATGCTGCATTTGTTTGATCAAAAATACAGTGAAAACAATACAATTGTAAAATAATATTACAATTTAAAATAACTATTTTCTGTTTGAATAAATACACAAATATAGTTTATTCCTGTGATGGCAAAGCTGAATTTTCAGCATCATTACTCCAGTCTTCAATGTCACATGATCCTTCAGAAATCATTCTCATATGCTGATTAGCTGCTTAAACAACATGTATTAGTATTGTGCTGCTAAATGTTTATTTTATTTATTCATTCATTAATTTTTTGGGTGGAAACTGTGAACGGCATTTCTTTGACAAAAATCTTTTACATTAGAAATTATAATGTTGTGTATACTGTTATAGATTATGTTATAATTATTATAAACGTTCTTACTGTCACTTTATAAAAGTCATCTTTTTAAAACTTGAATTTCATTTAAAAAAAACGTACTGACCCCAGATTTTTTTATGGTAATGTATATGGTGCCTGTATCATTTACTTTTTTATTAATTCATGTAATAGATGATTGATTATAAAGGTTAGTAAACCAGTGCATGGACGTTTAAAGAAAAGCTAACACTCAGTATCAGTACTTATTTTATCAGGTCATTGCTCAAATGAAATAATCCCACTGGTGTGAATGCGGTGCAGGAAGATCAGTGAGGAGAGTGTGTTTTATATGTTCTGCAGCGGTGTGTGACATATTGACTCTGACCCCGTGTGCTTATGCTGGAGAGGAGCAGACTGGATCGATACCACATTAATAGCCATGGATCTTGTGTCCAATTGCACCACCTGTAAATTCTCATTCTCTTTACGTCTCTCTATTTTCTCCTTTTACTGGCATTCTTCATCTTATTTTAACTTCCTCTCTCTCACACACACACACACACACACATATATAACACATGTATAATTTTACAAACAGAGCTAGGTAGATTACTTAGAATTTGTAATCCATTACTGATTCCGAATTAAATGACAAAAATTGTAGTTAGTAACGTAATCCATTACATTATACATTTAAGGTAATGTAATCAGACTACATTTAGATTACTTTTAACCTAAGTCACTTATCACATTGATTTAAATAGGATAATCATGCACATAATGATATAAAAATACAAAGACTAAGAAAATATATTCCATTTGGTGAAATTAACAACATGAAGTGCATTACATTACATTGCATCAAGGTTTCCCAAACTGGGGTTTGTGACTAAAAGCTAATGAAATAAATCATAAAAAAAGTTATTTAAAAATAACATCAATCAAAATAAAACACTTACTAAATAAAATATATTTTTGTTTATCTGCATGTCATGTGACCATTTACCAACAGAGAACCATGAACATGCATTTGTGATACTTCATTATAAAAATATGAATAAAGAAATGTCAGGGTTTTCAAGTAAATATATTAGGTGACAGATGACAAAATGGTTCAAATGACAAAAAAGTTTGGGAATGCCTGCATTACATATAAGAAATTTTAGAAAAAAATTATTTATTGATATTGTGTGAATAATATTTTATCAATAAAAAAGTAACTGTAGTCTGATTACGAGTATTTTAAAATGTAATTTAATGTAATTACAAGTACCTCATTTTTGGAATCTAAATATATATAATCCAGATTACATTTAATCAGTTACTACCCAGCTCTGTTTACAAAAAAATATTATCTTATTATAAACATTATTCCCTCTAATTATTATCTCTTACGTTTAATTGGCTGAGAAATCAAATACACTGCTGGACAATGACAATAACCAATAATTTCAATTCTATAATTTTTTCCTTTTTATGATTTGTTTATATGCTACATCATTTATTTCCATTTTAATCACAGAATAAGGCAGAATATATATTTTATTTTATATATGTCAACTCGCTCTGCATTATTCAGATTTGTATTTATTTATTTACTTGAAAAACACACTAAGCATATTGTTGCAATTGTGTATTTATTGTCTTCACGTTTCATCAGTCAATATGTTTATTTTTATTTAGCTTAGTTATAGTAGAGATTGCTTTGGCTACAGCCATAGCTGGATGCCTTTATCAATTTTAGGGATTTCCTGTACATCATAAGTTATTACTTCTATGAGGATGTTTTGGACTTTCTGCACAAGAGCGCTCTCCGGCTTCGAGTATTATTGAAACACAGTATAAGAGTGTTTACATCGCGGTTTACATCGCCATCCATCCATCCCTCCATCCATCCTCCATCCATCCATCCATCCATCCATCCATCCATCCATCCATCCATCCATCCATCCATCCCTCCATCCATCCCTCCATCCATCCATCCCTCCATCCCTCCATCCATCCATCCATCCATCCATCCATCCATCCATCCATCCATCCATCCATCCATCCATCCATCCATCCATTCCCTCCATCCATCCCTCCATCCATCCATCCCTCCATCCATCCATCCATCCATTCATTCCTCCATCCATCCCTCCATCCATCCATCCATCCATCCCTCCATCCATTCCTCCATCCACTCCGAATTCAAATTCATACTTAATTTACAGTGTGTTTGTATGACAAACATTACTAAAATTTAAATTGTATTATTGAAACACAGTATAAGAGTGTTTACATCGCGGTTTACATCGCCATCCATCCATCCCTCCATCCATCCTCCATCCATCCATCCATCCATCCATCCATCCATCCATCCATCCATCCATCCCTCCATCCATTCTCCATCCATCCATCCTCCATCCCTCCATCCATCCATCCATCCATCCATCCATTTCATCCATCCAGGTCCATCCATCCATCCATCCATCCATCCATCCATCCATCCATTCCTCCATCCATCCCCTCCATCCATCCATCCTCCATCCATCCATCCCTCCATCCATCCATCCATCCATTCAGGTTCCTCCATCCATCCATCCATCCATTCATTCCTCCATCCATCCATCCATCCATCCATCCCTCCATCCCTCCATCCATCCATCCATCCATCCATCCACTCCTCCATCCATCCATTCCTCCATCCATCCATCCATCCATCCATCCATCCATCCATCCATCCATCCATCCATTCCTCCATCCATCCCTCCATCCATCCATCCCTCCATCCATCCATCCCTCCATCCATCCATCCATCCATTCATTCCTCCATCCATCCATCCATCCATTCATTCCTCCATCCATCCATCCATCCATCCCTCCATCCTCCATCCATCCATCCTCCATCCATCCTCCATCCATCCATCCTCTCCATCCTCCATCCATCCATCCATCCATCCATCCATCCATTCCCATCCATCCATCCATCCATCCATCCATCCATCCATCCATCCATCCATCCATCCATTCTCCATCCATCCCTCCATCCATCCATCCATCCCTCCATCCATCCCATCCATCCATCCCTCCATCCATCCATCCATCCATTCATTCCTCCATCCATCCCTCCATCCATCCATCCATCCATCCCTCCATCCATTCCTCCATCCACTCCGAATTCAAATTCATACTTAATTTACAGTGTGTTTGTATGACAAACATTACTAAAATTTAAATAAACACTTTGAAATCTGAGATTATCATGCTGACAAATTTAACAAAAGCTGCACAAACTGTAATATAAAAATGCTCAACATATTAAGTCAAGTCAAGTCAAGTCACCTTTATTTATATAGCGCCTTTAACAATACAAATTGTAACAAAGCACTGCACAATATCAAAATAGGCAAATTTTGTCAATAATGTAAAATGACAGGATTTAACACTCAATTATCTGCTGAATGCATTTCATTATTGAATTTAGTAATGGCATTGTCCAGCTTAGTTCAGTTTAAATAATATCTGTGCAATCAAGTCGATGATTGTGCTGGAAATGAAGTGTCCCCAACTGAGCAAGCCAGAGGCGACAGCGGCAAGGAACGAAAACTCCATCGGTGACAGAATGGAGAAAAAACCTTGGGAGAAACCAGGCTCAGTCGGGGGCCAGTTCCCCTCCGGCCAGACGAATCAGTAGTTTGTTCCAACTGCAGCAAAGTTACAAAGTTATATTAACTAACATGTGAAACAGCTAATCCTCTGACAGGAAGATAAAAATGCACAAACAGACACTCCACTGGTTTCCTGTTTGAAGAAGACACTAGAGACTCGTTCAGCGCCATACAGCATCAGAACTCAAACACTGGGACTCTGTGATAATCTCACAAAGGCACAAGTGTTAAACTTTAATCACAATGTCACATTGCATATAAGCCGAAGAGGACAGACCGCCACCTCTTAGTCATGGCTGAGGGCCTCTACACGCGAGTCATTCTCTGGGACGAGATTGATGATGACAAGCCTTAACAGAATAACACAAGGACAGATCTGTTGTTGGAAACTAGTTACATGGCAATTCCCGAGGCAACAGACAAGCATGGCAGTTAAACTGATAGCTATACAAATATAATCTTGGATCTTGAGGCCTTAGGTGGGGTGCTGAAGATTTGACATTGTTTAAAGATCAGCTTCAGGGGATAGTTCTACCAAAAAAAAATTCATATCACATGTCGTTCCAAACTACTATGATTTCTTTTTTCAAGGAAAGAAAGTCAAAGTGGGTATTGAACACTGAAAATGGGTGGAAAAAAATGGCTAAAAATAATAATAATAAATAAAATAAAAATACTAAAATATCAGGGCAGCCACTATTAAGTTAACTAAAATAAATATGCATATGTCCTTGTGGAAGAAATGTTTCTAAAAGTATATATACAGTATATACAGTGTATTTAGGCCTACTTAAAGGAAAGATGATTCATTATTTTAATTAATATTTTTTATAAAATATTAATTAATTTTATAAAATAATATATATATATTTTTTAATTAAATACAAAAAACAAAATGTAAAAATAAATAAAATACAAATAATTAATGTTGCGTGTCATTCCAAACCTGCATGTTTATTTATTTTTACAAGTTTTCTTTTGCAGAAAATCCTTGTTGTGGGTATAAACACTGAAAAGGGGCGGATATTTACAGTGCCACGCTCCAAAAATTAAACAAACAAAAAAATCATTAAAGTATCATGAAAGCATATTTTTGTTCATTATTCACAGGTCAAAGAGAAGTGTCAGCAGAAAAGAATAGCTTAGACATTATGCAAAATATTTAATTTTGTGCTCCACAGAATAAAGAACAGAAAGTCACGCTGGCTTGGAATGAAATGAGGGAGAGAAATGATCTTTTTTAGGTGAATTCTTTCAAAAGAGTTCTGAACACTTTTACAAAATGTCTTTGTGTGAATATACATTACATACTGGTTTATTGCATCATAAGGCAAATAATATGAACCATTAAATAAGAATTTATAGCTTAACGTCCTTGTGAAAACCACTGAAATGATCTAATTCTGGATATTTTGTTCAACTGCCTTGTGCTTCTTAACACTACTGACTCTACTCAAATTAAAAGCAGCACGTGTGGATGTCACCCTGCATATCTCACATTCTGTCTGATTATTACCCAAAACACTCTGGGGTTAGCGCATGCCAGTGACCTGGAAAAATCACGTGCCCTTGTTTCCTCCATAGCTCAAATTTGTGTTTGATTTCACAGTTTTAGCCTAAAGGAAATCTTCTCAAACTGCATCACTACAGGAATAGGGACCACTCATCAGGACACATTTAAACTCCCATCCATCTGTTAGTACAGCTGGATCTGATGGTATAAAAAGTTGCATCCATCACTTACCATGGGTATAAAAAGAGAAACGTAATTTCTGTGGAGTCACATTAAGAACTTGAAAAAGAGAAATCTGAAGCTAAGTTTCATCCGGTCATGTTTTTAAAACATTTCTTATTGAACTTTCTTTATCAAGGTCAGATGATGGCCATGGCTTGTACATCAATGGAGAGTAAACTGTGGATATTATAAAATAAATTAAATGAACATGGAATGGCAAACATAGTACTTCATATCTATGCCAAACGTTAGCATCAAATCAATATTAATGAATAAAGAAAACAAGATTAATGAAACACGGCAAGGCTAAAACCATTAAGTTAACAATCATAGGGCCTATAAAAACTAAATAAAACGAAATAAATTAATTAAATAAAAGTTGGGGGTCACTAACCTCTTTTATAGGGCCTATTATAATAATAAATAAAATAAAATGTTCAAAAGTTTTTAAAATTTACTTTTATTCACCATATATGTATTAAATTAAGTGAAGTGCCAGTAAAGACACATAAATATTCCAAATAAATTCTGTTTCTTAAAGAAAGAAATCAATAAATAAAATAAAACAAAACATTCAAAAGTTTGGGGGTCAGTAAGATTTAAAAAAAAAAACATTAATACTTTTATTCACCAAAAATGTACTAAATTGATCAAAAGTGCCAGTAAAGACACTTGATTTCTATTTCAGATAAATGCTGTTTCTTAAAAAAAAGGTTTTATTTTTAGTTAGAGATTTTATATATTTGATATACTTTATATAGAGATTTGTACAGGTGTGTTGAAATCAAAACACCATATCTCTCTCATGTTTAATCCAGATTCAGTCCACACCACTGATCCGTGCGTTAACTATGAGAACATGCTTACTGAACCGAAAACTCCACTTCACTCTGTATTTACCACAGCGGTCAGAGCTCAATTAAACAAGCCGACCTGTCCATGAAGACATCATCACTGACCTGAGCAGCGTACAATGACTCAATGTCTGTGCTTTATGAAGCAGGAAAGCTTTGGAAGTGTTTACCTTCACACTCTCAAATCGATCTGACTTACATTGACCTTATCATCACCTGCAATCATTCTCAGCCCTGAGTGGTAATATGCCTCACGCCCAGCCCTGGTTTGTTTTCACAGACAAATCACCGCTCTTCTGACTTACCCACTCTCTCTGTGTGTGTGTGTGTGTGTGTGTGTGTGTGTGTGTGTGTGTGTGTGTGTGTGTGTGTGTGTGTGTGTGTGTGTGTGTGTGTGTGTGTGTGTGTGTGCGGTCATGCCTGTCAGTAGAATTAGATGGTACAATCCTGAAGACTGTACTTCCTGTGATGGATGCGTTTCTATCACACCAGGAGTCTTATTTTCTGATCAGTCCTTACTGAGGTGAAACCGCATGTCTTTATATTATACTGAGAGAGCGGGTCAAGGCCGTCCGCTCAAACTGTGCTGTATATTACTGCACAGTAAAGCTTTTTATTATTATTTTTACTGTGTTCTGGCTACAGTATATGACTATTTCTGTTTTAGACTGTATGCTTTTAGTGGCACAACAGTGATACACAGAAGTATTTGGACATTTTAGCCACACAAAATGAATGAAATCTTATTTCACTGTATTATATAACAAGATCTCAAACATAGTGAGCAGGTTTTTAAAAACCTAGCTTTTATATTTTTACAATTAAAAAATATATATTTTAAACTTTTAATTTATAAAATAAATTCAACTAAACCCAGTTAACTTAAATTAAATATCAAACAAGATATGAAACCTAATGGCATGTATTTATTCGTTTAAATTATTTATTATATAATATTTGTAATTTATTATTATTATTATTATATTTTTTTAAATCCAAGTTGCCACTCTAAATTCAACTAAATCCAGTTAACTAATACTAAACCCACTTGTACCCGATACTAATGCTACAAAAATAAAGGTTCTTTATTTGCACCTATGGTTTAATGAATGTATTTCCAGTGTACAAATAAACTCTTTATATCATTAAAATATTCTTCACACATACCAATACGAAATCGAAATGGTTCTTTAGAGCCAAGAATTGTTCACTGAAAGGTTCTTTGGGGAACCAGAATGGTTCTTCTATGACATAGCTGTGAAAAAAAATAATAGTTTGGAGCCTTTTTGACGTTTCATACTTTCAAATACCTAAAAAATGACTAAACAGTAAAGTTAGTTCTGACAGAGAGAGAGAGAGAGAGAGAGAGAAACTCATTTAGAAAATCATGTTTAAGTGTCCAAAAACTTTTTGGAGCCACTGTACTGTATATACTGTATTCATAAAGACATTTAAACTTTTTGGATGACTTGGCTGTCTGAATGTAAAAGAAAGTGTGACATGCACAGGAGCTCTGCATGCTATAATGGCTTTGGTGGGAGGAGAAAGCTCCATTATTTCAACTTATCAGCCTGACACTGTTACGCCAATAAAAGCACAGAGGTGAGAAGCGAGTGACAGGTGAACTCTGGTCGACGGTACTTCTGTTATTGACCAGAGACTCCTCACATCTGCTGTGAAGAACAAGGCTTTTATATAGAGCTATCATTACTGCAGCGTAACATCTCTCTAGAGCCGTGAGCTCAGCTTGTCACATGCAGCCTCAGAAAGTAATACTGTAATCCACAAATTCATGAATGTTTACATCCACAGGAGGACGAATAGATGTTTATGTTTTCTGGGATCTCAGTATTATTGGCTTAGTGTATGGGGATTTTTCACACAAATGACAAATCTGAACTCGAACTGATCCAAAAAAGCAAGGGTTTATCCTGAAGCAGATGCTTAAATTCCCTGGAAAAACACATAGCCGGTGAAGGTTTAGGGTTTTCAGCATAAACAACACCTGATTGCCTGTCATCTGTCTGCCTGTAGACTTCACGCAGGTGAGAAAAGACTCAAAAATAGCAGGTGGAAATCATTTCTCACTCGCACTACTTTTAAACGGTGAGATCTCTGTTGAGTATGAGTGTTATTTTCTGTTATGAGAAAGATGATCCAGAGACACACTTTCTGACTTCAATTTGCAGCTCTATGGTAATCAGACCTTCTCCATCGCATGCTTTATGACAGCCACACAAACTGTTGAATGAAATAGATTGTTACTCTAGAGCAGGGCCGTGCACAGACGTTTTGAGGGGCAGTGGCCCAAACCACAAAAAGGGGCAGTAAGGGGGTGGGTGCTTGTTAACAAATTATACACTACCAGTCAAAAGTTTTTGAAGATTTTTTATGTTTTTTAAAGAAGACTCTCTCCTGCTCACCAAGCCAGCCTTTATTTGGTCCAAAGTACAGCAAAAACAGTAAAATTTCAAAACAGTAAACTATTTCAAATAACATATTACTGTTTGAATATATTTTCAAATGTATTTTATTCCGGTGATCAAAGCTACATTTTCAGCCTCATTACTCTTCAGTGTCACATAATCCTCCAGAAATCATTCTAATATTCTGATTTCCTGCTCAAGAAACATTAATTATTATTATTATTATCAATATTTAAAACATTTGAGTAGATTTTTCAGGATTATTTGATGAATACATATATCCAAAGATAAGCATTTATACGCTATAAACATTCAAAAGCTATATATATTAAGAAATTATAGAAATTAGGCCTAATACTATTATTTAGCAAGGATGCTTTAACTTGATCAAAAGTGATGAAAAAGACTTTATAATGAATGAAGAATTTATAATGTTTCAAAAGATTTCTATTTCAGATAAATGCGGTTCTTCTGAACTTTCTATTCGAAACTTCAAAACAATGTTACTCAGCTGTTTTCAACATAATACTAATAATACATAGTTTTGAGCAGCAAATAAGAATAATTTCTGAAGGATTATGTGACTGGAGCAATGATGCTTGAAATCACAGAAATAAATCACATTTTAAAAGAGATTCAAATAGAATATTAATAGAAAGAATTAAAGTGTGACAAACTGCTGATTATTCTATATGATGAAATACCTGCTGCCTTGCTGGAGCTTTTAATTCATGTTTACGATATTGAACTGCCTTTAGCAGCATCCCTTTGCTCTTTCTCTCTTTTTTTCTCCTTTTTTTGTGAAGGCATTTTTTTCTACAGTGTTCCAACAACAACAAATTTGGTGTTATTTATATTAGATCGGATCAGGTACAATAATTTGATTAGACATTCTAAGAACGTGGATATTCTGTACAAATTGTTATGACTTTTAGAGCAAATCATCACCGACAGAGATACAAAAACAACTACCAAATGATTTATTAAGCGAATCATCCACTGACTGTAATGTGGATTTCAATCCATCTACCTGTTAATGCATCGACCTTCGGGAAGAACTGTCATCTCCAGAGAGCGGGCACACAGATTGTGAATGATGCTGCGGAGCGGATTGATGGAATAAGTGGATCTTTAACAGAACACTTTGAGCTGGGGTGGGTCTGGTAAGAGGGGACTTCAGCCGATGAGGGCAGAGGGGCAGTGGCTGTAGCCCCCCGGCCACCCCCCTGTGCACGGCCCTGCTCTAGAGGTGTTTGTGTATGTGTGATAGGGGAAACAAGGTTTGCTTCTATTAAAGAAACAAGCTCTGTGAGATTTTTTGTTTTTATGGTGACTTTAACACAGTTAAGGAACTTATGTAACACTTTGTGGAATACCTAAAACCCCATGAACCATGATTAAATCACTATAACACGTTACCTTGAGTAGCAATTTTATAAAAGGCTCCACTGTTGTTTAAATAAATGATCATGTGTTAATATTTTGCTAATAATTTATATTGAATAAATATAAAATAATAATAATAATATTTAACATTATTTAAGCAATATTACATGCACAATGTCATATAGATTTTTCAATAAACAAGCAGTTGATAATAAATATTTTTTTGTTTTTGATCCATCAGTGAAAAGATTTGAACAAAGTTGATCGACGCTGAGCACCTAATGTACGAGTAACACACAGAAGTGGCATTCCTGAATGAATCAGTGCAGTTAAGTGAATCGCTTCAATGAATGATTCAGAGATTGACTTGTTTAGTTCCTAAACAAATCCCTTTGAAATAATGATTCAATAAGTCACTCATAAAGATGGGCATTTGTCGCTGAATGAGTCAGAGTCAACCGTTTAATTAACCAAGGAACTGTTTTTAAAGAATCATTTTGGCATAACACCACAGCTGACATTTTATCAAGCAGCTATGCATTCAGATCTGAAGGAATTTGCCAGATGCTGAAAACGTTTTTATTTAATTTGTATTGTTTTATTATTATTATTTTTAATAGTAAATGTGGGAGCCAAACCATTGAAGTTGTTGCTTACTAGGGCTATTTTATACCACATAAAGATATTTTCATATTGTATTTGTCATATAGCAGGAAAGAATAAAAACAAGAACACTTTTACAGTAAGCAGAGGTCATTTGTGACCCTCTCTGTAAAAACCAGGCTAAAGTCTCAAAATAAAAATCTCAGATAACGAGCATCAAAGTTTGATTACAAGCATTCATTTCACTATGATTTCTATCTTTGACATGAGCTTACTCAGTCAATATTAAAGATACCAAGAATATATTTCACAGAATGTTCTTTACAATATGTAGAATGGTTTTATGCAGAAAATAGCAAATCTATAAAAAAGACTTTAGCTGGGTTTTCACAGAGAGGGTCACATTTAGTCTATAGATTATACATCATTGCTGCATATATTCTTTTTAATCAACCACTTACTTGATATGACTGAATATGGTTATGCATAATAAATGGAGTGAGGACAGGACCTCTATATGACAGATATTATTATAACAGGGTTTCGTTTGTTATACAATAAGGCCATGAAACATTTATGACATTTTCCTGCTCACCATATAACGTGGCTCTGATCTCTTTCTCCATTTCTCCTGTGAAAACACTACAGTAAAGACCATTCAGTCCAATTGTGAAAAGCAATAAGCAGTGGTGTATGAAGTACCTGAAAGCCAAACTGAAGTAAAAGTACAGATATCTTACAAGAAAATAACTTTATATTACTTGAGTAAAATTACTTGAGTAAAAGTCTTAAAGTATGTGTTATTTATTGTACTTAAGTACGAAAAGTATTTTTTTAATCTTAAACGTACTTAAGTATTAAAAGTAAAAGTACAAGTAAATGCAAAATGGAAAAGAAGCACACACATATATATATACACACACACACACACACACACACACACACACACACACACACACACACACACACACACACACACACACACACACACACACACATATACATATACAAAGTATATATATGTTCATACACAGCTTGAGTAGCAAGTTTAAACTTTTTCTTCCATTTTGTAAGTTTGGGTAAGAATAAGAAGCACTTCAGTACTTTCATTCCAACATCTGAAATAGCATTTCTATGTATTTATTTACGCATGTTTAATGTATCTCAGAGGGGACATGGATGCATTTAAACTGCTTTTACAGATGCATAAATAGGCCCAATGTTTTGTTTTTAACATAAAATGTTGAATACCAATATTTAAAATCATTTAAATCATGTAAAAAAAGTCGAAATGTGAAATTAAAACCGCCAATACGTGACAGCAAGGGACTGTTAATGAGTGAGTCATTGAGATTCAACCGATTCATTCAAGCGGCTGATTGATTCAGAAACAAAGCATTTGACTGTGTTATTGAATTAATTGAATCATTGTATTAACCGATTCATTCAAAAAGCTGATTCATTCAATCAGTAAACAACGTCCATTGCTCAGAAACTCAAAACAGTGCTGTGATCTTTGTTTGGAACTATTGTCATTGGCAATATTACGTCTGAAATGTAAGCCACTTATTGCTTTACTGAACTTGTATAAAATTATTATAAAATGTGTTATTCTGATATCTGCAGAAAAACGGTAGCCTACTCTTTGTGTGATATAGATTTAGTTAACTATATTAAATTATATAAATATAAAAAGCATACAGAAGCATTTTCTTCCGTACACAATTTAGAATGCCTGGAATTTTGAGTTTTAATAGACTAATAAATTACATGCGTGTACTTCGTGTGATTTAGTGATATAGCCTGACATCTTGATAATGTCAGATCGCACATCATTACAATAACTCTTACCATATTATCGCAGAAGATATACAGTATATCGCACACCCCAGCCTCAACTTTAACTGGAAAAATGAAATTATCCTCAGTTGCGTGCGCACTTGTTTGCACATGAGCAAAGGTGTTTTTAGGAGTCTAACTTGCAAAAACCACTGATTCGTCAAACCTGCTTTCCTGCAGCCTGTGCTCTTCTGACTTCTGACTATTTTGTAGTAAGTAACGAATATACTTCAGGAGAAATGTATGCTTTGGGAGTAAAAGTAAAAGTTGGCTGAAATATAACAACTCAAGTAAAATACAGATACTCCCTAAAATACTTAAGTACTGTAACGAAGTATTATTACTTTGTTACAATACACCACTGGCAATAAGTTGCTTCATAAGATCTCACACACACAGTATCTGTGAGGCATATGACAAACTATCAAAATTTAAAGACATTTCAACCCTGATAAACCCAAACGCCAGGGAGACATAAACACACATATTCTCTGTTTAATTACTCTGTTATCACTGCTGGTGTCTATTAAAGGTCACTCTGTCTCTTCACACTACAATACAAACAAAATCTAAATTAATGAGACCTTTGTCTGTAATATTTAGTCCTCTGCTGTGCCTGGCAAAAGCGTCTTTATTTTGATGTGATGCTGCAGGGGTTCGTTGCGTGCTTGTTTAATTGATTGTCTTGTTTGGGTTTTTTGACAGCTGGAAGTCCTGAAGGCACTCAAGCGTCTGTGTGCTGTGAGAAAACTTTCATCACTCTTCGCTTTTATCTGGTTTTACAAAGCCCCATTTAGATCTGTTATTGACAACCGACTCGAGTGACGCAATCATAACAAAGCTATGTTTAGCTACATTTCTCAATACCGTTTATATTGTTTAATCATGTCTTTTTCAATATTTAAGCAATCATGATGACGCATACTTTCCGCCGTACTGTCCGCTTCACAAATGTCGGTTCTTTTCAAGGAATCAATCAAATACGGCGTTTTTCAAACGTATCGTAAGCCAAAGTAGATCTTAGAGACAATTGGTGCTTACGATGAGTTTTTCTATAGAGACAGCCCAGCGGTGTTGCCAACTGCTTTCAATTGAAAGTAGAACTGGTAGCTAAATATCACTAGATGACATCATAATGGCAAATTCACTGATCTATATAAAGATTAATATAGATCAGTGGGCAAAACAAAAACTTAGATAAGGTTTGTCAAGTTGATATATTTGTCCCTAAACTTTTCCATAAAAACAGTGAAAGCTCACATTAGAGTGTAGGATAACAATGGCTTTTTTGTTGTTGTTGTTCAATGTCTGTTTTTACATTTTAAATGTTATTTTTTTATATATTTGAATAGCTTGTATTACAATATAAGCTATTTTAAATTTCTGTTCAGTGCTATTTTAGTATTATTTATATATAATATAGTTTTCTTAATATTTTGAATTAGATTTTATTTTTATATTTTTAGTTTTCATTGTAAGTGTTACTTTTTGGTAAATTTGTAACGTGCTTTGTAACGTACAATTTATTTCACCTTAATTTCAATTAACAAAATGTTTTTTATTTGTTACTTTTGCCATGTAGTTTCAGTTTATGTAGTTGGTGGTTGCTTTTTCTGATGGCAAATATTCAACCAATTTAATTTTTCTAAAGAGTAGCTAGTAACTAAATTTATTAATAGCATGCCCAACGGTGACAAAGTGTACAGAGCTAAATAGCATTTTGAATGATTGAATGATAAATGATTTTGAATGATAAAAGCCAACATCACATCAACATGCAACACAACACTGACATAGAATGATGTATGTAGTCACAAAGTCAAAAACCTTTAATAAAAACCGTAATGGTGTTCTGCATGGCGCCAAACTCCACAGGCTACACTGGTGCATTTCAAAGAGCAGAATAATGTCATTTTCTGTAACATGATGCGGAGGGAAAGAAGTCAGACACTGTGGGATTAGTGATGACATGCCCCAGAAAGGCTTTTATTTCAAACAGAAATATGAATTAAAAAGTTGATTCACAGGAGAAAAGTGCCCTGTGGTGTATAAATCTATGGGGCTACCAAGAGAAAGAGTCATGGTGTCTTCTAATAAATCTACCTTTTTTGTGTTTCGGGGCTATGCGCAGCCGAGCAACTGCCATTGAGATGGATGGGAAAGCTGACAGATCGCTTTCTCCAGGTATATTAGACCTTCTTGGTAGGCAGCAGGTGAGCTCATCACACACAGACAGACAGCAAAATGTTCCTCATGTGCAGCTTTTCTCTGACTGGACTGGTGATCACTGGAAAGAGGTGGTTTTCCATTTTTCTAGAGCTTTATACTGTAGTATTATCTTGAAGGGCTCAAAATTGCAGATGGTCCACTGACCTGATATAATTATCTAGTAAATATTGTGAATTATAAAATATAGTTATACTATTATATTGAAATTATATTGTTATTCTTGATGTAAAGAAAACAGAACATTTAATTAAAAAGTGTGTAAAATAAGTAAAGTAATATCTAAAATACCATAATATAAATAGAAATGTATTTTAGAATGATTTATATATATTACAGTTTTATTAATATTTAGATTTTCATTTTAATTTATTTACATTTTTAGTAATTTTGTTGTTTGTTTTTGTTATCTATAAAAAAAGCTTTTAGCTCAGCTGAGAATGAAAAATGAGAACATGATAAATATTATATTATATTATAATTCAAAAGTTTCTGTAAGATTTGTTTTACTGTTTTTGTTTATGCTCACTAAGGCTGCATTTATTTGCAAGGCTGCATCCATTTATAGGCATATACAGTATAAACTGGGACAATGTGATATTTTATTGCAATTTAAAATATATTTAATAATGTAACTTATTCATGTGATGAAATAATATGTGCTGCTTAATAGTTTTGTGGGAACTTTGCTACAATTTTTTTTTCCAGGAAATCTGTCGTTTTTGAACTTTTTGAACATCATTTATTTTAAATAGAAATATTTTGTGACAATATGAATATTTTTCATTAAATATCTTAAATCAAAATTAAATTGATATTTGGTGAATAAAAGTATTAAATTCTTTAAAAAAAATCAGCCTCAAAATTTAAATTGGTTTATTATATTATATTATATTTATTATAGTTAGTGCTGTCAAACTATTAATTGCGATTAATCTCATCCAAAATAAAAGTTTTTATTTATATAATACATGTGTGTGCAATGTGTATATTTATTATGTATATAAATTCACACATACACACAGTATATATTTTGAAAATATTTACATGTTTATTTTTATTCATATAATTTATATATAACTGTATTTAATATACAATGAGTATATTACTGAAAAATGTGTAATCTAAGTTATATTAATAACCTTAATTTCATGTTATAAGTTAAACAGATGTTATATTAAACTTAGTCTTGTCAACATTTTGGAAATGTTTTTGTGTTCATTGAGATATTGTTTAAAATTTTACTTTTCAAAGGGGTGTACTCATTTACGCTGAGCACTGTATAAGCATAGCATATTTTTCTTAAATATATACATGGATAGGTATGTATTTATATATAATAGATAATATAATAATACATGTTCACAGTACACACACATGTACAATGTAAAAAACTTTTATTTTGGATGTGATTAATTGCGATTAATGGTTTGACAGCACAAATTATATTATATGATACTATATTATATTATATTTAATTTGCATTTCATTGCAATTCCTGCCTTAGAGATAATAGCAATTAGCCTGAGAGATTGCTTTGTGATTTTAGTTGTAGCCTTGTCTGACTTCTGGAATAATCCAATGGGAATCAAAGCAGGTTGTTGGCAATCTGTGTGCGTACACAAGCGCGGATTCGGCTCAGACTGTAAATCAATTAACAGGAGACAAAGGCCTGCTCTCAGATGCTGTGATGAAACCTTCATGCAAAGATGCCCATGGCCTGTAGGAGCGCTTCGGCAAATGAACTCCATTAAAATTTCTAAATGGTTTTTCAGGGTGTGCAGTGAAGCCTGCTCCCAGGTTTTTACATAAAACAGGTAGTTATGAGAGTTATGAAAACAAAAGAGGTAAACAATGAGCTGTTACATCCCATGAGTACCCTGACGACAGATGCCTCGAGGGAGTAAGGAGAAACGGAGGCTCCCTGCAGGCCTCACATTCTCTCTCGCGCTCTCCCCAGGTCTCTGTCTCTCACACACACTCGTACACAAACACAGAGGTTCAGGCAGACACCTGCTGCTAGTTTTCTAGCTGACTGCGCTCATAGTCTGTCGAGGCATACATCTGGTGGGGAAGTGGGCCGCTGTGCTCTACGGAGCTCAGCAATGTGATAATTTGCAATCGTGAGCATGTCTACATTCTACAGGGCATCGGGGCTTTAATGAAATCACAAATCTACAGTGAAAACAGGGCCCAAAAGAGGATGTAAATGGCTCCTATCATGCATATCAGTAATTCTGAAGACAGCTGTAATGTTCTTTTTGGTCAAACGGGTCACAGGCTCTGCCATTCACTCTAAAGTTCTGCCATTTTTGATGTTAAAAAACTTTCCTTAAATCCTTTATTGTGTAGCAACAACTAAAAGTATGACCTTGTTTAGATGAAAAATGTCAACTGTGACATTGCTCAGTTTGTTTGAGCAGCTCTACACAATAAATAGTTCAGCACTCTCAGAAAAAAAGAGACATTGTTGTCACTGCGGCAGTATCTTTTAAAATGTTACTAATATGTACCTTTAAGGTACCAATATGCACTCTTTAAGGGTAAATAAGGTACAAAGGTATACTTTATTAAAAAGGTACTAACCCAGTGGCAACTCTTGTACCTTTTTTCCCTGAAAGTGTGGGGCAAACAATTATAGATGTAGAGATTGTTTGAAACCATTCAAAATAAACTTGGTTTTGGAAAGAAATTACTACTTTTATAAGGCCAGGAACATATATTTAGAAAATATATTCTGTCAATTCTCAGTTAATAGTTATTGAGTTAATTTAATTTATGGGTCACAAAATGAGAAGTTAGGCAGAATGTTAGAGACCAACAAACTCATGTTGGTAAACTCATATGTGTTCCTGTGTGGCTCAGTGGTAGAGCATTGCGTCAGCAGCGCAAAAGGTTGTGGGTTCGATTCCCAGGGAACACACATACTGATTAAAAAATGTATAACCTGAATGCAATTGTAAGTTGCTTTGGATAAAAGCATCTGCTAAATGCATAAATGTAAATATATCCCAGGTGCAGTATGTAATATTGATAGCTAGCGGTTGAAATAGGTACTGTAGACCAAAATCAAAAGATTGCAGAGTCATTTCTCCCGCCCCCGTCTCCTCAGACTCATGCTTTCACGGGTTACCAGGCTGGGGACACACAACAGGAACAAGCGCAAGTGACAAGGGAAGGCAATGAGTTTTATACACTGTAAGTAAATTAGTTGATTTAAAGGTGTTTTAATATGCCTTTGTTATAGGGCTTTTTAGGTTGGGTAGAATCTGTGATCTTTGACTTAGTTCTTTGGCGGCTTGGCTGCAATATGTTGTTTTTCCACCAACTGGCAACCCGGGGTGTCAAAATCCTATTGGGTAAATTGGCAGTGGGTGGAATCAGAAAAACAGTTCCCTATCAGTCGGTCACTCTCGACGTCACGTCGGAGGACCGACGAATTGGGATATCGCTTAGAGAGACCAATCCACTTCGAGTGTAAACTAAGCGAGCCAATGCACATTGGCATGCGATTATTGCATCCAGCTGCCGCTGATCACAGCGTGAGCATAAATAGGCAGCAGCAGGTGCGCATATTCAGCTTTTCGGCCGGGCCGGCGGTTACATCGTTCTGCTCCTGACTTCTGCTGAACGAGTGAATTCAACGAGTTGAGCACGCTCTTGGAAGACTCTCGTGCTGGTGATGCGGCCCTACAGCGGTGGTGGTTCTTCCCATGTCGAGTGGACTGCACACATCAGGCTGCACTACCCCTGTTTGTGTTGCAAATGACCATCTCCCTGTTTGCTTCAGCATGCTAAAGAGTTTTTCCTAAAAGAGCATTCACGGGTGCGTCTTTTTAAAGACGATGTTGCATCTGGCAAACTTGACGTTGCGTCTTTATAAAGACGAGTTGGGTTTTGCTTCAGACAACGTGTCACCCGTGCGTTTCTGGATGCGGTCGTTGCCTGGCGCTGGGTGGAATGGTCACGTTCGCTGCCTCACGTGCCTGGGGCAGCACGCTGAGGTGGCGTTGTGGATGAGTCATCTTCTCACTGTGGATGCTCATCTCGGAGTTGCGGCCAGGCTCCGTTACCTCGACAAAGGCGGAGCTGTTGCCTCCGTCTCGATCTAGTTCTCGTCCTGGCTGCAGACAGGCGAGGTCTACTTCAGGCGGTAGCACGGCTGGTCTGAGGACTACAGTGGTGGCAAACCCTCAGGGGACCATCGCTCCTCTTGCGCTCCGCAACCAGTTGAGCTGCCAATGGAGCGTGCTGGGCCCTCTAAAAGGCGTACCAGCAGTATCGCAGTGCTCCTCCCGGCGACCAGATGTCGATCGCTGCATCGGAGGGAGCCGGAGCTTCTGGAGGAAGATTCGGCTGCGTTGCCGCTCGGCGGTAGCAATGCCTGAGTCGGATCTGGAAGTGGGCTATGCTTTCCGGGCCACGGAAGGGTAGGGCTCGAGTGGAGAAAGCCACCGTGTCCCGAACCCTCGAGGTTGGACGACTGGTTTCTCGGGTAGCGTGTGCTGGTTCTCAGCGCCCTGCCCGGTGCCTCTCTCGGACGTGCATGAGGGGCTTACAGGTCGTGGATGGCACCTTTACTGCCAGAAACCGACCTGCTAACTCCTCCTCCCTCACCACCCTCGGTGGTGCAGCTAGGTGGGGTCCCCGGTGGAGCGGTCAGTTGCGATGCAAGTGTGTCCCTATACTGTCTCCACCCGGCAGGGCAAACCGTGCCTCCTCTTCCGGACCTGTAGGTACTCGTCTGGTCTCATCCGGCGAGGCTTATGTGGCCTGTGGAGAGGCTGCCTCCACCTAATGCTACGGGCGTTACTGCAGGTTCTTTTCAGGCTAAAAGCACTGAGGGACATGCGGGGTGGTTACGATCCGGAAGTTCTGAGAAGAGCTCCGTACCGCACCTGACCTCGCGCCACGGCGATGAAGGTTATGGCACGGTCTCTGGGTCGTGCGATGTCCACACTTGTGGTCCAGGAGCGCCACCTCTGGCTGTGTCTGGTTGACATAGGGACGCCCGACAAAGTCGGTTCCTCAAGGTTCCTGTATCCCAGACTGGCCTCGGCGACGCAGGCGGTAACCTGGCCCAGCAGTTCCGGCTGCACGGGAGCAGACTGAGGCGATCTAACACTTCCTGCCTCGGCGGGCAGCTGCTGCCTCCACCCGTCCACGGTTGCAGCGCCCAGCCTGCTTGCGTCGCGAGGCGGCCCCTGCATCCACCCTGCTCCCGCACCGCATCCGCAGCAGCCTCCAAAGCGGTGCCGTAGAGCTAGGTGTAGGCAGGCCGCCCGCCGTCCTGGCCCCGTCTACTGGCGGTAAGCAGAGGAGCAAGAGGCCTCGGGACGGGCGACCCAGAGAGAGAGAACTGCTTCGGGAGAGGTAAGTGCATCTCTCCTCCCGGAGGAGGGCCGGGTGGATAATCTGTTTTTTCAAAAATCTCGACAGGAAGCGGTTGTTTCTGTCTCTGGGTCCCAAGAGGGCTTGGAGAGTCATGGACGAATCAACTTCTTGAACCACACTCATCCTCCCTCTCGCCAGCAGGCAGCAGTGGGCGGTTCGAGGCGTCATCAAAGGCTACTCACGCACCCTCTGCCAAATTATGGAAGCAGGTAAACGTGCACCGCACACTCAGACCCCTCCACGGTCCGCCACGGGCCAGGTCCCTGCATTCCACCTCGCTGCCCTACTGCGGGTACGTCGGTGGTCCCGATGGTCCCGCTTATGTACGGTGTCTGGGTGCGGGAGCTGCCCAGCCGTCTCGCTGGCTCCTGAGGACCATCTGACTCGGCTATGCGATTCAGTTCGCCGGTGTCCTCCCAAGTTCAGGGGCATCCACCTCACAGCAGTGAAGGCAGCCGATGCCCATGACTTGTGAGAGGAATCTCTGTCCTACTGGCGAAGGGACGTGATGGTACCGGTCCTCCAGCCGATATGAAGGCAGGGTTTTCAGCCCTTCATTGTGCCCAAGAAAAGCGGTGGGTTACGACCAATCTTGGGTCTGCGCATCTTGATGCTCAAGATGCTCATGCAGAACCGCGTCTTCGGATGCATCCGTCCCCAAGTTCGGTCTGCAGCATTGACCTGAAGACCCGTACTTCCATGTGTCGATCCTTCCGTGCCACAGGCCATTCCTGCGGTTTGCGTTCGAAGGACGAGCATATCAGTACAGGTCCTGCCCTTCGGGCTGTCCCTATCGCCCCGTGTCTTCACGAAAGTAGCGGAGGCAGCCCTTGTTCCCTTGAGAGATCAGGGCGTGCGCATTCTCAACTACCTCGACGACTGGCTCATACTGGCTCAGTCTCAGGATCAGTTATGCGAACACAGGGATTGGTGCTCTCGCACCTCAGCCAGTTGGGCCTTCGGGTCAACTGGGAAAAGAGCAAACTCTTGCCGATGCAGAGGATCTCTTTTCTCGGTATGGAGTTTGGATTCGGTCAATCAGACAGCGCGCCTCACGCAGGAACGCGCTCAGTCGGTGTTGAACTGCTTGAATACATTCAAGTACAGGACGGCACCACTGAAACAGTTTCAGAGGCTCCTGGGGCATATGGCGGCTGCAGCGGCGGTCACGCCGCTGGGGCTGCTCCATATGAGACCGCTTCAACACTGGCTCCATGGCCGAGTCCCGAGGTGGGCGTGGCAGGCGGCACGCTGAGGTCCAAGTCACTCCAGCCTGCCGCCAAACCTTCACCCGTGGTCAGACCTTTCATTCCTTCGGGCAGGAGTGCCCCTGGAACAGGTCTCCAGGCACGCTGTGGTTTACACAGACGCCTCCGCGCCAAGGGGCTGGGGGCCACGTTCAGCGGGCATGCAGTGTCAGGGGTTTGGACGGGTCCCCAACTGCACTGGCACATCAACTGCCTAGAGTTGCTGGCAGTACACCTGGCCTTGAACCGTCTCAAGAGGCGCTTACGAGGCGAGCATGTACTAGTCCGTCACGGACAACACGGCGACCGTGCTATGCATCAACCGACAAGGTGGTCTACGCTCCGTCGCATGTCACAACTCGCCGCCACCTCCTCCTCTGGAGTCGGAAGCATCTGAGGTCGCCGCGCCATTCATATCCGGGCTTGCTCAACCGGACAGCCGACGAGCTGCTGTCACGAGCTGCGCTCCCGGAGAATGGAGACTCCATCCCCAGACGGTCCAGCTGATTTGGCGGCGTTTTGGACTCGCACAGGTAGACCTGTTCGGCGTCCCTAGAGACGTCGCATTGCCAGTTTTTCTACTCCCTGACCGATGGAACACTCGGCACGGACGCACTGGCACACAGCTGGCCGCGGGGCCTTCGCAAATATGCATTTCCCCCAGTGAGCCTTCTCGCACAGACTCTGTGCAAAGGTCAGAGAGGAAGAGGAGCAGATCCTGCTCGTGGCACCATACTGGCCTACCAGGACTTGGTTCCCAGAGCTGATGCTCCTCGTGACAGCCCCTCCCTGGCAGATTCCTCTGAGGAAGGATCTACTGACTCAGAGACGGGGCACCTTATGGCACCCGCGTCCAGACCTCTGGAAACTTCATGTCTGGTCCCTAGACGGGACGCGGAGGTTCTAGGTGACCTACCCCAAGAGGTAGTTGACACCATCACTTCGGCGAGAGCACCGTCTACGAGACACGCTTACGCCTTGAAGTGGAACCTGTTCGTCGAATGGTGCTCTTCTCACAGAGAAGACCCCCGGAGATGCCCGATCAGAGTCGCTATCCTTCTTGCAGCAAGGGTTGAGCGAAGGCTGTCTCCCTCCACCCTCAAGGTCTACGTGGCGCGATTGCTGCCAACCACGACCCTGTGGAAGGGAAGTCGGTGGGAAGCATGACTGGGTCGTCAGGTTCCTTAGGGGCTAGAAGGCTGAATCCTCCACGCCCCCTCTATACCCTCTTGGGACCTGTCCTTAGTGCTTAGAGCACTACAACAGGGCCCGTTTGAGCCCTGCAGACAGTCGAGCCCAAGTTTTTTCAATGAAAACTCTGCTCCTGCTTGCACTGGCCTCCATCAAGAGGGTTGGGGACCTGGCATTTTCGGTCGACGATTCGTGCCTACAGTTTGGACGCGGATTCCCAGATAATCCTGAGGCCCCGGCCCGGCTATGTGCCCAAGGTTCCCACTACTCCATTTAGAGACCAAGTGGTGAGCCTGCAAGCGCTGCCCCCGGAGGAGGCAGACCCAGCCCTGGCTTTGCTTTGTCCCGTCCGAGCATTGAGACACTACGTTGACAGGACGCAAAGCTTCAGGACCTCAGACCAGCTCTTTGTCTGTCACGGAGGCCGGCAGAAAGGGAATGCTCCAAGCAGAGGATGGCCCACTGGATAGTGGATGCCATCACCCTGGCTTATCAGGCACAGGGTGTGCCTTGCCCGTTCAGGTTGAGAGCTCACTCTACGAGAAGTGTAGCGTCCTCCTGGGCGCTGGCTCGTGGCGCCTCACTGACAGATATTTGTAGAGCTGCGGCTGGGCGACCCTAACACATTCGCTAGATTCTATAGCCTTCGTGTGGAACCGGTTTCCTCCTGTGTTCTCACCTCAAACGGGTAGAAGCACTGAGGGGCCCCGGTTTGGGTCGGCTTGCTAAAAACTGCTCCAGAGAGTCCACTGTAGACCCTGTCGAGCTCCTCCATCCCTCGGCAGCTGGACGTGGCGGGCGTCGGCGCCAGGCCCTCACTCGATGAATCCTTGAGAACCGGTAGAGGGCTGGGTTCCATATGTAGAGACCGTCGGATCCCATATGTGTATTTCCACGGTTAGCCTTAGAGCCCGTGTTTCCGGCAGACTTCCTGCTACTCCAAGAGGTTACAATCACCTCCAATCTTCCATATGCATCTGACTATTGTCCATATGTGTAACTGCCTCTGAACCTCCCTCGAAGGTAAGGGCTTCCAGCGTTCCTGTTCTGAGCTGAACGTGCGTTTTCCCAGTGTTATCCAGTCCTACTGAGTGGGTAGTGCCATAGCAACAGTAATGGATCTTCCTATGGGGCCCTAACCTGCGCCAAAAGTAATGGCACAGGAGGCCTCCACGGGACACTGGAAGGGCAGTATCCGTGGCCTTTTGGTAGGGATCCCAATTCGTCGGTCCTCCGGCGTGGCGTCGAGTGACCGACTGATAGGGAACGTCTCGATTACGTATGTAACCCTCGTTCCCTGAAGGAGGGAACGGAGCGTCACGTCCGTCGCCACGGCTCCTGTACCACCGCTGAGCGGCGGTCCCGGCTCGGCTCCTCAGCGAAAACCTGAATATGCGCTGCACCTGCTGCCTATTTATGCTCACGCTGTGATCAGCGGCAGCTGGATGCAATAATCGCATGCCAATGTGCATTGGCTCGTTTAGTTTACACTCAAGTGGATTGGTCTCTCTAAGCGATATCCCAATTCGTCGGTCCTCCGACGTGACGCCTCCGTTCCTCCTTCAGGGACCGAGACGACTTTCTGACACGGAATGCGCTTTTTAAAGAATAACTGGCTGTACCATTGCTTTTGGAAAAAAAGTATGCGAACTTAGTATGTTTCCTAAATATTTGTGAACATATATTGTTCTAAATACATAACGTAACATATATGTATTTTTTATAGTTTTGTGCAGTCAAAAAATTACATAAAGCGCTTATAAGAAAGTAAACAGGGCCTATTTTTTTTATTTTACGCTAATCAATCTATTCTCCAGACAATTATTGGTCCAGTAAAGAAACTGCAGCATTTGACCCTATAGATAGAGCAATAATGGGTTAAGCACAGACTGTCCTCTTGGAATCACACCTGCAGTGTTTATGCTACATGAACTTGCTGGCTAATTTCCAGTATTAATAGGTCTAATCTTAAGACACATTCATAATTATCAGTGCAGTCTAGAAAATAACTAGTTAAATAAAAGGCTTATGAATAAATAATAAACTAATAATGTTGAGATATAAATGGACAAAATGCAAACTACTAGAAATGAAGAGCCTTGTTGTTTTTTTAATGTTGTTTAAAAATGTTGAGAGTTTTACCCCTAAAGACGTTTGTAGAACTTTTGAAAAATATGCTTAAAAAATCAACATGATGCTACATCCACAATGCTTGGCCAATAGGACAGAAATAAAAGACGCTATCAGCTAGCACGAGTTTAAACAGGGTAAAAGATGCAGCATGGTCTCTGAGGAAGGGCTACAGAGATCTTTCTTACAGTTAATTAAGAGCTGGAAAACCCCTGAAACCCATCAGCTGCTTCAGAAGTCATCATGATCACCCCACTTACACTGTAAGCTTTTAGTGCAAAGAATCATTCCCATATTGATTTGACCATCCAGAGAGACGGTTAATTACCCTTCAACCTAATTGTCCTCTAGGTCCAATCAAGCATTCATAAATGATGTTAATTGATTCTTTTTGTTTCCTTGTTTCATGTTTATCTTCAGTTCAAGATTAAAAGGAATGAAAATTATACACATGCTAAAATGTATTTTGATTCAAAGTAACGATATCCTAAATATTTTGCTGGTAGTTAACAATACAGACAGTTTGGGACTCAGAAGCATCGAATAACAAACATAGTTTTGTGTGTGTGTGTATATATATATATATATATACACACACACCTATATATATATGCATGTATGCAACTTATTTAGAAAACATATCACGGCATTTGAGTAGGGGAAAAAAACATATTTGAAATGTATAGCATAAATACCACGCGATACATTTTACACTGAGTGATTCACTTTCTGAGTCAAACATAGCGAAGATTTCCCTGCGCGTTTGACAAGATAATGTTCATTTTTTGTATCCTTTCTACAATCAGATGCACTGGGGTTTGAGTGAAAAAAAGAAACTCATACATTCATTTTAAACGAATATAGAACTGAAGGGGAAAAAAGCTTCAAACAAAATAACAGCATACTAGTTGCCATCAGTTTATGATAACACCTGACAACTTTCAAGCATATGAGGTTGTGCATTAAAATGCAGCTGGTATCAGCAATATCATTGTGATGCATCATGAGCCTTTATTATATGCTTCTGTATATGTACATACATAACCATTACCATGAGCACTGACTTGCACTGACTTACCATCAGCACTGACTCAGCACCAGACATTAAACAATATAATAAAGATAAAAGTGAAAACATATGAAAAATAAATGAACAAATGATTTTTTTTTTACATCTAACAACCTGGATAGTAAAAGCTTGCAGGATTGTCTCCTTTTCATGCACATTAGGGATGAAGATAATCAAAACAGATTCTCTTTCATGTTTCTACACGTGTATTGTTGTTTTAAAAGGAATCTTTATCTCAAAAATGAAAATTCTGTCATGTTTCAAGCTCATGTATGATTGTCTTTGATCTGTGAAACACAAAAGAAGTTACGGGACCCTGCTGACTTTCATTGTACGGACAGAAATCCAAACAAAAATTGCCTGTAATCTCTCATTATGCTATATCATCACCAAATCTTGGATTTAATCGTAGCTTCATTGATCTGAGCTTATGCCCCTCAATTGCTTAGTGGGGAAAAAAAATCCTTATTTGTGGGTAATTTTGGCAATGCTCACTCCAAACCTGAGGTGCATAAACTCAATGAACCCTACGACCATCAGTTCCAAAAATAAATAAAAAACATTTTATTTGAAAGAAAACAAGGTGATAAAAAGATTGAATTCAATATTTGGCAATAATATATAAATGTACAAGTAATTTTGGTAGGATTGTCATTTTTGACTGGGAACATCTGTACATTTTAGTCCAATGCAATAGCAATATGCTGCCTTCATGTGCTATTGGAAATTTCCCACTGTACTTCCCACTTCTGAAGTAAGTCAAGTTCTTTGTTGTCATAAATAAGAGAAATCACAGCTTATTCATGATATTATTCTTACCCATTTATTGAAGAAATCTTATGTACAGCTAAAATGTATAGGAAATAGTCAATAACCAATGGATTTTTAATCAAATGTAGCATCCCATTCAATGGTAAACCATAATTAACAGATTTTCAGCTTGCTGACGATTTTGGACAAATTTACTATTTTTCTGTGTACACAAGTAAATACAATTAGCAAAAAAAAAAGGAAACAAAAGTTATTTATATACACAAATATACATGACTAATGACAAGAGAAAACAATGCAGATGTGGTGGTGGGGAAAAACTGAATAAAACACTATAGCTACTAAAAGTTTCAAGGTTATGGCTCAACAAAGGAAACTCTGGTATCAAAATGATCTCGGTTTCCCAGTTGTAAAAATTACTTGAAAGGCCATTCAAGTCAAGTCACCTTTATTTATATAGCGCTTTTAACAATACAAATTGTGTTAAAGCAACTGCACAATATCAAAATAGGAAAACAGTGTGTCAATAATGTAAAATGACAAGATTAAACACTCAATTTTCCGTTAAAGGCATTTCATTATTGAATTCAATGATGGGATCGTCCAGCTCAGTTCAAATTAAATAGTATCTGTGCAATCAAGTCGACGATATCGGTGGAAATGAAGTGTCACCAACTAAGCAAACCGGAGGCGATAGAGGCAAGGAACCAAAATTCCATTTGTGACAGAATGGAGAAAAAAACTTGGGAGAAACTAGGCTCAGTCGGGGGGCTCTTTTGCTCGGCCAGACAAACCAGCAGTTTGTTCCAACTGCAGCAAAGTCAGATTGTAAGGGCTCACCTGGTTCCAGGGGTCTTTTCCCGATGGCTGTCTAGGTGACAGGGTCCTCACTGGGGATCTGTCTCTGGGGCTCATCTAGCTGTCCTGGTCTCCGCTGATGTTCAGGGCTGTAGAGGTCGTCTCTAGGTGCTGATCCACCATCTGATCTGGATACAGACTGGATCTGGTGACTGCAGTGACCATCTGGGCTCGATACGGACCAGATCGGGTGACTACGGTGACCTCGGAATAAGAAAGAAACAGACTAATATTAGCGTATATGTCAATCTTCTTACTATGTAACAAGTACATTGTGTATTATGGGAAGTGTTCCCGGTTCTGGTTGACCTAATTAATGCAGCCTAAAAATCCTTTAATGGATTTGAATATTAGAAGTGTATTAGTGTGTCTTTAATCTAGATTTAAACTGACAGAGTGTGTCTGCCTCCTGAAAAGTGTTAGGTAGATTGTTCTAGAGTTGGGCGCTAAATAGAAAAAGAAAAAGAAAAAGGATCTACCGCCCGCTGTTGATTTTGATATTCTAGGTATTATCAAATGGCCAGAGTTTTAAGAACGCAGTGGACGTGGAGGAATATAATGTGATAAGAGCATTTGACATTGAGAGCATAGGTCTCAGTTTAGATATATTTTTAAGATGAAAAATTCAGTTTTACAAATGGAGAGATTGAATGAATGAATGAATGAATGATGCACTTATATAGCGCTTTATTGTATATTGCTCTACACCCAAAGCGTTTCACAATCATGTGTGTGCGTGTGTGTGTGTGGGGGGTCCCTCGACCACCACCAGTGTGCAGCATCCACTTGGATGATGCGATGGCTGCCACAGGTCAACGGCGCCAGTGCGCTCACCACACACCAGCTACAGATGGAGAGGAGAGAGAGTCATAGAGCAATTCAGTGGATGGAGATTATTAAGAGGCCATGATTGACAAGGGCCAGTGGGGGGAATTTGGCCAGGACACCGGGGTTACACCCCTACTCTTTACGAGAAGTGCCATGGGATATTTAATGACCACAGAGAGTCAGGACCTCGGTTTAATGTCTCATCCGAAAGATGGTGCTTTTTGACAGTATAGTTTCCCCATCACTATCCTGGGGCGTTAGGACCCACACAGACTACAGGGTGAGCACCCCCTGCTGGCCTCACTAACACCTCTTCCAGCAGCAACCTAGTTTTCTCAGGAGGTCTCCCATCCAGGTACTGACCAGCTCAACCCTGCTTAGCTTCTGTGGGCAACCAGTCTTGGGCTGCAGGGTGATATGGCTATGGCTGTGGTAGATTGCTATCAAATAGCACACCTAGGTTCCTGACTGATTACGAAGAATCGACAGAGCAGCCATCAAGTGTTAGACAGTGTTCTAGGTTATTACTTGTGGGGGTTTTAAGTCTGATAATTAACACCTATCAGAATTTAGCTGTAAGAAATTACTCGTCATCCAGTTTTTATTATGATTACTCGTCATCTAGACTATCCATTCCATAAGTTTCTCAATTTGGTGTGTTTCACCGGGCCGCGAAGAAATATAGAGCTGAGTATCATCAGCATAACAGTGAAAGCTAACCCCAAGGTCAAGGTTTCTTTATTTGTCACATAATAAATTATACAGGGTATAATTAGAAGTGAAATGTAATCGAATCAGGTCCGCTCAGTGGACAGTGCAAAATAATAAAAATAAAAATTATATAAAGTAACACAACACAAGAGCATATATATGGTAAAAAAAGAGAAACAAGAGTAAAATGTGCAATGAAATAAAAAGTGCAAAACAATAAGATGTGCAAAACAAAAAGATGTGCAAAACAATAAGATGTGCAAAAAAAAAAACAGTGTACTGGGACTTAATAAATAGTAATGTGAATAAGAGGGATGTGCAGACGGGTTGTTCAGGGTATTGTACATAAAGCAGCAATATTGAGAATATGAGAATATTTACAGTTAACAATGAGTCTTGTGTTTATGAGACTGGGTTTGTGTTAGGAGCCTGATGGCCTGAGGGAAGAAGCTCCTGGAAGCGCTTGTCAGGTGGCAGTAAACAGAAAAGATGGTTACCGGGGTGAGTTGAGTCTTTGATGATTTCAGCAGCTCTGCTTTTGCAGCGTTTGAGGTAGATGTCCTGCAGAGAGGGGAGAGCAGACCCTGAGATGCGCTCAGCTAAGCGCACAACTCTCTATAGAGCTTTGCAGTCCTGGTTTGAGGAATTACCATACCACACTGAGATGCACTGAGAGTTAATACACTTTCTATGGCCCCTGAATAGAACGTTTTCAGGATAGCTGGTGAGACCCTGAATTTCCTCAGCTGTCGCAGATGGTACAGTCTTTGCCTGGCTTTCTTGACCTGTGTTTGAATGTGTGTAGTCCAAGTTAGGTCCTCGGAGATGTTTACACCGAGGTACTTGAAGCTACTCACCCTCTCCACAGGGGTCCCACTGATCATAAGAGGTCACCCACCCCATGTTCGCTGATGATATTTCCCAAAGGTAACATGCAAAGCGTGAAAAGTAATGGCCCTAGTACTGAGCCTTAAGGTACTCCATACTGCACTTGTCCATTTATGTCCAATTTCCGACTAGGAAAGTAGTATTTACAATAATTCCAATTGCATGTGAAAGCAGCATTTGAAAAAAAAATATATATATATAACATATGGGTCAAAATGAGCAGAACACAACATAAGGTTTAAGAAAACATTGATATTTCTGTGATTATAGTTATAGTTTTTTGAGGACCATGAGAAGAGATGGCTTGAGAGGAAATGAAGAATTGAATTTGAAGGAAATCAGTGACTGTTGGTTAGAGTGTCAGTGCAAGACCAGCACAGCTGGACAACAACAGCTCCAAGCCTGATCTGTCCAGGACTGTCATCTGCCAGCGGTTCCTGCCATCTGTTTTGGTGTATATATATATGTCACTTTAATCCTGTGTCAAGAGGACATGACAGTGCATGCATGCAAGACATCTCAAAATGGCCAAGAACCCAGTTTCATCCTGCAGACCTGAACTCATGCTTGACTTCATATGTTCAAACCGCTGGAGATCTGTTGGGTTTCAGCCAGCTACTATCTTGGCAGCCTCATTCAAACAACCTGCTGATTTACGCCTGAAATCAATTAGCCTGATTTCACCTCATCAGTCATGATGGATTGAGATATCATACATGCTGTCATGCCGCCTCCTGCAGGGTTAGCGCTGTCATATCACATTGGTCACTCGATTTTATCATTTGATTAGGTCAGGTTTGCTAATTTGCATTCTCCATCAAGGCTTATTGTGCATGCCTCTGCTTTATATAGTTGTGAATATACTTTCATTATTTATTCAGAATACTCAATACTTGATTCTGATTGGTCAGTCAAAACATTGCAAAGTGTGTTATTCTCCAATAGCAATGTTAAATAATATAAAATTTATCCGGGCATCACTGGCTCACTCATTTAATACAAATGCAGATGCTGCTGTCTTGCATTACTGTAATAGTTATAGAACGCATTGAACATGAAATCAGAGAACTTCAGAATAAAGTATTTAGTATTTAGTGAGCTAATAAAATATTTCAACTCAAATTTATATTTTACATATATATATATATTTTTTTTCCCAATTGTTTGCTTATGTAGGAAGTTTCCACAAAAACAGAATCTATACTTTTATAAAAAAAAAAATCTACAGCTGTCATTTAATGCCATAAAATGCTCCTTATGATACTTTTATTCAGCAAGTATGCATTAAATGGAAGTAAAGTGATGATTAACATTTGAAATTGTAATATATTTCAAATAATTGTTTTTTGAATGTTCTATGCATCAAAGAAACCTTTTAAAATATTAAATAAAACATGAAGATAAAAGTATATTTATAATATATGTTAAAAAAATAGTGTGAACATATAGTCTATAATATATAATAGTGTATATGTAGAACAATGCTTTTTTAAATTAAAACAAAACAAACTGAAATAAAATAAAATAAAAAATTAAATAGTTGATCTTCCCTGACTCCCTTTATTCTCTGTACTAAGAAATTCTTCAAGAGTACAAGATAAGCAGCCTATAATCGTTAGGGTGACAGTGATATAATCTCTCATCAAGACCCCTGCAATTATCAGATGTGCCTGTAATGAATCTGGGCTGGAGTCCAGATAGATCTGAGAAATAGATTGTCTTTTAGTTGAGCCCCCTGCAGAGATTCCCATCAGTCTATGTCCAATCATCAGTCACAAACAGTGTTGTCAGAAAAACCAATTAACCAATTAATGGCTGTGTTTATTACTCAGCCCGTTACTGCAAGAGCCTCCAAAAGCACAGCGGATCAATAGAGAACACAGAACTCCTTCCAACCATGTTATTTATGTTCTCAATTCAGTTTCGGCAAACATCCGATATTACTCCCATCGGTAGTCCTGAGAGGTCTAAATAACCAAGGATGACTTGTCACGTATCTCCCCTTAGAAAATATGTGTGCTATAGACATCATCTTTATGTTGTGGGTGGTGGCCTCATGGTCAGAGAAGTGTCTCTCTGGAGAGGAATTGGCTCTTTGTTGCTGGACTCTCTTGGTGTAATATCTTTGAGATAACTTTAAAGATCCTATGAAGAATTGAAAAGCAGAGTTTTGTGTTCTAGCTTTTCCACCATCTGCCCTACTATGCCCACACTATTATACTATTGTTGCCTATAATACGTCTAGTGTACTCTAAACAAAAATCACATTTAAAAGTTGCAACCAAACTTAGAATTTCCCTTCTCCTAAAAATTTAATTTACAATATATGAATATAGGAGACAGGGGCTAGTTGTCCCACAGGAAGATTGACACATGAGCAACATAATGACTAACATTAATTAAAATAGCAAAGGCTACATTAAATTAAACAAAAGGGGTTAGTAAACAAAATCTTTTTAAAATTATTTTGTACTTTCTATTCATTAAAGAATCTTAAAACAACAACAACCACATAATTACAGTTTCCACAAAATATTAATCAGCACAACTGTTTTTAACATTGATAATAATGAGAAATGTTTTTATTTTATTTTGTATATTAGCAAGAAAGTTTCTGTAAAGTAAATAAAAAAAGTGCATGCAATTTTCATAAAAAGGGTTTAAAATAATCTAAATAATCACAATGAATGCATACAAATAAATATATAAATAAAAGCAAAAAAAAAAAGTAATTTTTAAATGATTTAAAACAGTCAAGAATAAAAGGAAAATTATACATAAATAAGATTCAGGGCAATCAGTTGGAGCAGAGTTCTATGTTTACATTTTTTTATTTTAAATTGTAATAATGTTTCACAATATTTAACTATATTTATGCAAATAAATGCAGCCTATTTTTTCAAAAACATATTTTATTAATTCTGCATGCAAGCCTGTTGTAAACATAAAACTGTGAATATTTCAAAAAATGTCAGCAGAGCATCTTTGATTTAATGGCATTTTTAAATTTGAATAATAACAGTTTATTGCATGCAGGATATGGAGACTTCATTGATTCCTTAGTGGGAAATCTGCTGCAACCTCCATATAAACCATTTTGTAACAGCTTATACTGCTTTAATGCAGCCTAAAGTGTTCAGGTTTATGTAACTGTAATCTTCCTGTTGCATTCGGTCTAATCTTGGTCTTTTCCATTTCCATCCAGTAAAAAAAAAAAAGGCTTTTTGGAGTCAGTTCGGCTATTTTACTCATTATATTTCTAAACACTGTTGGCAGTTCCATACCCTTATCTCATTCTCCAATGCACACAGGAGCTGTTTTTCCACCAATAGAAGAATTTGCCTTCACTTGTGAGAACATGTCAGCCACAACATCTCTGTACCTGCAACCTCCTGGAATCAGTGTTGCTCTAAATACCTCTGTCTGGATACGGCTGCGAACCGCACGGCATGTAAATAGAGGTTGTGTCACAGCAGCAGCTCACAGAAGCCAACTGCATGGAAACAGAGACACAGAGTTTCACATTAGCATGGTGAAGAAATGCTGGAGCCATTTGCTTTAGATTATAAACAATTGGGGTTGAAAAGGTCATTACTTCAGTTTGGTGTGTGTGTACCTATTATGATGAGCTGTATTCAGTAGAAGCTTTATCACCATGCCGCTGGAAGAGGCTCTCAATATCCCTCGTAAAACAGTATTTATGTACCAGTCTTTTGGGATTGCACTTTCTTTGTGGTTAATTTAAAGGCTGAGTTGTAGCAAATGCATCTTACTGTCAGGGGAAAAAGTGAGAATCAATGGCTGACAAGTTGAAGACTTTATATTTTGAATTATTTCATTTGCAATTGATAACTTTCACTCTTCTATTTGTCATAGCTGCAAACAACGCTTAAAATCTATGCTATTGAGAGATGTTCAAACTTATATATTTATTCATTTCAGAGGCTATCAAAGTGTTATGCATAAAGGTATCACGTTGGTTAATTAGTGTTTCTTGCTAAATCAAGCATGATTATTTGTATTTCTCATTTGAACCAGCTCCAGCATTTGCTATGGATATTAATGATAACTCAAAGTGTGCGTGTGTGTTTTCTGTGCCACTACTTTTATAAGCTATTTGGCATATGATTTTCACCTGGTAACCAATAAAATGTGCAACACAAACTCACAGACTTACAATGAAGGAGGAAAGCAATCAATATGGCTTGCATTCCTTTTTCATTGTAAGAAGGGTCAGTAAGCAATATAATGTAATACCATCTAGTAATGCCTTAGCGACCACCTAGAACACCCCAGAAACCACTCAAAAACCCTGGCAATCACAGAGCAACGCCCTAGCCGCCACCCAGAATACCCTAGCAACTACAAAGCAATGTCTCAGCAACCACACAGAACACCTTAGCAACTAAACAGAATGCCCAACAACCACCTAGAGCACCCTAAAAAAACACTAAAAACCCTTGCAACTATGTAGCAACACCCTAGTAACAATCCAGAATACATTAACAAACCCATAGCAATGTGCCAGTAGCAATCAACCCAGCAACCACCCAGAATTGCTTAGCAACCATTTCACAAATGCTCAGCAAAATCCTAGAAACTACATGGAACACCCTAGAAACATCCCAGAAAACCTTGGCAACCACATAGCAACGCCCGAGCAACCACCCAGAATAGCTTAGCAATCACATAGCAACCAGCACCTCAGCAACCACCCAGAACAATCTAGAAACCAAATCACAATGCCTTAGCAACCACCCAGAATATCCTAGCAACTACAAAGCAATGTCTCAGCAACCACCCAGAATACCTTAGCAACCAAATCGCAATGTGCCAGTAACTAAAACCCCAGCAACCACTTCACAATGTCTCAGAACATCCTTAAAACCACTCAGTAAACCCCAGCTATCACAAAGCAATACCCTAGCAACCATCTGTAGCACCCAAGAAACCACTCAGAAAATCCTGGCAACCACATAGCAGTGCCTTAGTAACCACCCAGAATACCTTAGCAATCACATAGCAATGTACCTGCAACCAATACCTCAGCAACCATCCAGAACACTTTAGCAACCAAATCACAATGCCTTAGCAACCACCCAGAACACCCAAGAAACCATCCAGTAAACCCTGGTAGCCACATAGCAACACCCTAGCAACCACCCAGGGGTACGTTGGTCACAACTATGGTCACAAGTTCTGTCGTTACCATTAGAGTTCAATGGAATTTACGACCATAGTTAGCTAACGATGCTTTTGGGAAACGCACCCCAGAATAGCTAAGCAACAACATAGCAATGTGCCAGCAACCAGCACCCCAGCAACCATCCAGAACATTCTAGCAACCACACAGAATTCCCTAGCAACCACCCAGAACAACCTAGCAACCACACAGCTATGCTCTATCCATCCACATCATTTTATCAACCACCCATAAAGCCCTATTCCCCACACAATTAGACTTTAAACTATTCTCATTGTTCCTGTGGCTCTTTATAGAGCATTGCGTTAGCAGCACAAAGGTTGTGGGTTCAATTCCCAGGGAACACACATACTGACAAAAAATGTATAACCTGAATGTACTGTAAGTCGCTTTGGATAAATGTGTCTGCTAAATGCATAAATGTAAATGTAGTTGTTGTCCAAACGATCGATTTATATACAGCACGTGAGAAAAACAATCTGCTGTAAAGAGCCACGCTAATATTGAGCCCACCGTATAAGTTATAAGTCATTCTGCAACTGCAATGAACAAGAAAAACAATTCTAATTGCAAATACAGCACTAATTATCTGTGTGATAAGAGGTAAATAATAGAAACACAGAGGATTTGTCTCTAAAATAATCATGTCATGTTGTACAAATACATCTACTGTTGCTACTGGACATATCTTCAGTGATGTTCCTTGAATCATTGGGTGTTTCGGGTCTTTCAGCATCATACACCCTCATCCAGGCGACCCAGCTGAGGCTGGTCAGACCCCAGCTTGTGTCCAGACCTCCACTAATAAAACATTGGAGTGTTGTTAACTGGAGCTTTGTGACACGAGGATTCTGCTTTTATTGTAGACTTTTGACAGCAGGTCTAATTGTAGTCTCCTCTATTGCCACTTGGCTTTTGCCTGCTTTAGTTTTAGGTGATGTTAATTACTATGACTAATTGCCTCAGGCTCATTTCCCACGTGAGACTCTAACAGGTGCGCTGATGCTAACATCATCGCTCTTCCCCCACCAATCTCACCGTCAGCTGCTCAAGCGTAAAAAGGAAGAGATTATATTCTCAGCCATAGGAGAGCATTAAACGTCAATGGATGGCCACAAATGAATACAAGAATACATTAATAAAACAGAAAACAGAGAAATTAATTATTTAAAAGGCAAATTTAGACTTTTGCTTCAGCCTATATAAGAGGAGACCTAAACACGGTAACAAATTCTGCTCAGATTTGTCACAATACCAAGATCTAATTTGTTCCATTTTCCCACATCGACTTTTAAGCTCTATACTCTTATGGTGTGTGCACACCAAAATGTGAAGCGAATATTTGCATCCCGTTACTTGCTCTAGTTTACCCGCAGGATGTTTTTTGCATCACTCATGTGAAAAAAATACAAATAAATAAATATGCATATATATATGATTCTGATTCGACGTGTCAATAAGCTCTTCGCTGATTGGCTTGCGTGACAACGCATCGTGCACATTTTTAGAATTTAAGTTTTTGAACTTGCACTAAAGATGCGATTGAGGTCCACATCGCATGTTCGAGGCAATGGCGTCGCTCAATTCATGTCATTTGTGTGGCCTAGCGCGAATTTGTGTCTATTAGCGTCTTTGCATTGACTTTGTAATATACTTGCACAAATAATAAAATTTAGCTTTTGGGGTGAATGCATCATTATGCCCTCTGACCTTTTTATAGCCTAGATTCATAAGGAGTAATAAGGAATATAACATTCCATAATAAGGAATTTTCTTAAAGTTAAAGCATGAAGTGTCAACTACATATTTATGTGAATACACAGCCAGCACAAGGCATCTGCATTCAAAGACAACGTAGTGGATTGCAATCTTTTAACTTAAAGGTGGGGTAAGTGATTTCTAGTAGCCAGTGTTGATGTTTGAAATCACCAAAACAAACACGCCCCTACCCCAAAAAGGGTCTCGCCCCTATTTTGATAGCCCCACACATAGGCTAAACACGCATCCCAGGCAACGATTAGTTCTGTGAAACAAATCAAGGTCACACTTTATATTAAGTGGCCTTAACAACTATGTACTTGCATAAAAAAATAAGTACAATGTACTTATTGTGGTCAAATTGTATTGCAAAACATTTTTTGCTGCTGTTGAGGTGGGGTATGGGTAAGGTTAGGGACAGGTTTGGTAACATGGGTAGGTTTAAGGGTGGGTTAAGGTGTAAGGGATGAGTCAACAGTATAATTATAAATGTAATTACAAAAATTAATTACAGATGTAATTACATATAGGTATTTTTTCAAATATAAGTGCAATGTAAAAACATGTATGTGCACAATAAGTGCATTGTACCAAATTATTAATTTAAATGTAAGGACACACTAGTTAAGGCCAGATAATATAAAGTGGGACCCAAAGCAAAACCAATGTTACTCACCTATTGAAAAGAAACAAAGCAACCTCGGCATCCGATCATAGGCCTTCCCGCTCCTTGAGTTCTCTCCAGTGCTGGAAAGCTGAGCCGATATTTACATTCTTCTTGCCTTATCGTAACACTGTGTCTACACCAGATGCGAGCGGCGTAGCGCGACAAAATACTATAGAACTCAAAATACTATAGAACTCATAATCAGTGATGCTGTCTACACTGGATGGGACACGACAAATCAACACACAGCACAAAACACGACAAACTGCTGCCACATTCTATTTATGACATATTGACACAAATTTCAAATGATTTTCAACTGTCGCTTTGTCGCGTCCAGTGTCTGAACCCCGAACATTATCAGGAAGGGTATTCCAGAGTTTGGGAGCCAAATATGAAAACGTTCTACCTCCTTTAGTGGACTTTGCTATTCTAGGTACTACCAAGAGTCCAGAGTTTTGCGACCTTAGGGAGCGGGTTTGATTGTAGTGTGATAGAAGATTAGTTAGGTACGCAGGAGCTAAACCATTTAGGGCCTTATAGGCAAGTAATAATATTTTGTAACTGATACGAAACTTAATAGGTAGCCAGTGCAGAGACTGTAAAATAATATGATCATATTTTCTTGACCTGGTAAGGACTCTAGCGCAGCATTTTGTACTATCTCTAGCTTGTTTATTGAAGATGCAGGACAACCACCTAGCAGTGCATTACAATAGTCCAGTCTAGAGGTCATGAATGCATGAACTAACTTTTCTGCATCAGAAACACTTAACATGTTCCGTAGCTTGCCAATGTTTCTAAGATGGAAGAATGCTGTTTTTGTGACATGGGAAATATGATTTTCAAAAGATAGGTTACTGTCTAATATAACACCCAGATATTTGACTGTAGAGGAAGGAACAGGACATCAGTTTAGTTGCAAATTGTGATACAAGATATTATATGTACTGTTTTTGGTCCAATAAGTAATATATCTGTCTTATCTGAGTTTAAAAGGAGAAAATTGTTTGTCATCCAATCTTTTACATTTTAACACACTCAAGTGAAGTTTCATCTGGTCTTGTTGAGATATATAGTTGGGTATCATCAGCATAACAATGGAAATTAATCCCATATTTTCTAATAATATTACCAAGGGGCAACATGTATAATGAAAATAGCAGAGGACCTAGGACAGATCCTTGTGGTACTCCATACTTTACTGGTGATAATTGAGATGCCTCCCCGTTTAAATAAACAAAGTGGTAGCGATCGGACAGGTAGGATCTAAACCATCTTAGAGCCTGCCCTTGTATACCTGTATAGTTTTGTAATCTATCTATGAGTATGTCATGATCTATAGTGTCATAAGATTCATTTTAAAGAATGGCTTCAGATACCATTCTGCATGAATTCAAATCTAAAATGAAAAGAATGCCAGAAAAAACGATCCATGCTAATCCAAGTACACAATACACGAGAGCAAGCTGTCATTGTTATTGTCGCCGAGGGCAACAAAATAAGGACGTGGCTGTGCTAATAATTCATCGCTCTCAACAATTCCAGATGCAGACTCAACAGGGTTGCTCAGTGGCCTGCTGCTGCCACACCTATTTCTGGAACACGTTAGCATCATGTTTACTTCCTGCACAAATTTGCATGATATCTGCAAGAGCACTGTCACATACCAATCCATTGCTTTAAGTCATTCATAAAAGCACCTTTGGGGTAAAACACATATTCATGCTATGAATGGTACATGTTAAAGCAGTTGATTGATATTATGCCTAATTATACTTAAAAGCATTGTGTTTAGCAAATGAGCAACACATGCAAATGTATTTCTTTACTGCATAGCGCTCACAAAACATTAGAGATAGTAAGTCTATTACTCATCTAATCAATGCAAATTATATAATTTGATTGGCTAATCAGTAAAAGTGGATGTGTTTACAGGGCGTGTCGATAAAATGGAGTACGACATTGCCTTTGTAAGAGTGGAGAAGTTTGTTGAAGTCGATATGTTGACGGGGACCTTGTGATGGTTCTGCTGAGTAAGATCCTGGATGCTGTCTTTGTAAATGTTTATTGAGTCAACCCTGCTGAGTGTGTGCTATTCAATAGGTTTCTACTGAGAGAATGCAGTTGGCATATGAAGTCTCTACTGCTTTTGTGAAATCTTCTCAGACAAAGAGAAGTGATCCATTAAAAATGACTAAAATTAAAATTACAGTTGTTTAACCTTACAACTGAACCTCACTATGATAAACAATATGAATAAAATGATTTGTTTTAATAAATATTTTATTATTTATTTACTTATTTATTTATAGCATACATTATCATTTAAAGGTTTAAGCCCCTTTTTAAGTTTTTTTTTTAATACGTCCCTTGTGTTGACCAAGGCTTCACAATCATTTATTTAACCAAAAATGGTGTAAACTTACAATTTAAAACAACTGTTTAAATTAAATTAAATTATTTTTTTCCCTAAAAAGTAGCCATTACTCCAGTCTTCGGCATAAAAGTTAGCAATTTTTTTATCTCTAAAAAGTTACACACAGTTATACAATCAAAAATTAAAATTGAGCGAAAAATGCAAAAATTGAATTTTACATCAAGGTTACATATTGCAATTCTAAGTTTATATCTAACAAATTGGTACAAATTAACACATTTCTTTTTCCTCAGATTTCTAAGTTTAACTACATGCTAGGAAATGTGCAGTATTTGTAATTGGTTTATTAAGACATGTTTTCATATTTTTTTTGCAAATGTCCTATTGATCCTCCTCTATTTCCAGGCCCACTGCAACCATGAAAGCAATGGCCATTTAATACACAGAGAATAAATATGCTATTTAATACATGCAGAATATATGTATATATGTCAGTATCATAAACACATATTCTGCCCAGGGCTTCTGATGCTACAAGGATTATTTACTATGATTATTTGTTTTGGGAAAACGGCTTCTGGGCAGGATTTTTTTTTTAAATAAAATAAAATACATAATACTGCCCTTCTAAAAAACAAGTTCATGGGGCCATTGCTAGTGTTATGCTCTTCGAGTTTAGCTTCAGGACATTTTTAAAGGCTCTTTAGAAGAAGAACGCTCTAAAAACCTAAGGTGCTCCAAAGAACCTTCAAAGTAACTCTACTTTATTCAAAGACTAGCAGCTTTAATATGATAAGAAAACTGAATTATAACCCTGCATTGCATTTTCCAGGACTGGCACATTTCCGTTTAAATCACAAGAGGACAGAGTGAATCAATGTTTGCTGTGCTTTCCCATTTAAATTGGAGACTAATTAACAAATTAACTAAATAAACTCAATAGTAATGCAAGTAATTGAGTAGGCAAAAGTAATCAAAAGAACCTGGAGATGAAAACCACCTGCTAGAAACTCAGACAGCATGGGATGTTGCTGCAGGTACTGAGCATTGGCACATGGTATAAACATCTCTACATGAAGCCTTTCGATCTAAATTAAAAGACACACTGAAAAGACTGACTATCCTAAGGATGCTTTGTTTAAATAGGTCTAATCTTTCTAAAACACATTATAAGAAAATACCAGTGAGATATTTCTTCTTTTGACTTGACACCAAAAACATGTACATTTGCATGCAAGAAAAAAAATATCTGCCAGAAACTTTCTAATTATTAGTTTGTTTTCCTGTTGACAATGTCCTACTGCTGTTTCTTCTGAAGAAAGCTTTTAAGAAAGTTCACAGCTCGCAGATTGCACTCACTGGGGCAAAACAAAGATGCTAAGGCCTCTGAACATGGCAATTAAAACCCTCTCAGGCTTTAGTGCTCTTGTCCATTAACATTTACCTCTCTCTTTTTTTACAAAAACAAAAAATAACGTGTAGAAACTTGTAAAGTGCGTTTTATATTTTTCTGTGCAGGACAAACAAAGGTCCCCTCTCCCACAAGGTCCCCATAAGTGTATGGTCTGCTCCACTCTTATCTGTGCATATTATGCCAATTATTTTAGTTTAACACATCCTGAATCTGTGGCATGTGAGCATTTTAGTAACATAAAAGAGGCCTACATTTATATTTATATCTAAATGCTAATGAATACACACAGTATGTTACTGAATAGATAGTGTTGTTTATGTGTCTGTCAGCTGACAGAAATATTTTGTCATACAATGCATGTGTAGTTTGTTTCCTCGTAAAAGCCTTTACTGTGAAAGATTATGTTGATAAATAGGTTTATAAAACCAAAATAGGTTTATTGAAGATATTCATTCAAGGATTCACAATTATAGGAAAAAATATATATTTGTGAGATATAAATGGTCAAAGTCAGATAAAACTACAATTACATTACCATTCAAAAGAGCTCTCAATTCTTTTTAAAGAAACATCATATGCTGACAAAAGCTACAGTTATTTGATTAAAAATACAGTAAAAACAGGAATGTGAAATATTATTACATTCTAAAATATGGTAACAAATATGCTACAAAAATTTGCACAAAATATGCTACAAACATACTAGCAACTTGTTAAAACATGCTAGAAATGTGTTAACAACCTTTATCTACATGATAGAATATGATAGAAGTATATTAGTAACAGCTACATGAATGCATCAGTCATTTCACCATCCACCTACACTAGTAAAAAAGCAATATATTGAAAATACATTTATTTCATACTAGGTATAGTTCAAATCTATTACTGACATACTGCAGTGCTCGGGACTTACTGTTATAAAACTAGCTTAAAATTAATTTGGAGTGCTACTTGTGCTCAATGCACATTTCTTCATGTTAATCCTACAATTTGTTTTAATGTCACTTTAATCCATTGATGAGGATATGATCTTTCAGTAATATTGGTCTTTAAATGCAAGATATTTAAAGTGTATCTGAAGTTTACATGCTGTCTGTCTGTGTCTCTCTCTCTCTCTCTCTCTCTGTCTGTCTCTCTCTCTGTCTGTCTGTGTCTCTCTGTCTGTCTCTCTGTTCTCCTGTCTGTCTGTCCTGTCTGTCTGTCTGTCTGTCTGTCTCTCTCTCTGTCTCTGTCTCTCTGTCTGTCTCTGTCTCTCTGTCTGTCTTCTGTGTCTGTCTCTCTCTCTGTCTCTCTGTCTGTCTTTTGTCTCTCTCTGTCTGTCTCTCTCTCTCTCTCTGTCTTTAAAATGAAATGTATTCTTGTAATGTTAAAGCTGAATTTTCAACAGCCATTTCTACAGTCTTCAGTGTCACATGATCCACCAAAAAGTCATGTGTAGTTTGTTCTATTAGTTTGTTTCTTTATTGCACAAGACTGTTTTTATAAATAAGTTTATATTGAATGGCAAAAATAGACTCATTGGAGATATTCTACTCTCAGTGATTTTGGGACGTGTTAATGCTACAATCTGTTCAAATAAATACACGCCACAGACACAGGATGTGTGAAACAGGCCTAATTCCAGCTGTTGCTTGACTAAGCAATCCATAAACAAAATGTTTAGCTACACAACACTGGATAGATGTCACCGCTGTTATGTTAATGCCCATAAACTGTTCTGTGCAGCTGCCAAACCCCATCCAGATCACAGAATACACACTGGTGGCAGGATCCAATCCCACTAATCAGAAGTAAGACAGGAACAAACAGCCGCTGTGGGACGTACCTCTCTCTTGGCTCCAATGAACAGACGCAGGTCTATCATCCTTGATTTCTCTGATCTTTAGGGGTGATTCTTCTCAGAGTGATGTCTAGACAGGAAACAGAATTTAATCTAGGTCCACTTGACCTTTGGATTAAGACAAATTCAGAGTGAAAATTTTCCATTTAGCATGAACATCATCCAATTATTACTGTTCTGTCGCAATTCCACTGCTTTGACGCCCGAACTAACATATAAAAGAAGACAATCACATTGTGAGACAAGCCACAATATGAGAAAAAGAGATGAAAGATGAGATCAGATAGTGAGAAATTAAGTCACAGTTTTGATAAGCACGGTTGAGAAATACAAATTCAAAATTATGGGAAATAAAGCTATAATTGTGAGATATAAAATCATCACTGTGATATAGCCTATAAAGTATCACTTATGAGAAATATTAATCTATTTAAACATTTTAAAATGAATTCACGCAATGGCAAAGCTGAATTTTCTGCATAATTTCTCATGTTTTTTAAGAAATCATTCTAATATGCTGATTTGCTGCTCAAGAAACAGGTCTTGTTATTATCAATGTTGATTATCAGTGACAATTATCAATGTTATTATCAATGACCTTGTTATTATCAATGTTGAAAACAGTTGTGCTGCTTAATATTTTTGTGGAAACCATGAGGCATATTTTTTTTCAAATTTCCTTGAAGAACAGAAATGTTAAAAGAGCATTTATTTGAAATACTGTTTATGTAATAAATAAAAGTCTTTACTGTAAGTTTTGACAACTTGATTGAATCCTTGCTGAATAAAGGTATTAATCCCCCCCCTCCCCCCCAAAAAAATGAATTACTTACTTTACATTACCGCAATGTTGTGAATAGGTATCTAAAATGTATCCCACAAACTACTATATCTAACAGTAACATTCCAAGTTCATTGGACATAGCTGCAAAAACGATTGAGTTATGAACTCAGTAATGGCTTAGAACCATTCACAGATTGAGTATGATTTAAACCAGTAACTCTCAAGCAAGTTTGAGGCTGTTGCATGAATCTTAGTTCAAATAAAAGCATTTATTTGATATAGAAACCTTTAGAAAAATTATAAATGCTTTACTGCCACATTTGATCTTTTATTTATTTTGTTCGAAAAAAAATTCCTTACTGACCACAAACTTTTGAACGGTGTGTACTTTTTCCACTTCTACTTTTTCAGTCATTTTAGGCAGAAACAGGCTTCTGTACCATTCTGAAAGACAATGGCAAGCATGGTAACAATAAATGGTGGTCTCAGGCTCTCTTCACCTCGTCTTGCTGAGTCCACTTCAAGAGGTTGGAAACAGAAGTCCATGCATTTATAAAAAATTCTACCACTATGAATTCTCTCCCAACAGAAATATTCCCAGGCATCAGTTTAACAGATTAGTTGTTGTTACAAATATCAGGGTTTGAAATAATAATCTATTTGTCTCGGAGGTCTTAATGAGCCCAGAATGTTTAATTGTGTTTCATGTATCAGTTTCGATATATATCCATGTATCCACTTCTGGTGGACTAAAACAAAATTCTTCAAATTAGAGAAATTAGTGAACCTGCTCCACTCGCAAAGCTTGATTATCTCTTTAACATTCAAGGGGCAATTCACTAAGAATTCAATTGGAATTGCACCGGCTAATATTGATGTTTATTTAATTTCAGGCTTCCTGGACTATCTCAATCTTGCATACTAATGCTGGGACTGACCATCACTGCAATCCAGGCTCCTGATGCTCTTTAAAATGCCAAAGGTGTCTTATAATATTCTTCTCCATCATTTGATGAATAACAGCTGACACAATCAATACAAAATTAAAAAAAGAAATCTTAAAATTACATTTACCACTTACTTTCTGTGGGCACTAATGGTGAAACATGTATTGCACCAGGCAAATATCACAGTGATATTCTGTGAATAAGGTGATATTTGATAAATAAATTAGTTTTAACAAAATTGTTTATTACATTGCTTTGTTGTACACTGCAATCTCAGGAAAAAAAAGTTCAAAATTGGTCACAAAGTTACACCTTATTTATCCCTAAGTGTGCATAGTAGTGCCTTAAAGGTACACATTATTACCTAAATGGTACATTTTAGTACTTAAAAGGTAAAATGTTGTAACTTTTTTTAAAGTGTAAAAACATATTTTATTTGTTTTTTTTAAGTTGTAAAGTTGGAGTATGTTCACAAGATTGTATGTTTAATTCAAAGCTACTTACTGTTTCTGTGTAAATGTTTGAGAGATTTACTTGCAATTTCTACACCATTTTTTTTCCAGAGTATTTTTCAGTGATAAATATTAAAAGAACGACATAATGGTGAGACATATATGTCATTTACTCACCTACATGTCGTTTTATATCTGAATTGTATTTGTTTTTGTAAATTGTGCAGTCTATAAATAAAAATCATTATGGAGCACGAAAAAACTAACAAACAAACAAAAAATAATTTTCAACATATGAAAAAAAATTAAACAATGTGTTAAATTTAAACATCATGGTCTGTCAGGTCAATACATTGCTGTGAGAGAACTTCTGGAAGTTCTGAAAACATATTGCGATTTTACAACACAGACTGTTTTTTCCATGTCTTAAAGGGATAGTTCACCCAAAAATTGTTTATTTGTTCTGCTGAACACAAAGGAAGATATTTTGAGGAAAGTTTGTAAGGAGGCTGTTTTGGGGCACCACTGACTTACATAGTAGGAAATAAATACTATGTCAATGGTGCCCCAGAACTGCTCTGTTGGGTGAACTATCTCTTTAACTGCCTAATTTTACTTTTTTTTCACTTTGCAAGTACCAAAGGAAAAAAATCTTTAGTGAAAAAAATCTATTTGTCTCGATATTTTCAGTGCAAAACTTATAAAGTTCTGTGCATGAGTTTCCCTGTTCAGCAATACATAAATAATAGAAGAAACTGGCATATACTTTTACTTTGATCATACTGCATGCCTCTCCGATGCTCGTTACCAAAGTTTACAATAATTTGGGTCACTAATTGAACCGTCTGGCAAATGAAAGCAAGTGTTTATTAATTCTTAAGTTCAGACTCCCCCTGTGGCGATGTCTACAGCTTTTTAGCATCAAAAACATCAGTAGCATAAATTTCAGGTGGACAACTGTCATCTTTTATACATAAAGCTACACCTCTATATATATATTTAATAATTACAAGACTGGATAGTGAAACTGCATGTTAAATATAATGTCTGCTTGAAGAGTTGGTTGAACAAGCTGAACTTGATTTCCCACATCCTCCTTCTCAATTCAATTCGCTCTGAGGTGCTAAATAATTTAGCGTCAGGAAAGTGGCGCTACCAAAAAACGCCCCCGATTTACTCAGGTCCACTGTGGTTTATGAAATCAGCTCAGTTCTTTCCTTTAAAGGTCTAAATTTACTCTTCAGGGACACGAGAACATCTGCTGATGAAAAAAAGAAAAAAGTTTAGTGACTTCTCGATTCAAGTATTTTAACACCGACCGCCCCATATTTTGTAGTAGGTGAATTAAATATAGCCACCAGTAGCCTTGTCAGTTACACCATGCAGCATTTGATAAAAAAGCAAAAATGCACTAAGACTTGATTATGGCTTGTTTTGAGTTTAAAGAGAATCTCACAGCAGTGTCTGACCCAGTTTAACCGAGAGAGAGTCTGCAGAAGTTATTTATCCTGTCAATCAGTCAGTCAGCCTCTCTTCATTAGGTTCCCTTCAGCGTTTCCAGCAGGTCCGCTGTACTGTGATGTGAAATTTAGCGGCCTTGAATCATTTAACCCAATGAGCTCATTCTCTCGGGTCTCAAGTAATTGATTCTTGAAGAAATGGTGTAAATTAAGCTTTTACACCTTAACCTTATGATTTGGACTAAACGTATTGGTAACACTTTCTATGAAGCTTGTATTTAGGCAGCAATTTGTGTGCCATTCAAAATCAAAATGATAACGATTTGAATTTAAAGGTAACAAACAGGTGCTAGAATTTAAATTTAAAATGAAGGATGTAGAAATAACTGCACATTTTAGAGTGGCCTGTTATTGTGGCCAGCCTAAAGCCCAGCTCACACTGTGCGATTTTGGCCACGATTTGGTCGTCTGAGACAAATTTTGAAAATCCTAAAAGATTCCTGTAATCCTAGGCTAAAATCGGTTGTCTTTGATCGCTGGTTTGACATGTCCACCGACAGCCGATTAATGGCCGTTGCGATCAATTTTTTCCTCCGATTAAATTCTGGCAGTGTCAGAAGATTTCAGACACTTTCCTGCAGTGTGAAATCTCCTACGACAACCGTCAAACCAAGAACCAATAGGTGCGCTGAACCTGATGACGCAATTAGCACGACAACTTCAAACCATGAAAATGTGGAGTCAGGTGGACAGTACAACAGGAAGAAAAACTTATTGAGCTATGGAGGGAAAAGGAGTGCTTGTATGACGTGTCGTTGCAGCTCTACCATGACAGGGTTAAAAAGGAAGCGGCTTGGAGAGAGATAGGATGTTTAAATTCGAATAACAAAGTTCGCGCTGTAGAACTGGAAGTCCATAAAGTCCTCTTTTGCCCAGCCATGACTTGCTCCACACACGTCGTCTTCGTTTTTTCTTTTTATTATCAAGACATGTAATTAATAAAACGAACGCTACACGTTGCTGTTGTTTGCTAGCTACCATTATAGCGAGAGAACGCGGGTCACGGATTGATGACGTAAAACTCCGGATAAGTCTTTCTTGAGTAACGTTACGTCCGTTTTTGTCGCGTTTTTACTGTCGTACAGTCTGACATTAAGACAACTGAGATCCTACAGTTTGACATGGGGATCATATTCGTACAGTGTGACAAGCAACAATCGCAAAAGACTATTAAAAATCGCACAGTGTGAGCCCGGCTTAAGACATGCCTGTGCAATAATCATGCTGTCTAATCAGCATCTTGATACTCCACACCTGTGAGGTGGATGAATTATCTCAGCAAAGGAGAAGTGCTCACTAACACAGATTTATATTTGAGCGAAAAAGGCTTAGATCTTTGAGTTCAGCTCACGAAAAATGGGGGCAAAAATAAAAGTGTAGCGTTTATAATTTTGTTCAGTATATATTTGATATTTAATTTCTTGGATTATGACCACAATAAGTGTACTATTTAACAAGAAAACAGGGAAATTAAAAGGACCCTTGACACTCTAATGCTGCTTCTTTTCCTCTAACTCATTGGTCTCAAACTCAATTCCTGGAGGGCCACAACTCTGCACAGTTTAGCTCCAACCCTAATCAAATACACCTGATCCAGCTAATCAATGTCTTCAGGATCACTAGAAACGTCCAAGCCGGTATGAGTTGAAGCTAAACTGCAGTGCTGCGGCCCTCCAGGAATTGAGTTTTTTGTTGTTTTTTTTTGTCCTGTTTTATTTGTTGTTCTGGTCTTTGGCATTGCAGTTCAATTTCTACTCTTTTTTGCTGCATGATTGTTTTCTGTTTCTTGTAAAGCTACCTTGGGGTCTTGAAGGCACTATATAAATACAAATTATTATTATTATTATTGTCGTCATTGGTATTTAAAAATGCCTTCTATTTATACAGTATTTCACTATTAATTATTGAAAATAAAATTATCAGAAGATTGTATTTATAACAACTAGCTTTTTAGCAAGTACATAAAGCAGTTTTACAATAAATAAATAAATACAAATTCTACTACTAAACTACTAAAACTAAATACAACCAAATAATTCAATGCAGATAGAAAAAGGCTCATGTTTTTTGAGTTTGTAGAGCTGCGTGTGTTAATTATAGCTCCGCGCCTGGGGTTCTCTAAAAGTCCACATGGTTGCATCTCTGAAAAATGGCTGATTAAAAATATTTATGCTCTAATTGAATTCCCATTTTTCAAGCTCTATTTTCATGCAACATTGATAGCAGTGAACAATGAGCAATAAAATAAAGCATTATGCTGCCATCCAGAATACATAAATGCCAAAAATACTGTAGCATGCCAGATTATACACAGTATACATAGACTAAACCAACGCCTCTCCAGCTCACCACATAAGTGAGGCTGGGGCCAATTGTCATACCATTTACTAAATTGAATAATACTCAAATAATTTGATTGGTTGATTAAAAACCAATTGTGCATGAGTACATATAAAGCTCAGGAAAATGGCCATGAAAAAAAGACACTTATAATGAAATATGCTTTCACATTGTAATGTTAATGTGAATGTGTAATGACTTTCAAAGGAATATTTCATCCAAAGATTTGCTGAACATTTACTCACACTCAGGCCAACAAAGATGTAGATGAGTTTGTTTCTTCATCAGAACAGATTTGTAGAAATGTAACATTAAATCACTTGCTCAACAATGGATCATCTGCAGTGAATGGGTGCCGTCAGAATGAGAGTCCAAACAGCTGATAAAAACATTACAATAATCCACAAAACTCTAGTCATCACTTCACATTAGATGCATGTTTATATTAACCAAATCTATTAGCTTTTTTACAAGTCTAGCTACAATGCAAGTCCTCAATCCATAATATTGATTCTTCAAGTGAAAAGTTCATCATCTTCAAATCATATACACTTTTTTTTGTCTTTTTAGGGAAATTTGTTTAATCTGAATCAGGCGAGAAATACACAGCTCACAAAAGCTTGCTAAATTTCTCCAAATCTGTTCTGATGAAGAAGCAAAGTAATCTTCATCTTGGATGACCAGGGGATGCTGGCCAACTGTTTTTTAATTTATAACCTTAAGTTATTAAGTTTCTGTGACAACTATCCCTGGTCTCCCTTATTTCACATTTTTCCAAGCTGTAATTCTACTGAATTTTGCAGATGCATTACCATAAAGCTACTGAAGCCATCAAATCTTAATTGGAGCTAAATCCTGCAGTCCTTATATGACAAATTTACGTTCATGAAAATCATATTCAGGAAGTGTGCACAGACGCATCATGCGTAATTGGACTGCCGAAGCTAATGAAAAAGGTTCCCAATTTCATATTCATGTCATTCTAACATGGTTTTCTGCACTTCCATCCAGGAAAATGAGAAGAGGGATAATCCATCTCCTTGAAAATCCATAAGCCTAGTATATGAAAGAACAAGATTTGATTTCAAACTGTTACCGATTCTCATTAATGACATTTGCCATGCTGGCTGCATGTACCATAACCTGAATAAATACTTCATTCAGTCGAGAAAGCAATTGTTTCTGGACGCAAGATATTATTCTGGAATCCATTTTCATGAGGCCACAAACAACATCAGGATTCCGTTCAGAGGTTTTCCGATCCACCCTCCTCGCCCCCTTGTTTTCGCCTCAAGTGCTTTGTTCTCCTGAATCTCATTATCATGCACTCTGTTGTTGTTTTCACGGACACTCACACAGTCCCTTTGTTTTCTGCACAAAAGGCTTTCTCGAGACCCGAATCAAACAGGTGTTTTTTGTTCGCTAACCTTGCTAATTACCCTCCTTGTAAACATGCAACAGTGAAAGCATCATTTTCAGCTATCCCGCCTTTGAGCTTCGACGATCAGCTATTTCACAGTGTTTGCTTGTTTATGCACAGTGTTGAAGAGACTAACGCAGTGAGTTTACAACAGTGTTGCATAATTTAATATGGAACTTGAGCTGTTTGCCACTGCCTTGAACCCGAGGGAAATACAAACCAGAGAGCCTGTGTATTCAAGAAGCATTTCAGTGAGTGCGGGTAAGAAAATTATCTTCATAACTCTGTAGTCCCTTGTTTTGCGTCCACCTCAGTAGATAACATGCAATTTTTGGCCCCTCTTCTGCAGATTAAGCCAGTGACAACGATGGCAGTGCTAGACAAATTATTAATTTATGAGTACTCATTCTCTCTCCTGCACTGGGTCTAGTTATTTACATGTAGATGCAGGTGATAGAACGAGCCACCGCTGAGAACCAAATGACAAGAGCATCGTGAAAGATGGTAGTCATATGGTGCATCACCCCTCTCTGTGTATGCTTCCCTGTGCCTGATTCTCTGTACTCCCAGCAGCAGGAGACTTAACATTCTTAAGGAATATTCCAGGTGAGTTAAGATTAATTGACAGCATTTGTGGATGTTAATTACCAGCTGTCCCTAATGTCTGTATAAAGAAAAAATATCCTAATAAAAAACATTAACAGAAGAATTTTTGTACGTTTGAATAAAATGACACATTTCAAAATTTCCCACACTTCAAAAAGATCCCACCTTCTCGTTCGCCACGATTGGTCAATTTGGTACAATGCCTGCAAGCTACTGTTCAATACTTTTCAGTTATTACCTTCAGGTAATAGGAATAGAAAATAGGAAAACAAAGTAGGCAATTTAAAAAGAGGATGTACGGTCATCTTATGATTAACCACTACGCCATAGTACCGCCATTTGTAGTTGCAGAAATATTTTCAGCAGATACTGAAGCATCTGGCCTAGCATGCACAATGCAGCATACAGTGCACTGGAACATGACAGCAACATCAGTTCCAGCAGTAACACTAAGCTTACAGTTCAGCTTGAACATTAAGCTCACAGTTAACTGTAGTTGGAATGGAAAGGAGAGCATGCTGGGAACTAATGCTTTCTAATATCTAATGCTTTGATTTAGTCTTTGATGCTCTCTTCAGGGTTCTGTCTCTAAAACAAACTTGACAGAACAACAGACAAAAAAATTGAACAGGTTTTAGTGCTAGTTAAGGAGGTCTGTAATACCTGGAAAGCTAGCTGCTAGCATCCCCACTGATTTCAAACGCCTGGTGCAGGAAACAGCCAGGGTTGCCAGGTCTGCATAACAAATTCTGCCCAATTGCTTCTTACATTGGCAAATCACAAGCAAATTGTGTTTCGGGGAAAACTGGCTAACTGACACTATCAAAATAATAGTTCCCCCATTAAAGTTAAATAAGAGTCTGATACCGCATTACGGGGGGTTGGGGTGGTTTGCTTCAACCCCTTGACTAAAAAAAAACCAAGCTGTGGAAAGAATATAAAAGTGGAAAAACGATGTACTTGGCAACACTAGAAAGAGCAGAAGTATGAATGCCATTTGAAATCTGCCATCTTTACTCCACTGTAGAACTTTTTGAGCCATTCATCTGAGCTGTAAATATCATGTGACTAATTACTTCGTAGGAAAATGACATGACAATACTGATCATAGCCGATACGCCCAATACGCAGAATACGCAAGCTGCGTAGGGCCCCCATATGGCCCCCGAAACAACAGACTGGAACCCTTTGCTCTCAAAGATGATTTCATTTTAGTTTCGTTTTTGAATTTGGCCACCGGCTATGAAAACATGAATGATAATTTATTGTAATGTGGTGCTGTCGCACTTTCTATGTAAAAGTCAGTCAAATAATCTAACATGAATGTCGTAAAGTCTCTTGCTTGAGACAAAAAAAACGAGTTGAAAGCACAGCGAGCCACGGAAGAGAGTTTCTCGAGCGCTTTCCGCGAGACGGAGTGAAACACGGACGGTTCAGTTTTGCATAGCGCCGCCAGTAGTCTAGGATCGGCTCTGATACTGAGCCAGTTTAAAGGGATAGTTCACCAAAGATAAAATGGTAAAATTTTATTTTTACTACTAGATGGTGTAAATGCACCATCAGCTAGTACAAATGTTAGATAGAAAGAAAAATAAATAAATAATTATTCTTTCTTTGTAAAAACACAGGAATTTAAACCAGATGCAACATGATATCCCAAAATCATACTCTGTTTACCATGATTTTCACTTGTTGGAAAAAATATATTCAGGTTTAAGAAAGTCATACAATGTCATACCATTTAATTAATAATATAAACGATTTTGCAGGTCTGAATCCCAGCAGTGGCAACGTGGAGAACCTCCTGGCCTTTTATCATCTCACCGTTCAGCACAACACATAATCATAAATTGCTCCATAGAGGCAGTCCATGTTTGTTATTAAAGTAACTTGTTTGGGATAAATTGCATCAACTAGGTGACAAGGTAACCTTCATCGTCTTTGGGAATAACAGAAGAAGAGCTACCTGTTTTGTATTGCAAACATTACCCAGTGCTGAACCAAAATCAATACAGTCCGTGCTCCCAGACTCACCACCATTTCATCCAAAGTCCAGGCTGCAGACCCGATACACCTTCACCAGTAATTGTCTGGAGCCTAGACTCACTATACAGCTCAATTTTCCTCTCAGTTCTTGTCTTTATCTCATTTGTTGGATCCTGTTGAGGGAGTTTTGTGATTAGAGTTGGGGGTTTAAGAGTGCAGACGTGTCTTTCTCCCACCAGGTGCTCTAGTTTCAGAGGTCCTGGAGAAAGAACGAGCACACATTCCAAGTCCATGCTGAGCCATAAACTGTCACAGACTTCAAGGGGCTGTGTATAGAATGTAAAGAGCCCTTCTCTGGATTGAAGCAGATCTACAGAGGAACTTCAGGCCAGCAGGTGATTCTCTAGATAGTGAATTCTGAGAGCTCAAACTCCTTTTAGGACCCATATCATTTAGGAGGCAGTCAAGTTTAAATATGTCCACCCTGCTGCTCAAATCCTTCTCTGTCTAGCACATAATTGCAATCCTCCTGTCACCGTGAATGATGAAGGAAAGGAAACGCTGCCTTTATTTTGCCTGCTGTATACTGAATGTACATTAGCACTTGCTTTGATATTTTTGATGCTTTTCTAAAAGTATTTTTCCCTCGTTTAATGTTGCTTTTAGCACTGTCAAGGTACAGTTTTGTAAATATGGTCTATCTGATACACCACAAATTTAAGTCATCATAATATTTAACCGCACATGATGTTTGGTTGGAACAACAACAACAACAAAAATAATGTATATGGATTTTTTCTTTTATTAAATTAAATAAAAAATTGGAAGGACACAAAGGTGAGTAAATTATCTAAATGTAATTTTTGGGTCATTCTCCAAATTTTCTCCAGTTCCAACTTTAATCTGATGTTTCTTTAATGATTGCAAATATTCTAATTTAAAAGTGAAAAGTACACTTTATTATTTATTAGTCTTTTGATGTGCTAAATTGCTTGTAAATCTCTTCTTATGCTTCATTCAGTATTTCTGTCAGATTGTTTTCTTTTTGGAACTGAGTAGTCTGAGGTTATGCACCTCAGTTTTTGAGTGAATGTTTTGTTCTTTTTTTAGAATTTTAGCCCAAAAAATAAAAGTGCAAATACTCTTAGGGTCAAAATGACCGGAGCGCAACAAAATTTCTTTCTCAAAAATATGCCACAATTATTAACATTCTTCAATAACCATCACTTAATTAATCTCTGACCTTGTTTTTCATGAAAGATTCAAGTTTGTGGATAGTTTCAGGGTTTTTTATATTTTTTCTATGGGATGCGACTGTAATCACTCTCTCACAGGCAATGTGCCAATAAAAGGATATTTTTGAGGCTCAGCACTTCAGCAAATTGTGGAAGGTTATCCAATAGATTTAACATTTTGGCTGATACCTAGGCAATTCCTGTGTCACCTTCTCTGCAGATGAAGCAGTTTGCACTGAATGGTTGTAATTCACCTGCGGTCTGTCTTGAGGAAGGTCCGGTCCGGTAATCCGTTGAGTGAGTTTATCTGTACGGAGTCGTCTCTGACCGTGAAACCGTGATTCATACACCTGCAGCGATCCTGAGCTCCTCTTTTCTAACGCTCAGTCAGATTGGTAAGCTTTCAATGCTGTTAATCAATATGGCTCCATGGCAGCTGTTAGTTCCAGTGTGTTTTATGTCTCGTGGGGGTCTTCAACTCTATCGAGACTGCAGGGGAGAAAAGAAAAACGACTAAGAATGCAATAAATATCTTTGCTTTTCCTCTGCAACCAGTCAACACAGCTGAAAAATAAAAATACTTAACGAATGACTCCTGGCAATAGAATTAATAAAATCTAAGTTTGTCAAATAAAATACAATGAAAACAATGAAATTGATTTAAATATTCTTTAGTTCAGAAAATGAACAAAAAAACAATCAAACAAACAAATAAACAAATAAAAAATAAATAAGGTTGATTCAAATATTCTTCATTTTGTTGAAGCAAGAAATTTGTTCAAAACTAATAAAAAAAATATGTATATAATATTCCTTTATTTGAAAAAAGAATATTTTATACATAATAAAACATTTATTATTGAAATATTGAATTAAGTTCCCCGATAGCATCCATACAGTATATACCTTTATCCTTACGTAAGAAATCAAACAAGGTTGCTTTTGATTTCATGTTAACTTTTCAACAGAAAAAATAAATCATGACTGTAATCCTTAGGCGTTTCCTGCATTTGTTTTCTAATTTTCCCATCAGCTGCCTTTGTTCAGTACACAGAGCTTCATTATCTGCATTGCTTGGCAATGGTACAGTATACTCTTTTCTTTTAGATACATCTTGTACTGAAAAACAAAAACAGCAGTATTTTGTTGAGGCACGCACACACGCACGCAAACACACACAGCTAGTTTCTCTTACAACTCAACATCAATAAGCATTTCTAATTAGAGTTTGTTGAATATATCCTGAGTTAAGCAGCTCTGTTAGTAGATTAGGGTTTCTTTTTAGCTGGAGGAATGAATTATACATGCTGCCGACGTTTTATTATTAATTGCATTAATTGATACTTCTCTTTTATGGTTCCCACGTTAAATTACAATAAAATAGTTAAATGAAGCAATTCTACTTTGTACACAATACCTCATCTGAAATATTCCCCTTAATACTTGATTAAAAAGTTGAAGATGAAAAGCACCCAAATGTGATTTAATATCCGTTTACATGTTTCATGTTTTAGATGTGAATGTGTGACTCTGAAAGAGTTTAATTAAAAAGGACATTTACATTGTGTAGGCTGAAACTTGACTGCTGCTATCTCCTGCTCATTGTCTTTTCTCGAACCAAATTAAACTCAAACAATTATTCTATTTGTTCAGTTTTATTAAGAAACCTCTGCTCTAATGGTACATCATAAACTATGTGAAAACCCAGAGTTTGCTTCTGAGAACAGCGTCAAGGCTTATAAATGATCAGCCAATATGTCAAGTTTTACACCACATACAAATATATATACAATGAATGAAAAGGTGGAAAAGGGGTTATCAAGTATCAAAAATAAAAGTTTAATACAGCTTCACATTTCTTTTTCCATACATTGTGTCCTGTTTATTTTTCATCATACATTTTTACCATGATTTACTAAAACTATCTTTACTGTAAAATTGTAGCAATTTTAAATCAATCATTGTAACTATCCAACCATTAGGTTTTACCCATTTCTCATACGTTTTTAATCATTTCAAATATAGTAATATGTATTATCATCAGTTTTTCTTATATATATTTTCACAAATGTAATTCGAAACATTAAAGTGGACGCTTTTCTTGTATTTAAGATGATTTCAAGGTCCAAATTTGTTACATAAACATTCACAGCTGCTTTTTTTTCTTGAAAAGACTTCTAGATTTGACAGCTGAGTCATTCCCTTTCCTGGTGTATTGAAATAGTGAGACATACAGTGTGCTTTAGAGGAAATCATTGAGAACACAGCCAGACATGGTTTTAGAGGCTGTGAAAATGTCAGTCAATTACTTCAGACAGTTTTTCTATGAAAGCACATTCTGCATAGATTGTTTTTAGATGGAATTCCTCATCTATAAAGTAACCAAGAAACATTCAATTAATGTCTAAAATGATTATTTCTTGGTAGAGGAACCATTTCCAGGTTTTGGACAGAGTCTTTATTGCTGCTCTTCCACTTTATGTACTTTGACATGAAACTCTGGCCTACGCCGCTCTGTATCCCCTGAACAAAAGCTGCGCTCTCTGGCCAGATGTTTCTTCTTTCCCTTCACTTCAGTCGTGCCCTTGAAAGTGTGAAAAGCTGAGGTCAAAGGTGAAATCTGAGACTGTACTTCATGAAAGATTAAGCAGGTCTTTCTTGTTTCGTATGCATAGTTAAAGCTGAGAGGAGTCCCCCACTGCTCTACACATTTATTTTTATCTGCAGGTTTGATCCGGCCCATTTACTGCTCAAATTTGATTAACTTTATGATTCAGCGTGGGAAGTGCCAGCAGAACATTCACTCCTAATCGCAATCATTCCTCTCACGCACTCAGAATTAGGCAGGGGGGAGTGGCTAGTCAGGTCACACGTGCAATCACACCACACGAGTGAACTGTTTACACAACACCATTTTCAACTAAAAATGGAAAACATTTTATGCATTCCGTCATTCATTTACACAACAATGGCTTTTGGGGGGCTGAAAACATTAACTTTTTGAAAACAGGTTTCAAAGTGCAAGTTTCTGAAGAAACAATACCGTTATTATCTCTGTATAAACTACAAAAATGTGAATTTGTGAAAACAGCGAAGTCCTGTGCATACATGCTTTCACCATCACATGCTTTGATGTAGAAGAATGCTCATGTGTGCAGGCGTGAAGTGTTTCTTTACAAAGTGACATTGTCTGCGCTTGAAACTTTTCCAGAAACGCAAAGAATATAGAGAGAAAGAATAGAGAGTATGGGTCATCAAAAACAGCATCGGTTTATGCAAACACAGGTAATGAAAATTAACAAAAAACACACACAGAAACATTTCGGGAAGTGTTTAAATGTGCATTTCTGTTTTAAAAGGTTAGTAGGCCCATGGCATTGAATAAAACATGACCTGATGTCTGCTGGGTGAATCTGTATTTACCTGGTGAATCTGAAAGGGGGCTTTTTTTGTCTTGTTATGCTTCTCTGAGTTTTGACAATGCCAGATGTGGAGTTCAGATACCAGACAGATGGAGCCCACACATACGCTGTCATATGCATGTGTGCATCCTCCCACAAACACATACACACAAACTGTCAGCGAGAAGAGCTTTTCACAAACATTGTGGTTTCAGACATGCATGCCACAGCAAAGAGATTTGATTTGGACAGTTTAATAGAAGGAGACTGTGATACATCACAGAGAGGCCTGCAAATAACAAGAATACCTTCAGATTGTTGATTGCAGATTGCTCTATTTATTAAATATATTATTATGTTTTTTAATGTTTTAAGCATAAATCTTATAACATTACGTGAGATTTATGCTTATACCAAAAAAATGCTTCTTAAGTAAATGTATGATATCTTAATAACAAGATGACAGACAGTAATTAAGAAAAATGATCTATGCAGTTACAGTAAGTAAACGAAATACAGATGTATTAGTCATGAGAATATTATTTCTCCCTGATTTAAAGCTCATAAGTGGTATGAATCAAAGACACAGTGAAAGCAATCATCTATGCATTATGTTTCTATAAGACTCTCATAAACATTTTTATAAGAAGGATATTCATCAGACACAGTGAAAGCAATCATCTATGCATTATGTTTCTATAAGACTCTCATAAACATTTTTATAAGAAGGATATTCATCAGTCGACGGGAGATAATATCCACGGTTCCACATTTTGTGTATTTGCGCTCCATAATCATTTTTATAACAGGAGGGATCAAACTACTGCAAATGTACTACATCATCAATCTCTCATCAGAGCCAGAAATAATTTCATTCAACCCAGTTTGCCTCTACCTCATATATTAGGTCAAATTAAGCCACTTGCAAAATCGATTTCCTCAGCGCTGCAATATTTTCCAAAGTTTAATTACTTTCGATAAATGGGAAATAGAAATGCTGAAGGTGAAAGAGCTCAATTTGACTCAGAGCTCTGTGTTAGTGGTGAATTATACTGTACCGCAGCAGAATGCAATGTCTTGACGTCTCTTCCACCTTTGTTTCAGGCAAGCTGAAAGCACAGAGGCCGGTCATTCATTCAGCTCAGTGTCTTTCAGTCCTCAGTACATTATATTGCATTTGTAAACAGAACCAGATGGCAATTAAATAGACGTACATTGCATTTTTTCTACATATTTCTGTCTAAAAATCAGATGTTACAAGAGTCATTCCTCATTTTCTGCTACATACATTTTGCTTCCATTTCCTAAAAATGTCTTAAAGGACAATAATGTTAATATGATATGAATAAGAAAGTTATTATCAATTAATAAGAAAAATGATCAATATTATATTAAGGCATTTGGCGGACACTTTTATCAAAACAACCATACTTGCATTTGCATTCACACATTTGAGAAGTTCAATCAACATTTCCTGGGAATTGAATGTTTCCAATGTAAATCATCTCCAGCCTATTATACACAATTTAATTTAATATTTATTTGTTTCTCATATTTTAATAATACGAACAACTACGAAAAACATTTTTGTTGTAAATTAGTGAATGAGAGTAATATTTAAGATTTGTATTTACATTTAATTCCATATTTAATGCAGTTTATCATTTTAATAAAATTAACAACTATGAAAATGTTTTTGTGGTACAGTGAAGAATAATAATATTAAATTAAAATTGCATTTAATATTTTCTTAATCATATTTTAATAATACAAACAACTATGACACATTACATTTGACTTATATCTAATAAATAAAATTTTCTTTTTTTAAATGTAATCACATTTTAATGATTTTAACAACTGCAAAAACATGTTGGCAGTTAATTAGTGAAGGATAATACTGTTTAATAAATTTTTATATCTATTTCTAATTAAATATTCAATGTATCATATTTTAATAATGATACATTGAATAAAAACTGAGAACTAATTGTGTTTCCAATAGAGGTGGGCATAGATTAATTTTTAAAATGGCTCATTTGAATTCTGCCGAAGGCATTCAGAATATGTGTGCTACCCAAATAATGGCTAAAAGTAAGTCTTTGAGAACAGTTTTCAAGCCAGGTGAACTGGATGACTTTAGACCAGGGGCTCATCTCCTGTTTCCAAAATGCATCACAAACTGCTTGAGAAAGCTGTTCTACTATGATAATTGGTGATGAAAATAAACTATGTTCAATAAGATGTACTTGTGTTTACTAACTGTTTATTCAGTTAAACATGAATTTTGAACTGTAGGCCTACATAAGAGGTCGTGATGAACTGTTTACAGTTTCCATTGGGAAGCTTTAAAAATAGATTTTCCTGAAGCAAACCGGCGGCTTCATAGCTGCATCCATGTTAGCACGTCACGCCTGATGTGGTAATTTCACAGTAACGTTAGGCATACACACAGGTTGAAGCAGAGGGTGACACGGGAGTGAATTCTCAAGTTCACATGAGACCTAAAGCGCATCCTGTTTGCTTAAAAGCGCAACGTTTCGTTGTTATTCTGAGTGCACACAAATAACGTGAGTCTTTACAGATTCGAAATATGTATTAGGCTACTTTTATCTGTATGACCAAAATGACGGAGATTTTAAGAGCAAGTGAGCGCACGAGCCTGTCCTGCAGCAAAGCGCTTCCACACAAACACTTCAATAGCGCACATTCTCTAGGTTAACATCATATTGAGCGCCATGTAAAGTTGTTACCACATACATCTTTCAGATGAAAAGCCATATTTGAGGTTGATGAATGATAGGTGAGCTTTGGATGTCCTGCCCGATTGTATTACCACATAGACCAGCCGTTAACAATCTGTCCATCACGGACTGCGAGCCTCTAGTTCAAGACCTGCTCGCTACAGTGCAATTCGGCCAGGTATACATCCGCGCTAAAATATCAGGGTGAAAGTCATCATAGCTTGCGTAGTATAGACCCAGCTCCCAACCCAACTTTGAGAATAGATTAAGCGATATTTTTTATCGCCGATAAGAGTCTCACGTTAACGCAGCACGTTAACGCCGATAACGGCCCACCACTAGTTTCCAACCAATTCTACATCTGTGCACTTAAAACTTAATTTATTAAGAGTAAACTCTCTCGATCAAGTAAAACAGTACACTACAAGTCTATTATGCATATGTCTATAATAAGGTAGATGTATTGTGTCAGTCTGTTCATTTTATTAACACAGTTTAAGCCACTGAGCTTGAACTGGATGACTTTTGCTGACTTTAGCACATCCCTCCTAAGATGAAACACACTTAAGAATATTTCATTTCAAGCCCAAAGGCATCAAATCAAAAGAAAGATCCAAAGAATACATCAGTGGCCAACCAAAAGACAGAAACAACCATTCTGCGTTGTGTATAAGCAATCTCAATCATGTACCCTCCTCCCACGTTACATTAATGAAGGATCATAATGTCATTGCGATTTCGAGAGAATATGCGGATGTTCTTCCGAATGTTTGTTGCAAGTAAGCCACATTGGTCCATAGCAGCATGATAAACTAAATTGTTGTTCAAATTCTGAATGGAGAATAGGCTATATACAGAAAAGAAAGCATGCAAAGTGGGCTTCCTTAAAAAGCTGTCACTCGATTCAGTTTATCGCGATCTCTAATTGCGCTATAATCAATGAATCTGTCAACACAGCACAATTAATCGTTTATTTACATCACCTACACTTTGTTCATTATAATCAGAGGATTCGCATTGCGAGCTTCCAGAACTCGGTGAGTGGATTCTGACTCACTAAAACTCCTCTGATTGGCCATTGTGTTATAGAAGTCAACACAAATACACATTTGATTCTGACCTGAGGCGGCTGCCGGTTACTTTCGGTTTGTTGTTTATGTTATTTAGTTGCTTCTTTCCTGAGTCTTGAACTTGGTTACATACGTTTTCCTTAAATCATCCATTTGTTCAGTCTCGTCATGACCCAGGGTTTGAAAACCACTGATCTAAGGTGTGCAATTATCTTCAGGGAAACGCGTCTTAAAACAGTTCGAGGCTGCTCTTGACACATTACATTACCATATCACTTCGCCAAATGGTTTTAGTTATAGTTAAATTAAGCAAATAAATATTGTAAACAATACAATGAAAATGACACTAAATTAAGCATGGAAAGCACCTCGGCTGTCTCTAATAATTCAATGGCCCTTTGTAAATTATTCCCTATGTAATATCCCAGCAGGCGCACAACGCCATAAGACGTTGATATTTGGTTCAATTTTGGTTGCGATGTCGGGTGACCAAAATTCAATGTAAATTCAACGTGTCAATGTTAAATTGATGTCCTACACCGATGTCAGCTACCAGTTGTGTAACCAAAATCCAATGTTAAGTCAACATCAAATTGTTGTCAAATACTGACATCAACCCGATTTTCATTTTCAACCAAAATACAACATCTGTCAGATGTCATGTCCGACGTCAACTTGACGTTATATAGACGTCCGGTGCCTGCTGGGACAGTCAATTTTTATAAGCACTATAATTTTTATAGTATTTGTCATCAAATAAATCAAGAACCAGTATGTGACACTTGAAATTGATATATATATATATAAAATAAAAGCTCTTAATGAGCTCTTTCTACTGGCAAAAGTACTTCCATCCAAGATTGTAAAATTTTTTATTATAAACAATTGAAATCAGTACACAAAGTTAGAAAAAACTATGGTAAAATTTTGTTTTGGCTCTCCTGTAAAGTTGGTGAAATGTCACTTACGCATTATTGGTTCTCACCCCTCGAAATTCAGCCTTGGAGACCAAAATACTTAATTCAGGAAACTCTAAAACAATCTTAACTTTTGAACGTTAGTGTATATATAATATGAATCTCTCTCAGTATTACAGCCAGGGTTCTGCCGACCCCTGCCCTAGAAAGAAGGCTTCCCTCAGCTAGTTTCATCCTGGAAAACACAATTACAACTCAAGCTGCCACTAGATGATGCCCAGAAGTGGTGACCACATACATATGATGAGCAAAGTGTGATGTGAATGTCTTCTCTTCAGCAGTATTGCCTCTCAGGCCCCAGGAGCTTCCACTCGCTCTGCTTCCAGACGTGTTTGCCTGCAACGTCTTGCTGAGCAAGATGGAACTTTCTGCTTGAACTGCAAACATCAGACGTTTCTGAAGGAACTGCATTTATGCCCCAAAGAAAACTTCACAACCATTTAGAACCAGAGGAAAAACAGAACTGAGAAGTCTGAGTTATGAGTGCGTTGATTAAAGTTAAGCTTGATGTTCTGTCATAAACATGTATTTTCCCATGATGGTCACATGTGATAAAACTATTTATTTTTATTTTATTTTTCAGGTGGCTGCTTGTTTAGTAACATAGCTGACAGAATATTTGTAGTACATGAGTAAAACTACAGTAAATATGTTCTTATTTGAAATAATTTTAAATTTAAATTCCATATGTATTTATTTAGACACATGTATTTAGATAAATACATTTACTATAGATAATCTTGACTTTAACATTATTCAATTAGCTATTTTGTAATCAAAACTCAATTAAATAAAACTGTTATTTAAAGCAAGCTGAAAAACAGGGTTCACAAAAATAAGTGAGGTTATATTCAAATGATGTGATATTAGAAAAAAACATAATCATCATTAATAGGCAAATGTACCCTAAATAGAACGACCCTAATAGTTTTATATAAAATAAAATCCAAAGTCAAGATTAGTTTTCCATAATCTTTTGAGATGCTAGAGGTGTGTTTATTTGACTGATTCGTTGAGTTTCTCTTGAGCTACATTAGTCATCTAAAATGTATGAAGTCTTGCAAACTATCTCACTGTGTATTTTTTGCTGATTCTTACTTTCCTATAACGCAGCAATAAAAAGGTCATTTTAGCAGCCGGTGTTTGCATGCTCTGACTCTCTCTGGGGGATCCGACTCATAATACTGTGCTATATAAATGAACACAGCTTCTTACTGTCAGGTCTCCCTGGAGGACGGCGTTCCTTCACACCTTCAGTGCTGTGGTAGAAAGACACTTCAGCAAGCCGAGGCAGATGCCAACACCTCAAAAACAGAGAGAGAACTACTGTAGAAGTTATTTTGGCGCATAGGAAGGTTCTGCAGTGTGAAACCAGTCAGACTGGCCTTGAAGAGAGGGACAGCTGTAATCCATCTTTACTGCGGGCATGTGCTTAGTCAAAGGAAGCCCCTAATCATGCTTTCTATCTCGGTGTGCTTTTCAATTCAACAATCTTTTTCATTGCTTTATGTTAGGCTGTATTTTTGACACTGATTCATCTGCATTCAGCATAACCACCCACCTGTCATTCTGTCATTATTTACTCACCCACACGTCGTTTCAAGCTCCTATGCTGTCGAATCCAATGTGTGTGACCAATCTCTGTGCTCTTGCCATATAATGACAGTTCACAGTGGCCACAGCCTGTCAATCTTCAAAAAGAAAATAAAGAAATAAATAAAAATAATCATAAAATGATTAATCTATAAAAGTAGTCTTTGAGCTATATATTAAATTTTTAAACCAAGTTACTGTAAATAGAAATGATCAGACATATATTTTCTTTAGTTTTATATAGTTTATCTTTATACACTGGATTTTAGGCTGTAAAATAAAATAAAATAATTCAATAAAATTTGACCTCATGAGGTTATTAAAATGCCCTGTTTTTCTGACTGTGTTGATGATTTTTATTCATGTTTACAAAATCGCACTAATAGGTGATTAGGTTGTGTTTAGAAAAAAAACTATAGTAAAATAAAATAAAATAAAATCTAAATCAATTCAATTAATCAATTATTCGATTTAATCAATTAAAAAATATAAATAAATATACAAAAAATATACTGGAGTTTAGGCTCTGAAATATGAAATAAAATAACTTTTCCAGAATATGTTTTGACAATTTTTTTTGTCCAACAGGTGATTATGTTGTGTTTAGAAAAAAAGGTAATTAAATTAAATTGAATTCAATTGAATTAAAATACATTAAATTAAAAATAAATAAAAATAAAACCTTTTACTGACTATTTGTTGAAAAACAATTTTTGCTTCCTAAAATATCACACAAAAGGGTGTAAAGCAAAGAAACAAACAAATAAATAAAATAATGCTAACCATAAAATATTTAATTTCACCTCAAGAGGTTAGTGATCTGTGACCTTCTTAAATTCTACTGTATTTATAGAAAGTAAAGTGTGCTTGCCTCTTCTTCATGTTCTGCAGTCATGACAGTGACTTCCTGTGCCGTGTGATAATAAGTATGCCTGACACGTTCATCTTCAACGGTCCTCTCACTCTCCTGGGTGATGTGGTCTGATCTCAGGTTACACTGCATTAGAGAGGTCTAAATCCACGGCATGATGAAGGGAGATTTGGGGAAAGGGTTGGCTAACCAAGCACAGTGCCAGAGCCCCATGTCCTCCTGCTTTCATTAAAAACCTCCTGCACCCACATGGAATGATTTATGAACAGTTCCACACTGCTTCTCACCTGGGCTTCAGGCCCCACAGATCTGCAAACAGCTGACCAGAACAAAGCCACGCTCTCTCTGAACCCTGGCCGAACCCAGCCAATCGAATCAAAGCGCCAAGCAGGTACAGTCTCAGCGAGTCTGAAGATGTGAAAGTCTTCATGTGTGGCTGGAAGAATCCGAACCAAGATGTTTCTAAATAATGTGAAGATACGTGAACCACAGGAGTGTACTCCTTTTCATTAAAATCCTGCTGATTTATATCTATTTTATTATTTTCTATTTTTAAAATGTAATTTATTCCTGTGATGACAAAGATGAATTTTCAGCATCATTACTCCTGTCTTCACTGTCACATGATCCTTCAGAAATCATTTTAATATGCTGATTTCGTGCACAAGAAACATTACATTGATCAAAAGTGACAGTGATGACATGTATAATATTACAGAAAAAATTATATTTTAAATGTTTGAATTTTCTATTTGTCATAGAATCCTGAAAATCCTGTATCACAGTTTACACAAAAATATTAAGCAGCAAAACCATCATTGATAAGAGACATTTTTAATAATTGTGTACCAATAACTAATTAATCACCAATTGTAATAATATTTCACAATATTACTGTTTTTACTGCATTTTTCATCAAAAAGAGGTTAAAAGATGTCTTTCGAAAACATTTCAAAATCATAATTATTATGGTAGTGTATGACTTTCAAACTAAAGACAATAAAATTTATAAATTAACTGAAATCAAATTTATTTTGGGTGCTCTACACTTTTTAGCTAAAATATTTAAAGAATCATATGAATGAATATCTAAAGAATCCTAATGCATTTAAAAAATCTGAATGGAATCATTTGTAATTGAATCAAACTGCATTTGCAAAATATTAATTCTTTCAAATCTGAACCCTGTCAGCTGAATTGATTCACACCTTAACAATGACTCAAATGAAACAAATATTTGGTTCTTACTGTCCAGTAATTCACACATATTTTACGAATTAGTTAGACTGTTCAAAAGAAGCTGTTTAAAAGAATCCATTCCCTCCGGAGGAATCAACTACACACGTAACTAGTGAGTGTACGGTACATCTCTGCTCCACACTACATCTGAGCCAATTTAATAAAAGAAGACTCATTTAACACGCAGTGCACGCAACATTTTGCAATGCCAGATGTCTCTGTCCATTTAATAGGAATCTTTCGCTTGAAGCAGGCTTGTTTACAGTATGAGCCAACAACTCCTCCGTTTGATGCCTATTTGCTCATTTCCTGTGGGAATATAATAGATGGGGTACGTGGCATCAACCGATTGCCTTGTGTCCCTCAACCTCAGACGGCACGCACACAAAACCTCTCAAGAACTGTTTAATGCATAATGCAAACATAGAAATGTCAAGTGCTGACTAAAATCACTGCAATTTCTATGAACAATTTTTTAAATAAAATAAACGTGCACTGCCTTGAATCGCCAAAGTCTGAGGTTTGCAATAATTTTTTACTGTTTATTAATATTATTTTTGTTGTTGGTCCAGCCTTTCTGACTGATGTGTAATTAATGAATACGTTTCCTTTATGTTGACCAGCGGTTTCGTCCATTAAAGATTTACCGAATAATTCATGTCACCTATAAAATAAAATACAATTGACCTGTCAGTCAGGAAGCCTTTTCATACCCCTGAGTTTTATGGTTCAAATCCTGGCGATCCGAGACTGGAAAACAAGATATAGAAGATTGTGACTTTGATTGAACAGCTTCCATACTCTCACAATCAACTTCAATAACATTTAAGCTTTACGATTCCAAAATTAGTTTCATTAATTGCTTTTGTGAACATAGTACATTAAATCACATTATATTTGTGAGTTCTATAATGAGACTCATTTGCATAGAGAGTTTACACTTGATAGCATGACAATTCCTTCATTTATTGAAATATGCTTTATGGCGCATTGCTATTTTGATGCATTTTGTGGCTGCTTAGATTACAGTCATGGTATTTGCACTGAAATTCAATGAATATTTAGTGAATTCCCACCTGCATGTGAATACGTGTGGTGAATATTTGTGGTTGCTGACTGAGGGTTTATTCCAATTGTCACATTATCCCTGATTTTTTCTCTGGTGAATAAAAGTCATGCCATAGACCGAACCTTAATTAATTCCCAGCTGGCAGCTCCTCTTTCTCCTCCCCTGTGTGTTTGTTCTCTGAGGGAGGTACAATCATCGGGTCCTTCCATGAGAACAGCTGGCAGCGTTTCAGCTCTCTCCACGATAATTAAAGCTCAGAAAATATTGCGCCCTCCTGCTGCCTGCAATCAAATCCATACATTTCAGATTTCTGACCCGTATTTCAGCACACTAGGTAAACGGTTCCTCCGCCACCATCTGTTGAATTGAACCTTAATGGCATCTGCTACTTTCATTAGCTTTTATTTGTCGTTCTTTTAGCTGTCCTTTTTGCAGTCCGTTCCGCTTGCTTGCACTGTAATGCACATAGATCAGAATTCTGACAGATACAGAGCAAGTGGAAGCTTGGCCATGGGTTTGACATGAATCTCGATTTGACAGAAAACCACATATATCATACCGAGATGTTTGGATGTTGCCCATGAGATCACTTATTGTTTCTGATTTGCCTGTTTTTCTGGAATAAAAAAGAAAAGGGTCAAATATGACCCCAAAAAAATGATTTTTATTTTTTTATTTTTTTATAAATAAATAAAATGTTGTTTTTTTTGTGTGGGGCTATGCCCATTGATGGGGAAGAAACATATCTTTAAAAAAAAAAAAAATAATTAAAAATAAATGCAGAAAGTAATACATAAAACTGAAATAGGAATATTAAAATAACAGAAGGACTACATTTAATCAAACATTATGGATACATTTATTTATGCATCCATGATAATTCTTTATTTACTGTGCTATTATTTTAATATTTTATGTTATTTAATTTAATTTTATTGTATTTTTTCCTCAGGTTTGGGCCTCCACTATTATTATTATTATTAGTGTTCCTTGAATAGTTTTGTTAAAAATTGTTTTAATGCTGCTAAAACGTTTTCAGTATTAGATATTTTAATTCATGTTAACACATTTGAAATATAATTAATATTAATACTAGGGGTCAATTATGTGCGCAAAATGCCTGCTTCTACTTTGACAGCTATTAAAATGTAGTCATATATTCTGGAAAAAATAAGAAACATACAAATCATAAACATATTACATTATATTGCAGTACATGCTTTACTAATGCAACTAATACTCAAACAAATAGTCAATTAAGCCTGTGGAATAAACCAAAAGAAGCACTTTGGGTCAAATTACGGTCGCATCTCCCTGCTGCTCATTTATTCTGTGACTGTGCAACCTCAGTTCATTTAGTCAGACTCCACATAACGATGTAATTGGAGTCTTTTATCTGGTTGGATACTCTTTGGCTACATGAAGCCGGTCTACTGGGCTTTATAACGATGAGAGAGAATTAGGGATTTCAGCCCAAACTATTAAATTATAAATTCTTAAACTGTCCAGAGGAGTTTTCTTTAATCCATTGACTCTGTTGAGGTGGATGAGGAAAGACTATCAATTTGACCACTCAAAATTCTCCACATTATAGGCATACACAGAGAAACAGTGAGATCACACTTGACCTTAAGTTCCCGAGGATTCTCACACATCAGTTTTAGCTGTCATTCTGTTGAGGGAAAAGCTAACGTTCAGTAATGGCTCTTCAGTTGTACTCTGTGCTAGCACCGACAGAATAAGGCGAACTTCGCTCTTTTGGGAGGGTGGTGGAGATCTCAGAGTCGGTGCTTGTTAATCAGCCAATAGGGCGGTGAGTCACGCGTCTGCCTCTAATGCATGAGCAGCTCTTCACATCAGAGCCAACAATACCACTCTCAATAACTCTGCTCTCTCTATTCACATTAAAAGCCTTGCCACTGAAACAGCTTTTACTTCACTTTATGAACACACACACACAGAGCCTAAGGTCACAAAAGAGGCACATTAATAGGATCAGATTCCATCACTAAAATTAAATATTACTGCAGATTCTTAGGCTGAATTTTGTCTTGCTTGGCTTGCTCTGTCAATTTCTGTTCTGTTTCATAATGTTCAAAAGGCCGTGCTGCACACACCGTACGTACGGGCTAAATATTAGGCCTATTGGACCGTTTCAAATCCTCTGAACTGCGCTGTGATTGGTCGAGCTGGGAGAACTGGAAGGAAAACGCAGCAGAATTTAAGTGGCTGAATTAAATGTGATGAGTCAGGGTAGCGGACAGCCAAAAAATCCATCCCAGAATGCCATTACCTGAATTGATCTGTGAAAAGAATGTCAAAGAAGTTCAATTATGAGAGGCTCCAAAGAATGCTTCATTTTATCTGAAAAGAACAAAGCTCGTAATTTTTAATTTTGGGAAACACCTCTATGACTAAAGAGTTGGTCATTAAACAGATTTGATCTACAATGTTTTCCAACTTTATTTTTGCATTTATCGCTGGTTCTGGTTGGTTTTCATCTGCGAGCTTCTCATTGTTTTTGACACAACACAGAGAAACAACCAGATTCATCAATGCTAATTTCCCATTGGCCTTATTATCTCTTGTCTTCCAGCTTTCAATGGTCTGTTTTTGACACACACGCCTGTCAATTCTAACTAGCTTATTAACAAAAATTGGCTTGGATTTCGTTTGTATTCTTTTCATTTATTTTTAAATTGAATCCTGATGATCTTGTGTGTCAGAACATTCCCCAGTGAATTTACTTAATTTCTGGTTTTCCACTTCCTTGCAAAGTGACACAGCACAAGAATAACTACTTAAAAGGAACATTTCACCCAACAATGAAAAGTGTGGCCTCATTTACTCACCCTTCTTTTATTCCAAACCTGTATGACTTTATTTCTTATGTTGAACAAATTGCTTGTTATTTTGAAGAACATTTCATAATGACCATGACCAACTCCAAAAATCTCAAAAAAGAAAAGCACCTCAAAAGTAGTCCATATGATTTGAATTGAGTCAAAGAGTAACACTCAAATTTGTGAACAAATCAGTCTGATCATTTAAAAAGAATCAATTCAAAGGAATGATTTGTTCACTGATTTGGTTCCCAAGTCTGGCTGCAATAGTTCTAAAGTTAACATGACCACTTGTACGGGACTATTAGGTCTATTTACATTTATGGCTTGGAATAACATGTTGAGGTTGAGCAAATAACATAATTAATTTCAGTGGGACACAAGCTCAAAACATTGATCAGAAGCCGTGAAGAGGGGTATTAACTAACCTTTAATTTAATGTATTTTGTTTAACGCTCAGCATATTTTAAATTGAATGCATCCTCTGAAGTCTCACCCGATCAAACGTTTATTTTAATCTCTCATCTGGAACACAAAATCATTTGATTAGAAAATGTGTAAAATTAATTTAAAACCTGCTAGAGTAATCAGAGGTGTGTTGACTTTTAATCTACAATTTAATCCAATTGTGTTACAGGAACCTTAAAGTACTTATTATCACAGTATTTCATTTTAGAGAGCTACAAGGAAAAACAACAAGTGAGATATGCGATTAGAAAGGAAATGACAAAATCACAGCATATCACGCAAGATACGACAATTTCACCCAAATGGCAGAACAAACCTGAGTCACTTTTCCCTTTATATTTACAGACTCTAATACCACTGCAGAACAACTATTTTGTGAAAGAAAGTCTAGCTGAATGTATTATTGAATTACAGCCTCACTGTCAGCCAAAGCCCACAGCTGTGTTGTAAAGGGCTCAAGGTTCTGAGCGATAACCTTTGAGAACGAGAGATTCTCTGCCTGTGGATTTGCACTGCGGATGCATGCTACTAAAGCTACTGCTTGGATGCATTTTTAGAGTTTTAAAGATATCAGGTAAAGCTTTTAGAAGAAGTTTTCCAAGTTGACCTTGGCTGGGTCTCCTGATAACACTACAAACCAAGATCATCATGTCACAATGAAGCAATGCCTTATTTCCCAAAGCAGGATGTCATTCCAAAATTGAAACTTCAAGTTAATACAGATGGTTTGATTTCTACAATTTATTTGGGTAACATAACAGCTCATGTTAAATGTTAAATATAAATCATTAAAGATAATGCAACCAAGACCAATTGGATGGATATTGTGACCAGAGATCTAATGATGGAGAAAATGACTTCCATTAAATCTATGGATGGATAAATATTTGCAGTACTGGGGAAAATTGAAAATTGTGTTTCGGACTTGTTTTGACCACTGCATGGTCTAAATGTATATTAATATAACTTATGTATGGATGCACAGGTGACCAAATGACTGTTCAATTGAGTTGTGTTATTTTTTATGAAAAACAAATACAAATAAAAATGAAATAATTTACTCACCTTCATGTCATTCCAAACCTGTAAACCCATAGAACTTTCTTTCTTCTGTAGAACAGAAAATCAGGTTTCAATAACTGTTTTTGTACATACATTGATAGTTAATTCACGTTTTGGATGAAATCATTTATTTTTATGACCTACTTAGTCAACAACTATCTAAAGTTCAGTAGGAATTAACATATTTTGGTAAAGTCATATCTTGACTGTGATTTGAACATCTTTATGAACATATCAAAAGCTGAATTTCTGTCGTAGTTTATGCGATTATAATAGAAGGTATGCACATCACTCTCTTGATTCTGCTCATAATTTCTGTTGACCTCTGCCACTCTCGCAAACGCAGATTTCTGATGTTTAAGTCACCAATTTGTTTGAAAGATTCATTATTTCTTGGAATCTCTGATCTGATTGTCTTAAGTCCTCTAGAAAGTCTGTCTGTCCTATAAAGCATATTTACATTATCTCATAAGTATCGTAGGAATTATGTATCTAAATGATCATGATGAAATGATCATACTGATGAAAAAATGTATAGCCTGAATGCACTGTAAGACGCTTTGGATAAAAGTATCTGCTAAATGCATAAATGTAAATACAATATTTGATATTTAATTCATGCTACAGTATTTTATAAGGTCCTATGCACAAAATAAATGAATGCATCAATCACAAGATTACACAAATATATATCACATAGAGTAAGACAGCTATATGCGATTGTATCCCCTTCTTTAGTGACACAGAAGGCTTGTGCTCGTGGCAGACTGTGCTTGCACATGCTGCATTATGATAATGTTCACAGCTATTACAAATGATGGAAATGAACCTCCCCATTAACAGCCTCTCTGGGTTTAGTCTGTAGAGCTCTTGCTTGCTCGAGTCTCTCAAGAGCCCCTTTTATGACCCCTCGTACGCAATTAGCTTAATCTCATGTTCAGATGCACAGTCATTTACTTGCATACATGAACCCTGCTCTATTCATTAATGACTCTGATAGACATCATCAGTGAGATCTGTGCTTTATTAATATTCTGTGAGGCTGTGTTCCAACAGCAGACGATAGAAGGATTGGGCTAAATCCAGATTAGGAGAACTGGTTTCCTTTCAGTACTTGAGTGAGAATTTGAATGAAATTGGCATTTACAAAAAACATAAGAATAATAAATTTTGCCTGTTATTCCCTAGATACATTTTTCCTCAACTAGTCTGACATGTTTCTAAACCATTTGACAGTTTTGGCAGTATTGAACATAAGAGTTTTTTACATTTTGGCATGCAGGACCACAAAATCTCCACCACACTGATTTCAGCTACAACTCCTGAATTTAAATTCTCTTTAAAGTATTTTTTTTAATTTACAAAATGTTATATCCAGAAAGCATATCTGCAACAACAAAAGACAGACAGACATATAGATAGACAGTCAGATAATACCGGTGAGAAAACATCACCTAAAAATACAATTCTTTTGACATCCCTCTGCCATGAGACCCCAGATAATGAATCTCACACTCCTGACTGTTGAACAGTAATCCAGCTGCTTGGAGTTTCATGAGCAGCTGTCACAGATGCTGGCAGTGACAGTCTTTCAGGGACGAGGTGTGGATGTTGGTGGATTGGTATGGGGTCTATCACTTGGGCAGGATGCTGTAGTGTTCAGCAACGTCTGAATGGTTTAGCCTAGTGACTAATTATTAGAGCTGATAACTGAAAGATTGTACAGTGAGTAGTTTGGACACAATTGACTCATTTTTATGTTTCATACAAAAAAAAGTCTCAAAAAAGTTAAATAACTTCATTTAAAAGGTTAATGTTTCATACAAAGTCAATTTGTTTTAATAAAAAACAAGTTCTCTGATGTGCTCTCTGAGGACTTCATTTATAAGTTTAGAGAAAAAGTGCAAATTTAGATTTAACCATCCAGTTTCAGAGACGAATCAATAAAAAGTTATTACAATTCAGCTGAGTTGAATATTATGAACCCAGACACATTTGTGTACCGTAAAAGCAATTTGTAAGAATTATTCAAGGGAGGTATAACTAATAATACAATTAACTTTGCCAAATTACACAGTTTAAAATCTTAGAAATGCATAAACCGCAATGATAAGATGGAAATGATGACCTCCGGTACATATTTACATAAAAAAAAAGATTAAAAAGGATTTCTCATAAATCTCTGCTAACAACTTGTTGGGCCAACTACATGCAGTAGACTGCCAAAACAGCCTTTGTCCTCACAAAAAGAAGACGTGTGGGTCTTTTCAGCAGGTTACACTGAAAGGCTTCCATACTGGCAGACTCTGACAATCCCAAGAGCCCACAGGCACAAAGCACAACGTATTGTTTTCATCCAGCATTCAGGCGGGTCTGAAAGGGCCCGTGTGCCACCGCCTCAATGCCAGTTATTGTGTGTTCACTCGCTCTGTTTGCCCAGCCACACGTCTTCATGGGACATTTCCTGAAGTATTAAGAGTATGCTAGACAATTAAAGTAACTAAGTATCAGACTGAAATGTACTAATAATCTTCCACTCCAGTGAGCTCTTGGCAGCACATTTGGACTGCGTAGGCCCTATGATTTCCACACTGTGGAAAATGGGGCTGGAATCCAGTCATAAAAATGGAATTTAAGGTACAGTATAATGCATAGAATGTCACAGAATTTGGCAAATTTTGTATGAATAAATCAAAGATAGAGCTGCACACTTAATCAACTAATTCAGGTTTGGTTTAATTTGAAGAAATTAAATTCCTTATTTTATTTTAAGGAATATCATACATTTTCATTTGAACAGTTGTTTGCTAAAAATAAATACATTTTCATTTGATTACATTTTAAAGCAAAAATCTAATTGTTAGATTGTCTTAAGCTTATGTTTTTGATTGCCATTTTAATAAATCCATAGAAATTAAAACAGACAACACAGAAATTTCAGGGCCCTATTATTGTGAAAAATAGTAATAATATATTAATTAAAATATTCTGAATTTAATTAGACATTTGATTTTTGATTAAACTTTCACTAAACATTAAAAATAAATATAGAAATGAATCTGTGAAATATAAAAGTGAAATGGAATTTAGGGGAAAATTATACAGATTTTTATAGGACCCTAAAACAATATTTTTGTAAAAGTATATTTAACTGTTGTTAAATTGTATGTTTCATTATTTCAACTAATCAGAAATGCTTTTTTATTACTACAGTTTAAATGTAACTAAAAAGGATGCAGAAATAATACAATTAAAAAGGGAATCCATAAAAATGTAAAAGGAAAAACATAAAACAGCATTAAAAAAAAAAACATTTACAGGCCCTAAATGTGAAATCAGATTACATTTATTCCGATTTGAAAAGCGAGTCTGCCTTGTTTTCTTCTGCGGAGCGATGAGAGAACGAATCTCTCGTCTAATGTTATTTACACAGGCCAGACTTCAGTCATTGACGTGGGCACGGCAGCCTGGGATGGATCTGTGTTACACAAACCAGCACTTTAACTCCTAGATGGATCACATATCGATTTCTGTACCATAATTCATTTTACATAACTGCTGGCAAGGCACATGTGTGGATAGTGAGTGAGCTGGCTTCCACAGATATTTTTACATCCTTTCAAGGACCGAGACCAGAACAAACATTGCTTTATGTTCTTACTCGATTACAGTGACGTGTTCAAACTTGAGATTTGTATTAGCTTTCCAAGCACGTTTGATTCAATGCTGTTTTTCTGTTGGCTTGAAAACTAGATAAACATCCAATGGCTGTGCTTTTGATGCAGTCGATATTTAACACTTCAATCGCCGATATTTCATCCAGACCGGTGGGAGGTCGCTACCACAAAACACTAGATCAAAAGTGTTGCCAAGTACAGTCTGTTTGGATCAAATTAGCATTAGCATTGCTCCTGAGCCATAAAAGCCACATGACTAGGAGCCATAGGAAATGGCACTCCACTTACACAGCCCTTGTAATTAAAATAAATCATTATTCACCAAGTCCACAATACACATACTCACTTTCAGTCAAGCATATACTTGTGAGAACCTCCCATTATATTATTCTTAAATCAGGCTAAATATAAATAGGCCTACGCAATAATATTATCACATGAGATATTTTGCTCAATTATGAACCTGTTTTACTAGTGTCTTAAGTCACTGGGGTATATTTGTAGCAATAGCCAAAAATACATCACATGGGTCAAAATTACAGATTTTTCTTTTATGCCAAAAATCATTATGACATTATGTAAAGATTAGGTTCCATGAAGATATTTTGTAAATTTCCTACTGTAAATATATCAAAACTAAAATTTTGATTAGTAATATGCATTGCAAAGAACTTCATTTGAACAATTTTAAAGGAGATTTTCTCAATATTTACATTTTTCTTTGCATTCCAGATTTTCATATAGTATTTTGTATGTTCACATACAATAGTTGTATCTCGGCCAAATATTGTCCAATATCGTCAAACCATATATCAAATGGAAAGAGTATTTATTCAGCTTTCATATTATATATAAATCTACATTTTGAAAAATTGACACTTATGACTGGTTTTGTGGTCCAAGGTCATACACACACATATATATATGAATGATATGCACTGTCCACTTTTAATCATTGTTAGCAAACAAATTAGTACGAATGTGTGATTTTACAATCACTGAAGAGCTGAAGCAACATCCTTAAACCATCATTCAAACTTGGGTCACATCATATAATAACAAAACAATTGTAAAAGGACAGAAAAAACTGCAGTGTGCACACTGGTTTCACATAAATAGCTACTGTACTGGAGTGAATGGGGAAAGCTGGATGAATGTGTGATCTCTTTGTCAGCTACAGTAAGTGCAGGCCACGTTTCTTATCTCCGTGGCACTCCTGAAGCGTTTGTAATGATGTGGATGGTTGCTATTTCTGTGTGGCTCTCAGAGCTGGATTAACACACTATCAAAATGATGAATGCACCGAGGCACTTCCTGCTTCTCTCTTTTGTGTGCGTAATCTATGCTGCTCATGACCATGCATTCTGTCAGCATGTTTCCTTCTCCACTGAGTTTCAAAAGAGAAATTGCATTGCTTTCAAAATTGATAATATTGAATCAAGCAGTAGGATGAACTAAAGTTAAGCATTGGTATTTTTTATTTTTATTATTTGCTTACTACAAACATTACTATTATTTGCAATACATTTGAAATCGGAAATGAATTAAAAAACTATTTTATTTTGTTTATTTACTATACTCTTTTTAGTATATTATTACTTTTTATGTATATTGTACTGCAGAAACATAAATGTATGTATCTATGTTCATATAGCAGAGAGCAGGGAGAGCAATGCTACATGAAAAAATAAAATGCTAGTAATATAAATAGATAACAAAACAAACAAACATAAAAAACTTGAGCAATTATTTTACAATTTTTGCATTAAATATAAAATAACAATTACACACCACTATGTTCACAATAATATAACATTATAATTGCATATTGTACTTCTGTTTATATGTGACTGTAGGTATAGCTCACCCAAAAATAAACATTCTGTGGATTTTATTTCAATTATTAAATAGAATAATGTACAAAAATAGCATAACATTCATAAATACATAAACAATAAAAATTGACAGAATATTCATTTACGTACGCATTCTTAAATTAAATGTTTCACTAAGTGCTGTTCATTGACTATTTCTCTGACTGGCTTCTGATCACCAAATACACAGATCATTCATTAGCAAACACTGGGCCAAGAGCTTGTTAACTTATGTTTATTACTGTTTTCGTCTATGGGTGAAGTTGGAAAGGAAATGAATCATCTTCACCCTGGGCCGCAGTCGTTTGTTTCTGTCAGGAGATTCTCTTCTGTAAACACAAGTGCTCCCCTGTGCCTCCAGGCTGCACAAAAGCATGTTGACGTGTGACGGCAGGACTAATCCTTTTTAAACAAATCATTAACATATTTTAATTATTTATGCAACTGTGGTCACATTTTTCCCACAAGATTAGTTTGAATGATCCGCATCTACAAGGATAGGGGTGGCATCTATTTGTGGAATTGAACTGAGACGTATGAGGTTTGTTTCCCGTTGGTTCTACCAATGACAAAAAGCGCATATATTATATCTTTTATTTCTTACTGTAACTTTTAAACACTGCAATTGTTATGCTTTTAAAAAGGCTCACGGGTCTGTTCAAATAGGTTTGCTGGGACAACACTGCTAAATGCAAAAAATCATAGTTTTATTGCAACTAAACAAATAATCATGTACAGTTATGACAGCTAAAAATATATATATATATATATATATATATATATACATAACATTTAATTAATAAAACAAATAAATACACACAATTGTCAACTTTTAACTATGGTAATTAAGCGGTCACTTGGTAGATGACGTAAGACAAGGACGTGAATACTTGAATGAATGAATGAATTAATTAATAAATAAATAAATAAATAGATAAATGTTGGTAATTATAATTATAATAATTTTAATAAAAAGTATAATTATACTTAAATCATTTTTAAACAAAATATATAAATAAAAGTAAACATAAAATATAAATAAGCAAACAAATAAAAACTAACAAAAATAAATATAATGGTCAACTTTTCCCTATGGTAATTAATCTGTCTCTTTATAGCAGCTAATATGGACAAAATAAAATAAAATAAAAATTCCATATTAAACTATATTCTTCACGTGGTACACCGCTTGGTAGATGCTAATTTAATCAGATTTCAACATGGACAGGTTTCTGAAGTGCAATTAAAATCAACGTATGGTTAAGATGGTTTTCCACTCACCTAATTATAAATACACTTATCGTTCATCAAAACAGGTCTCTAATGTTTACAAAATGTGCTCACAGAGCAAGACAAATAACTATCTATGCAAAAATGGCTTTCTAATATAATGGTTATGATCCATCAAATTTCTGACTAGATGAAATGAAAACTCGTTCCTGGAAACAACCCTGAAATCAATTGCAGTGCTTTATCGTCTCAGTCTTCTTTGACCTGTCGAGCGTTTGAATGGAAACTAATAGAAAGTGACAGCAAGAAGAGGAACAGCTGCTGGAGGCAGTTTCATTAGCTCACATCAGTCAGCAATCATAATATACACTTATCGAAGGATATGAAAAACATATAGTCTCACAAAGAGTCTGTAAATACGTAGGCTATATTGAAAAGAAATCACGTCTCGCTGTGATAAACGAACCCCCGTTCTGTGCTGAAATGGGAAAGCGTGTTGCCAAAGCTTTGTTTATCATTCTAAACGATTTTAATTGCTCAAGAGATTTTTGGATATTTCGCCATGTCCTTTGTCCAGTGCGCTCATTGACCCTGAGGCGCTATAATTAGGGCACAATTAGCATTGGCACATATATGCCCACATCTGGGCCAAATCGCCAACGGAATGGAAAACATTACAGTGGTGCCAAACCCTAAAGGCCAATTTACATTCATTCCAGCCTTCGTATAAAAAAAGGAATATGTTTTCCTCAACTTGCAGTCTCCTTTTCCACAGCAGGTAAATTGGGTCTGTTTGGCGGTTCTTTTGTGCCGGACATGGCGTGTTGTTATCGTGCTTCAGCTCTACAGGCGGCGGTGTTGGGATTTAAGATCAGGCCGGCTGCTGAGACGGATTGATGGAAGAATCCGACTCATTTCTGCCTCACAGTCGAGCTGGACGAGGCTCTAGGCGGTAGCTCGCTAGAAATATATCACATTTTACAGCATTTCCTCTGAGAATAAACCATGTGTTGCTACTGGCACTTCACCAAGAACAGGTGTTTGGCTGAAATATGAAACATAGAAACTATGCTCCCTACCATTGCATTCAAATAGCATGTTTTTTAAGTTATTCTCAGATTTTGGAGTAGTGTTTGCAATAACAGATGAATAAAAACAATATATAGTGTTCAAAAGTTTTGCGGAAAACTTTTATAATGTTTTTGATAATAGTCTGTTATGCTCAACAAGTTAAAAATGTTAATACTGTGAAATATTATGAAATCATTAAAATTAAATTAATAACTATCATTTTGAATAACATTTAAGAACATTTCATTTAAAATAACCATTTTCTATTTGAATGTATTTTAAAAATAATTTGTTTCTAAGATAAAGCAGCTAGTCTTCATTGTGTCACGTTTCGTCAGATATATATATATATTTAGGATTCTTTAATGAATAGAGAAGTTCAAAAGAAAACAGACATCAAATAGCCTATTACTTCTAAATGATGGTGTTTTTTACGTAAAAATATTGATAGCATTATAAGTGGACCTCAGAGAACAGTACAAATAATAAAAAGGGCAGTTCATGACCCCTTTAATACCAGGCTTAAACAGAGCCAAAGATGCACATGAGTCCGAATATAAGCCATCCTAGTAACTCCCAAGCACAACCTAGATACTGCACAACAAACTTTAGCAACCACCCACGACACCCTAACAGATTTTGCACAGACAAGCACAACATTTTCTTCATAGAAAGTAAAAGCTGTGTGTAAATGCATTTTCAATGGTAAAATAAAGTTTGGTAAGTATTCCCTTTCTCAAATGGACAGAGAAAACTTCCAGATGAGTTTGTTGAGTTTAGCTCCTAGCATTATGTGTGTGCTGCAATGCAGCCAAAAAAAGATATCTGTCCAGTTGTGAAGGAAATCAATTTGATCTCAGTTACGCTACATTTTGTATTTAAGAGCCACACATCCAAACCCCAAAAAACAAATCAATAGAAGCGAAATAAGCCAAAGCAATAAAATAACCTCGGCTGGCCTCTCTGGACAAAGCAAGCTTTGGAAATTTGAGCAAACACCAGCAACTTTTCATTACACACCTTTCCTTTATTCACAGATGAAGCGCATCACGAGTTTCAGTTTGCAATTTTATTTGTATCTGCCTCCCTTATGATCAGATATACTCATCTATGCAGCAAGGTTGCAGCCTAATACAATTTGCCATTCGCCACGTTGCTCAACTTCTGTAGCGTCTGAACTCTGTTCCTGTTATACTCGGAGGTAAAAGCGCGAAGACGAAGCTCTCTACCTACAGCAGTTGCAGTTTGCTGACTTCAGATAAATCCTTTCAAATGAGCAGGGTAATTGCTGTGAAATGCCCTTTTCAAACGCGTCTCCTGATACTTCTGGTGTGTGATCTACTGAGCCAGGCTTTTAAATACAGAGAAACAGCAGCACGTGTAAGTAGCCGTAAATGATGCTAACCGCTAGCCTAGGAACAGGTTTGCAGGTATGGTAGTTTAATAACAACACTTATTGTAATAGTCCAAGGCAATTAAGCTTAATAGACCTCTTTTATTGTACATTAAAGAAGCCTGTAGTCTTCATTTCAGGGCTGGCTGTGTTCACCCTGGTGACATATTCAAGGGATTATGAGGACACCTGTAGATGTGTCTTCAGTTTAGCGTGTATAATGAATATAATATGCTACAGACCAACACAGATTTGCACTGATCTGTGGATCTGATGCTCTTCTATGGCTGTAATATCTATGTTCAATAATACGTTTAATGTCAAAAGTTTGGGGTTGGTAAGACCTTTAATGTTTTAAAGTCTCTTATGCATGGTCACCAAGGCTGTTTATGTAAACAAAAACACAGCAAAAACAGTAATATTATTATATATTATTAATATTGTTATATAATATCATTACAGTTTTAATTGCTCCATTATATTACAGTGTTCAGTGTCACATGATCCTTCAGAAATCATTGTAATATGCTGATTTGGTGCTCAGGAAACACTTCTTATTATCAATGAAAAGGGTTGTGCTGCTTAATGCTTTTGAGAAACCGTTTTCAGGATTCTTTGATGAATAGAAAGTATTTATTTGATTACACACACACGCACGCACACACTTGTATGAATTTCCAGATTTGTTTTTACTTATAATCTGTCCATTTTAAACTGCAACATCTCACAGCTATACAAAAATAAATAAATACAAAATTGCACTAAAATTACACAGCATAGCACTTTCAGCAACTAAAATTTCATGCAAAGTCATGCATCCAATGCCAAGTCACAATCCCATACACCTAAAATAACTGACAGGCACACAGCTTTCAGACCGGTTTAAAAATAAAATCAATTATAAAACAGATCCACCCCCTTTTACCAGTGGCAGATTCCTTTTTGGAGGGCTCTTAAAAGCAAGAAATGGCCCACGACATCACAGTTAAGAACTAGAAAGAAAGAAAGAAAGAAAGAAAGAAAGAAAGAAAGAAAGAAAGAAAGAAAGAAAGAAAGAAAGAAAGAAAGAAAGAAAGAAAGAAAGAAAGAAAGAAAGAAAGAAAGAAAGAAAGAAAGAAAGAAAGAAAGAAAGAAAGAAAGAAAGAAAGGCTTTATTGTAAAATGACAGCCAGTCACGCTCCTGATTAACATTTTTACAAAACACAAATGTGAAAATTCGACTGGATGTTGACTATGTCTGCATGAGTGCTCAAACAGCAGATGCATATACAGGAGTCCTGCAGAAATGTCTATAAACAGCATCATTGTTACCAGTATTTACACCAACACTGACATTTATAGTGCTACAGTTAGTGTTCTGATTACATCTGTCCATCACCGCTCAGTCTCTGTTTTTCTGCTACAGTATTCATCATCATTCATATTCACACCTCCATCTCGAGGGTGTGTACAAGTCCATGTTTAGTGTTGATGCATGAGCTTGAAATATGGGTTTATTAGATTTCTACTGAACACAGTTTATTTGATGACTTCATCGAGAGAAGTTTATTTACTCAGGGCGCAGGGTTTTATTACAGACATTGATCAAAGTAATGGCACGCTTTGAGTGATCTGCTCACCCATAATCCAAAATTGTGAAAGTGCTGTTGATGTAATAATCTGTAATGCTGCATACAAGCTCTGGGGTGTCCAGATTGCATCCCTCATCACCTCTGCAAGTTTCCATAAATGACTTGTTTAATGAAAGTATTGGGCTAGAGGCGGGCAGTGACACCGACTGGAGCTGGGAGAAAAAAAACAGAACAGACGGGCACAGAGCTCTGGAGTGAGGACTAAGTGGCAGGCGAGGGAACACGGGAGCGAATTTACTGGGACAGGTTAACAGCTCACCTTGTATTGAAACACCAAGGACAAGCACAGGGACGCTGTGTACCGAGTCTCAGTACTAGTGGGATAAACATCATTGAGTGCTACTGGCAGAGATTTTCAGCACTCAAAACATCATCCATGCGGAGTCGGCATACAAAATAAATGCATGAAGTAGATCTGTTGGGACTGGGCATGCATTCATAAAACTGAAAATTTCTGGAGACAAAGAAATGCAATAAATCCCATGGTATTTTGACTGTGTTGGTGAAAACATATCTGAACTAGCTCATGTTACAACATCAAACATATCTGACTGACTTCATTATTATATAAACGTGTTATAAAAGAGGATCAACTGTATAAAACAAGTGGATAAATCATCAGGAAACATTTCAATTTTCAAACACCCAAAAAGCATGTAAAGGATTAAACATGTTGTGATGTAGAGAGCATGTCGAGATCTACAGACACATATTTAGACATGTACTCTACACATGCATTAATATATAGTATATATTGCAGAGTTCTATGGAAAACTAGATTCTGAAAACAAGAAATACTTTTTTCTTTGCAAACAAATGCTGCTAACTTTATGCAGAAATATATTTATTTTATAAGATTTTGATAACAGAAACCTAAAAAAAATACATACACTACCAATAAATGCAGCCTTAATGAGCATACGAAACTGTAGTGTAGGGTCATTTTCAGGATTATTTTATGGGAAGCTAAATTTGGTTTGAGAAGGAAGTGTCAATTTAAAGAGTCTATCAATTGTTTTATCCTTTTGTACATTTTTGCATAAAAATTGTGCTTGTGTTTTTTTAATAAAATGCCTTCTATTGTAATAAAATGCTACTTTTTTGATATGTTGTTATAAATGCAATAAACATACATCAAGTATGTTTACGTCAAGTATGAAAACAAGTATATATATTTTTTGAAGCTGCTGTTGACTCTTTTGCTGTTGGTGTGCAACAGTTGTGGCATGCTGTATAAAGTTAATAATGCTGTGAAGTGAATGTGGTTCATTTTAGCAGCCTTCTGTAATAATTTTATAATGACCATGCTGCTATTTTGATCTGTTATATATAATGTTTTAGATGAACCACCTTTTGCGTTCTGCTTTTTTTGACAAGGAACCCCCCCCCCCCAGCCTTGAGTTCCTCAGACTCTTTTATTCCTCACCGGCCGTCCTCAAGGGACTTTAGCTTCCTGAGCTGCCTTTCTGACACATTGGATGGATTATAAGAAAGTCTTGAGTAAATCCTGCTCCACGAGTCTCCGATTTGCATGCAGCTTTTGTAGCGTCTTTGCTGACAAACCCGATTGGTGCCGCTTTAAAGTGATTGGCTCTGTGAACGCTGACAAGGCCAGTCCGTCTGGGTCTGGCAGGTTCATAGGATGCCACATTGCTGCGCTACAGAGATTGAAAGACAGTTCTATCATGCCAGAAGACATTTTTGCTCTGGAGTGATGATGAACAAGATTCAATCTCACCCTAACAATGACAATCTTTCTCCTATCGCTCAGCTCTTGTCAATATCAGTTTGTTGACTGGGAATAAGAAACTGAGCCTCTTAGAAGTGCATCACATCGGACTCGGGTCACGGCACCAACATTATCTTTAACGGTAATGTTGTGCATTGACAAAATCGAACCAAATCTTTTAATAATGATGAATTACCTGTCCTGTCATGGGCTCGAGTTATTTTGTGCATTATGGCAGAAGATACGCCGGTATATTTATGCAACTGGACGGATTTATTGACCAGATAGGAAAATGTTTGAGGGCAGGAGCAGAGCCTGATGCAGTGGATGATAAAAGTTCAAAAATGAAGAATAATATCAGCAATAAAGTGAATTCAGTTTGATTTAAAATGGTTGCGACACTTCGTGAGTGATGAAGAGGTGGAACAGGTGAGGCACTGCCTGACTCAGTAGATAAATATGATAGAATATTTGCTGGATGACTGATGAGGTTTGATTCTTTGCATCTTTCCACAGGACTTGAACTTCAACTGTGAAAAAGACAGGTACACCAACCTACCGATCTGTATCTGAGTTTAATTGTAGACAGTGTTGGGAGTAACACATTTCAAAGTTAAAGATTTTATTGAATAATATTATTTTGGAAACACATAGGTAACACTTTTCAATGACATCCCAGATATTAATATTAGTTTCTGCATTGAAACTAATACCTTTACAACATTTGCTAATTTTAGTTAACATTAATATAATCAATTCCTAAAATATTAATTTGTATTAATGTTATATTAAAAAGAGTTGACTTTTTTAGGTAATATCTAATTCACTAACTAAAGTTATAGAATAGCACCTTACTGTACAGTTTTACCACCAATCTGTTTTGTATTAATGCATACAATAGGACCACATTTGCATTATGTAGAGAAAAATTCAAAAGCACTATATTTATTCATATTTAATATTAAATGTGAATTTAATGAATGTTGTTGCTTGTGAAGAATTAGGTAAGGTGACTGTATATGTTTTTAATACATACATTATATAGTTAAGTTTTAGTTTGTTAATTGTAATTATTATAGTACTTAGTTTATAAGTAAAATACTTAGTATTTTAGTACTTCACGAATATGAGAAATCTTACATTGGCAACTAGATAAAATAAAATAAGTTTATATATTTAAGTTTTATATTTAGTTTTTTATTTCAAGTAATGTGTATTATTTGTAGTAGTGGGCATAGATTATTTTTTTTAATCTAGATTAATCTTGGAATTAATCTAGATTTTTTAATCTAGATTAATCTTGAATTAATCTAGATTAATCTTGATTAAAATGGCTCATTTGAATTCTGCGAAGGCATTCAGAATATGTGTGCTACCCAAATAATGACTAAAAGTAAGTCTTTGAGAACGGGTTTCTCAAGCCAGGTGGCGCGATTAGACCAGGGCTCATCTCCTGTTTCCAAAATGCATCACAAACTTTAATCTCTTCCCAATCCCAATCGAAAAACTGGAGGAAAATCCTGTTCCACTCCCGGAAGAATGACTCCCATTCTCTCCCACTCCCGTGTTGGGTTGTTTTTGTTTTGCCGATAACTGTCAATTACAGTAAAAATATAGTACAGATCACAGCGCGTGCCCACCTTATTAGTTGAATAAAACCCAAAATGTCGTTTTTGTTATTATATTGAACTGAAAGCCATCTTATGCACAGTGTTGCACAGATTAAATTTCATGTAAATCATCCATGCTAACACACACGTCTTCTATTTTTATTTTTTAGACATTTCACTCTCTATAGATATATTTTTCAAAGACGAGTTTTTCTCAAGTTTTTCCCTAAGTTCACATGAGACCCAAAGCGCATCCTGTTTGCTTAAAAGCTGCAACGCTTCGTTGTTATTCTGAGTGCACACAACAAACGAGAGTCTTTACAGATTCGAAAGATGTATTAGGCTACTTTATCTGTATGACCAAGAATGACGGAGATTTTAAGAGCAAGTGAACGCACCGGAGCCTGTCCTGCAGCAAACGCGCTTCCACACAAACACTTCAATAGCGCACATTTCTCTAGGTTAACATCATATTGAGCGGCCATGTAAAGTTGTTACTACATACATCTTTCAGATGAAAAGCCATATTTGAGGTTGATGAATGATAGGTGAGCGCTTTGGATGTCCTGCCCGATTGTATTACCACATAGACCAGCCGTTAACAATCTGTCCATCACGGACTGCGAGCCTCTAGTTCAAGACTCGCTCGCCCCTACAGTGCAATTCGGCTAGGTATACATCCGCACTAAAATATCAGTGTGAAAGTCATCATAGCTTGCGTAGTATAGACCCAGCTCCCAACCCAACTTTGAGAATAGATTAACGGCGATATTTTTTTTATCGCCCGATAAGAGTCTCACGTTAACGCAGCACGTTAACAGCCCACCACTAATTATTTGTGTGTGTGTGTGTGTATGTTTTACTTAATGATAATACCCTGGGCACCAAACTTTCAATGCTACTGATCTGAAGTATGACTGTGAATAAATGATCTTGTAATAAAAAATAGAGAAGGCTCTTCCAGTAATTTAACCACAGACCAGTACCTAAGTCCTGAAGGAACCCAAGGTTTAAAAAATTCTTATTCTCTTCCGAGTTGTAGGATTCTGGTCATTTCTCCTTCGTTAACATCGTTATTAGTCTCAATGTCTCTCTTCCGCCTTTTTGAGAGATCTCACCTGCATTCGTCTGCTTCCTTGACAAACACAAACCTTCCTGTGTGACTAGAGCAAGGCGATCATTGTGAGCGCACTCGTTCGACTGCTTCTGTGCTGTTGAGCCATCGACAGATATTAATTAAATCTCAAGTTGTCATGGAGACGGTCATGTTGGAGAGTAACAAATTACAAGTACGTAACAAATACATTTGATTTGGTGGTGGCAACTGAATAGGCCTCTATCATCACACGACTATTTAAAACAGCTCAAGTTGCAGTATCCCCTGACAGCTGCTGCCCACATGAGCAAGGCCCATTGAGAAATCATTAAAAAAACATTAAAGTCTTAAGTAGCGAGATATCCCTAATTGCTAAAAGAAGTGTTGGACACTTCATAAGTTTGTTGCATTGGTTGGCTGCAAATATCTAAATGTGGACTCTCATAACGAGGTCCCAGACCTGTACTTTGGGCCAGGGAACAAAATATTGGGTCAAGATCACAGAATATGGGTCTTCTTCCACATTCGGTTTGAAGTCACACCTTCAAGATGTTAGTCTCTTGGCGTCCCAACACAGAAAGTGCATCTGGTACATCAAACTACTCCTGATTTAAAAACCCAAATGCCTAACCTTAAAAACCCAGAGAACATCATCAATATCAGCACGACCCACTTTCACAGTTAGCTTTCTTGGTTTCATCCGATCACTCTCTGATATTAGCATTAACCCACTTTCCTGTGTACCGGAGGTCTCGGGAGGAGACGAGTGGCAGAATGTCACAGAAATGTCATCATCAGACCGCCTGAAACTTTCTCCAGCTGAAAATCGCAGCGAGTATCCGTCGAATGCATTAGACTTGGAAGTGGTCAGGTTTTATGGCTACGTGTATAAGGAACAGTCTGCCTGCTTCATACATCATTATACGTCTTCTCCGAGCTGATCCCTTGAGTGTGAGACTCACAGTAAGAGAGTGAGACAAAACAGCTAGCAGCAGAATTTTAAACAGTTGCCGAGCACCGTGACCTTGTCCTAGATTGAGCTGAATTTCTTCAAACCATTTCTTTCCTTTTAATTTGTCCTTTAATTGAACAACCTAATATAATGCCATGATTATATGAAGATATAGGAATATTTTTGTTGTTTTGTTTTCATGGATCAATTAAAGAATATTTTTAGTACATCTGTTACCTCATTAATGTGAATGCTGGTTCACCACAAATTAAGTCAATTTAAGTTTGGAAGCCAATGGCTTTTGGAAGTGTGTTCAATAAGATTAACTTTGCATTTTCAGACACTATTGTTTTTATTTATAGGATAATTCTGAAATAAAAAAAAATCTTTGAAATAGTAATTTAAAATAATGCATTTTGGATATTATTATCAATTACCTATGTGCATGTTATCCAAAAATATAGATGATATTTTGATATTTTAATAAATGCTTGAAATTCTACTTTTAGAAATGTAAATATTATATAATAATTAATGATAGAAGAATAAACTATGCTATGTTTGCTATGTAGAATACTCTTATAACAATTTTTTCTACATATCAGGGAATAATAATAATAATAGTAAAGCATAATTTGCAACTATTCTGTAATTTAGTGCAAAACCTTTGTGTGACTGGTGATCTTTGAATTGCAAATTCAACATCCTGGTTGTAACAGACCGAAAATGTAGCTTAATCCTGTTTAAGATCGTAAATGACCAGCTAAAACCACGTAAAACCAGCAGCCAGAACATTCAAACCTCTGGTAAAATAAAGACTGACGCAAAAGAAACCAAGAACCTTGTCGAATTTTAGCTACATTTGATCAACCCTGCAGTCAGTTCCTTATTTTCTAGAACTGATTAAAGGTTCAAACACCTTACAGAAAGTAATCAAAAGTTTGTGCTGAGAGTGTGAACTTCCTCCATTAGTGACAGTGTTATGGAGAGCGCAGGGCGGCAAAAGCAATGCTTTTCTTTCTCGAAAGCCTTTGGATTAAGTCATTTGTTCCTGAGCTTGCTTTCCACGCAGAATATCTCATGAGAACAACATTTGTTTAATTCTTTCGTAAAGGGCAGCAGTAATGTAATATCCCATTAGAACAATTCAACCCTGCTTGGTCACAAGGCAAGGCACGTTTTTGTTTACTTAGCTATTTACAGTACGTTCACCATTTTCCATTTATCTTTTTTACCATTCAAGATACTTGTATTTACTGCAGCCAGAAGAATAAACGGTAAAGAAGCGAGAGATATCAAATCATGTTATTCGTTCTGATCTATTTCCTTTCTTCTCAGATCAAGTTTGATCCTTTTCATCAAGAGTCCTTTCTTAAATCCGTACAGAAATTAGCATCACTCTTTTCAACCGAACATAATTCTCAAAGCAACATCCTTCACTAAAGTGAGCTTAAAGTGAGCTACACAATCCCATCTCGTTTTCCGAAAAGGCTGCGAGCTGACATGCTCTTTGAGCCCACGCTTCGGCTATCTGATGCTTTACTAAAGATCCTGGGAATGAATGAGCTTTGATGAATATGCTTATGATTCTAGTTAGACTAATTACATGAGCCAATTAGTTTTCAGACATAGTCAAATAGATGGCCATCAACTTTATTATGACTTAGGTATGCTAGACATGAATAATGCATTACGCATTGGTTTCTATACCCTATGATGGAGCTTATTTTGAACGACAGCACTTGAATATAGAAGATGCAGGTTTCCAAATCACAAAACTTGAACAAACGGGTTTAAAAGCTTCTAGGCAAGTGTAATTATTATCATAAACAATCATGCTTAACTGCTAAATTAACTTTGATATGATGAATTACCCATGATCCTCTGCCACTTGGTGTGGTGAAAAAGTGGATCGTCAGCTGTGGCAAAATCACGTCTTCTCAGTCAACAAATTGCTGCTAGCTGTCGCGAAAACAGCTCAATTACAATCACAAAGACACACGGCCATCTTTCCCAGAAGGGACGGAGCGAGAAGTGTAGATTCATATTTCACACTGACAGCATGTTAATGATAATGCTAAATGATATATCTAGTAGAATATTAGAGAATTGTCCATTGTTATATATCTGTACACACAATTGTCAATTTGACAATTAGGATTAAAGGTTTTAACAAAAGCCATGAATATAAGGTGACTGATTACCAGTAGAAGCCAACAGGCGCCAGTTTACTTTAAAACCAATACAATTTGTATTATAACCAGTAAAACCATTACAAATTATGAGATGGTTTCTATAATTTTTTTCAACAGAGGATTTAAATTAATTATTGTATGAACTAAAATACTTGAAATCTACATAATAAAGCAGAATGCAATATGTATATGAAAATGATAAGCATAAACCTAGAATCTAGAAACAACAGAATTCTTCAATTTGAGTATTCATATGTCTCTGTGTGTGTGTGTGTGTGTGTGTGTGCATGTTTATGTGGTTTATGAGGACACAAAATTGTATAATGACATGGGTATGACATAGGTATTACAAGGAGAAGGTGATTTATGACGACATTTTCAGTGTCCCCATAATTCAAAACGCGTATAAATCATACAGAGTGAGTTTTTTGGGTCAAAGTAGAAATGTGAGGGCTAAGTTTAGGTGTAGGGCAATAGCACATACAGTTTGTACAGTATAAAAACCATTACGCATATGGAGAGTCCCCGTAAACCAAAAACCAACATGTGTGTGTGTGTGTGTCATGCTAATCACACTAATCACCTTATAGGCTACTTAATTTACTCTATTTTCTAACTCAATAGCTCTCAAATGTAACCTGTTGTAGAATCGCTGCTGTCTCTTTATGAATGAATGGAATATTCATGCCAGACAATGCGGAGTGATAAATAGCAGCAGATTTTACTATAGTGCTAACATTATAGGCTACATGGGTAAAGGTACTGTTGCACTTCCACATTTCTGATTTAGCCTACTTGCCTATCTCTTTGTGAAGAAATGCCAAGTAGGCTATTTTTTCTGTGCAAGATTCATGTGCAGAATAAGTGCCATAACTCATAACTTAAGTATATAAATGACATCATTAATAACAATACCACAAACAAGAACAAAACAAAAGATATTTACATGAACATGTACAATGCTTAGCCAAATAAATATACATTACAAATAAATATGTAATTTGCCAAAGAACTTAATCCAACCCATCCAAAAACGTTGTGTGCATGATCACCACAAATTCTCTCAGAATCCGACCCCTCACTCCAGTCTCCCGTTCTAAAACAGCATCCCCCTAAACATTTACAGTAAGTCTCAGCACTCACTTTACAAACAGCAAATATACTGCTAACCCTGAGATAAGGGGAAGGTTTCGGCATATTTTCTGTGTCCCCAATTCCCCCTTAATTCACATTACATGATTTAATCAGCTTTAAGATGAAAACAAATAGCTTTGGCACAGCATGCACGCGTGTTTGTGTAAATACAAAGGCATTGTCATGCTCAGCTGTCCTTTTTAATTTGATCCCTCTGTCTTTCCATCTCTTTTTATGTATCATAAACTAAGCAGTTCATCATGAATGACAAGTACACGCACAGGAGCAACAACAATCAGAGAAAGATCATGGTGGCGACAATGTCAGTATATTTTTGTATCACACAAATTAACAGGCTTTAAGACCGTTTAGTTATTTTTACTACATTTTCCGAGCCTTTAAATAGCTACATCAAATTTATAGCTAGAAAAAGGTTGCTGTACATGTACGACTGTTTCCGACTAAAGCTGTAAAAAGCAAAGTGATATAAGCTGGTCATTGGAGGTCTGTGATTATGTACCATTACTGCACAGACAAGCGGTAATTTGTCTCCATAATTGGCACTGGCACAAAACCCAATCAAGGCGGCCTGCTAGGTGATGTTGGCATGGTAATTACAGTCAGACGGAAGCTTGGCATCCTGGTGGCCTCCAATTTAAGGTCAGAGTTCAACCGAAGTCAGCTTTCACAATTTAAAATATAGAAGGCTCTCAGACATAAAGATAAAAACATGGCTGTTAGCTCCTATAGCAATTTAACGCCATGCAGTTCAATGCTATATCTGATATGTCTACGGCGTGACTATTCATGTACTGTAAGACGGATTCTAACCAATAAAGGTCAAAGCTGAAGTGTGTTATTTCTGCACTATTAGTGTTACCAAAATGCACTTGGACAAATAATGATTTTTTAAACTGCAGTTCAATCATCATGAGATTTCAGTATTTCATAGCTCAACAATAAGGATTACGCTCACTTTCATAGTGCCCACCACAAAACTATATATAGGCATATACTATTAGTATTTATTAATATTTTGAATTTGATTTACTGTATATGATTTAAATATATGATGTATAGATTTATATATATGTGATGTATTTTAATTATGACAAATGTTTATTATTATTATACTTTAGTTTTATTTATATTTTACTATTTCATATTTTAAAGAGAAATAAAGAGAGTTTTATAATTTTACAAAATAAAATAAAAATAGACAGCATATGGAAACGATCCAGCTAATTACAATTAAGCATGGTTGTGTTGGAATATGATAACATTCGGTGCAAAATATTACATCAGTACAACATACAAACAAAACTGATCTAAAAAGCTTCCATACTGGCCATAGCCCTGTATAGTTCCTACAATAAGTGCAGGTCAAGTGGTTCTAGATAAAAGGTGTCGGCTAAATGGGAAAGTAATAGTAGCAGGCCTATATATAGAGAAGAGAAAAGCTCTTTCCAGAGAAAGCTACCAGCGTTCTGAATCATTCTAGACAGTTGAGGGCATTTGTGCTTGTGACCCATTGAAAGGCTGAATAAAAGATATTAAACTCATCAACTTGATGATTAGGTAAAAAGGGGGGGTTTTCAGTTAGATGATTGCTTTGGATTCTTCAGAAAGGTCACTGGGCGGCCCTGGCATGACATCGCATGATGCATGATTTAGAAACTCCACACTTCATGTTCATTATTCTGTGAGTGGCGTCGTCTCAGAGAGGATGACATTAACCGTCATTGTGAAGAACAGCGATGGGGACAGATCGCTCACTAAAGGTTAATTCAAACTAAAGAAGTCGTCAACCAATCAGAAGGCTGAAGTTTGTGTCCAACAGGCAGTTCGGGGGAACAAATTAATTCTTATTCACAATGAACGCTACAGTTCATCACATGCTTTCACCTCTTATCATTTTTACTGACAATGCCGGAGCTCTCTGACAGCCCCGAGCCCAGCAATTTTAACCTATTATGAGACTAGAGAAATAAATCACATCTTTTTGGAGGCGTTTCCTGTTATTATTTTAGGCTAGATGGACATTTTTCAGGAAATGACAGAGCTGACTTTGATTTGAGATGGCAGCTGGGCCTTAGGCAGGGGGTCTGATTATATGGTTTCACATTAAAATCAGCAGCGTGTCCTAAAGCCCAACACAGGATGTCCTTGTGTGAGGTCACAGTGATGTACTGAGGGTCTGAATATGAGGGTCAGCGGTGTCATGGCTCTGAGCTGGACGAGAATTAAATGTGCACAGCTTGTGTGGCTTCCTGTGTGTTTCCATCACTTCAAGCCATTCCTTATCGATTCTCAAGGTGCGAGTTTATTTCATGCACAGCAAGAGGGGGAAAGAACCTTGCTAAAAGGAGTATGATGAACTAAAAAGGTTGAAATGTTGGTTATGATTTTAGGGACAATAGAAGTAAAGTAATTGTACTGCTCCATGTATGTTCCTTTTCACTCAGCAAACACACACAAAAAGTTTGTTTACAGGCCCAAGTTTAAAAAATAAATAACACACGACCAACCACATTTCATGTTTTCATAAAAGTTGCAACTTCATTTATGCCAAAAATATTGCACAAATATTACTAAAGTCACCAAAATAAAAGTGGAAGTTGAAGCTTCTGTAGGAATTTTAATAGAATATTACATAATAGTAATGCTAATAATGCAGTGGGAATATTAGCCAATTGTCTGAGAGAATTATTCAGTCTCATAACTTTTCTGACATGTAGCTAAGAAATTATTTTTTCAAATTCTACTCTACTTTATGGGCATGTCATCTTAAAAAACAAAGAAATAATAATAATAATCAACATACGTTAAAAACGTTATTTCTGTTTTTATTTTTATTTTTATCTTGATTTTAAAATAAGAATATATTATGCAACATCTCAACATTTGCAAAAAATACATGGACAGATACTTGGCTTATAATATTCTCGTCATGTGACTTTTTGCATGATATCTGTCTAGTGAAAATTATACATTCAATAAGCAAGGAAAATAGTGTGGAGTTAGTTACCTAAACATTTCTTACCAATCCCTTAATCTCATAATTAAACTTGGAATTGCAAGTAAATCAGAATATCTCGGTTTGTACCTTTAATTCTGAATAAAAGAAGAAAAAAAATCTGAATTGTGAGATATAAACTAAGTTAGATTTTGTGAGAAAGCTTCAATTACCTTTTTAATTTGTTTGTATTCCGTGGCAGAAATAGATTTCCACACACAGCCTTAGCAAGCACCACTAATAAATAAAACATAAAAACGATATAAAACAAATCATATGTATTCTGAGGCCCGCGAATAGACAATGAATGTGTGACAATGAATTCTATGACCTGAATGATTGAGCAATATGTTTTAATGGAGTTTCGGAATTGAAATTCAGAACTAGGATCCATGTCTGGGAGGTTAATATCAGAAAGAGACTGATCTTTTTTCTTGCAGGCAGCGAGAACATTCATGAACAGAGTCCAGCGTGTCACGCAGCAGGCCAGACAGCAGGAGCAGCGGTTCCCATAGCCGTGTTCCTGCTGACAACCGTTTGCCAGCACAGCCACTCTGACAAGCCTCTCATCTTCCCGTTTCATCTTCACCTCCTGCATCATTTAGTCCCTGGAGAGTGTGCATACTTAATGTGCAATGATACACAGGTTACCCACTGCCAGCAAAGCACTACAGTTAGAGATATTTACACGTCTACAAGCCCTTATAGCCATACACAAATCCATCACTGAGAAGCTAACGTTCATTTCCATATGATTTCTGGAATAATTTGGTATGATAACAACCAGGCTCTTAATAAAAAATGACAGGGAGAATTTTGGTGGTTCTTCCCTAAAAAATAATCCAGTGGGAGGAAACAAAAATGTAACAGAAACAAGTTTTCCCAAAAGATAATGTGAAAACATTACACCCCGGAGAAGGAGGAGTTGGAACACAATCAATCAACCAACCAACCAACCAATCAATCTACCAATCAATCAGAAAGTATGTCTCCGATCAAAACAGGCCATCAAGAAACGGGTAGATATTAACTATGTGGATTTGAGATATAAGTTATGGAAACTGTATAATATGAATATGTTGCACTAAAATACGTTTTCTTCATAGAAAGTACCTCATTTCAGAATATCACATGAATGACTGAAGGATTGATGATCAGTGCAGATCACACTTAGTTCTACTGATGTTTCTCAAAACTTGAAAGAATCCTATAAAACATTAAAAGATTAATTTCATAAAAAAAATTCTCTTTTGAAATAAAGTGTTCAAATTACAATCAAAACATAGCTCCTGCTGTGCAAAACCACCCCTATAGAATCAAAATGCAGAATCTGGGTTAAAAAGTTGTCTCGTCCACTCCACTCAGAGTAATGATTCACTAACATAAGAGGGACAGAATAACTATATCAATTCTTAACATACTTAACAGAAATCCATAGAATACTGGTCTATAAATTAGTGTTGAAGTGTAACTTATAGTCTGAGGTGGGGGAACAAATGCTGCCTTCACATGCACGGCCTCTCAAGTTGTATTTACTACTGGGAAATTCTGAAATAATTTTGATACCAGAGTTTCCGAGATAGGCGGGTCATAAACTTTAAACATGGTGTAGGGGCAACAATTGCTGCTGTCAATGCTTTTGAATGAATGAATGAATGATGCACTTATATAGCGCTTTATTGTGTATTGTTGTGTACACCCAAAGTGCTTTACAATCATGTGTGTGTGGGGGGGTCTCTCCTCAACAACCACCACCAGTGCGCTCACCACACACCAGCTGTCAAATACATATTTTTAAAAATCGTGGCATTATCCCCCAATTGCCTGTTAATCTCAGCCTGTTAATGTACTGTCAAATACATATTTAAAAAAAAATTGTGGCATTATCCCCCAATTGCCTGTTAATCTCAGCCCCGTGTCCACTAGCTAAGTGAAAACTAGCCCAAAACTAGTGTTTTGAGGGGGTCCCCCATTAAAATTTATTTAGTCTTCTGGGGGTAAAATACGCATCTCAGGGGCTAAATATCATGTTTTTTGGGGTCGCTTTAACCCGCGGTTATGAAAAACAACCTGTGTCAACAGTGTTGGAGTAGGCACAAGTACAAAGGCCTGTTGCACCTGCATTGCAAAATCGCTAGATTACTACCGCACTATACAAAATATTTGCGTTGCACTATGAACATATGTTTACACGTACTGCGAAAGAGTAATATCAAAGTCTCTTTAAGGGTGCTCTATCCTCCTTTTTCTTGCCATAAAATGGACGCCACCATTTGTAAATTCTATGGGTCTAGCTTCCGTCTCATTCACGTCCAGCTATTTTTAACTGTACAAAACAGTTCGTTTTGCTGCTTGATATTGAAAATGTGTGTCTTATATTATTTTAATGTATTATCTTAATTATGAACACACTGGTTTGTAGTGCATACAGTTTTACCGTTTACTGCATGGTGTCATTCTCCTTGTTATTTATATGTTCCTGTGGCTCAGTGGTTAGAGCATTGCGTTAGCAGCGCAAAGGTTGTGGGTTCAATTCCCAGGGAACACACATGTAGACAAAACATGTATAACCTGAATGCACTGTAAGTCGCTTTGGATAAAAGCGTCTGCTAAATGCATAAATGTAAATGTTATTTAGCGGCTAATGAACCGGAAGTCTCACCAGGCTTACTTCCGTGTTGAAGAAAAAGTGGATAGTCTTTGGTAATATCGGGGTAACATTTAAAAACAAACAGCAGAATTACAGCTTATATTTTACGCGACACAGTGCCCTAACTAAATGTGACACAACAATCACCATCACTGAGATAATGTCCCCTTGACCCGTTTGCACATTCTATCGCACTAGGTAGTGAACAACACCCGCTGAGTGTAAAAAATAAGAGCACATACCTTGTATTTTCCAAGACATCCATGATGATTCTTAGTCTCTCCAGTGGTTTCCTCGTAATGACGCAGTGTATTTACTTTTTTACATTTTAAAAGGATTATAGTAATAAAAACATAAATAAATAGAAATATCAAAATGTACAATTTCTTGTAGGTATTATTAATTTAATTTTTTTTTTCTAGGTTAGTTAATTTTAGACTCAGTTCCTTTAAATATTATACAAGTTAGTTTCTAATGTTCTTTTTCTCGTAGGCTATATCTTTCTTCGCAAAATAAAATATTTTGAAGAATGTGGGTAAGAAATTCTTCCATTCTATGGCAGTCAATGGGGACCAGCAAAAACATCCTTTGAGTTCAACAGATGAAAGAAACTCATACAGGCTTGGAAGAAATGATGACAGAATTGTAATTTTTGGGTGAAGTCTTCCTTCTGAATGTGTTTTTCAACACTATTTATATATAGGCTACAGATTTGATTGCTGTTTGGTGGATTATCTCGTGGATTATTCATGTTATGCTACTTTATGGAGAATTTATGGCCACCGTCTTGCTTTTTGCCTTCAGAAAAAAATGGGGTAGCCAAATTAGGCCGGACTACCGAGTTAAAATAAAGCCCCTATGTGAATTTTACATCCTAATTGAAGACCTTACGAATAAGACAAACAGGGTGAAGGGAGCGACCACCTGTAGTGCTGTAATATTTGTCCTTTGCTGTGTCACAGAAAATAACAATGCCCTCCATTCAGATTTCTCCCCAGGCGAGAGAGACATAATGAAAGATATAGATTGTCATTTCCTGTGTTTCTGTAAACACTCAGCGCTGGCACACATCTGCGACCCGTGATCTCATGTACACCTCAGGCATCGCACCGCTCACATCACCGGTCATTAGAATTGGACTTAGCCGTGTGATGAGTGGTTTGTTTTTGCAGAAAGACAGAGCAAGTCACATAAATGATACACAAAAAAAAGAAATTGCAGAAACAAAATACAATCATACTTAACATTATTTCATGTTACCATGCAAGTAATTATGTGATTAATGAGAAATACTATTGAACATCATGTTCTTAATATGCAATTAGTTTGTGGAGCAGCTTGCAATTACACATTGCTGTTGTAATTAATTTGATTCATTGTCCAATATGTGTAACACGAACACTGTAATGTGAAATGTTAACAAAAAACACAATTAACAAAAGCTCTGCGTAACTCATGTCATGAAAATAAGGTCTGTGGTTAATATTTGAAGAGACTTGTTTTGTAAAAATAATTAACATATGCATATGTACATGCAAAATACATAATTGTATTTGTTTTATTATTCATCTAAGCTATTCTGAAAACCCATTAGAAGTTCCCGAGGGAACCCATGGCTAATTAGCTTTTTGTGTCGGCCTACAAATTGGTGTTGTGGCTGAACAGCTTTATTATGCCTTGTGACATCATTTCCTCTAATGTTCTGAGTGAACGGCAAATCTGTTCCTATTTCTTTTCTATCTCCATTTCTTATTCCTTCTCATGTTAGTCTGTATCATTTTTACTTCACCCCGCAGCTATCGCATTTTCTTTCTTCCTCTTACGTTTCAACGATCTCACTTTGTTGCTTTAAAATTGATAAAACGCATCTCTTCCTGTGGTTGTCCAGTTGTTTTATTCATAGGCTATATTTCTACCTTTTGGTTATCATAGTTTATTTATGAATCCATTACGGCTTTTATATCCATTCCTCAAACTATTCTAGATGTAAACAATTTTCTAATCTGCAACTGGAAAAAAAGGATAGAAATAGAAAAAATGGTATTAGTTGAATAAGCATGTATTAATGCTGCAATAAGTTTAGACCAGCATAAATCACTGCGTTTGTATTAGTTTTGATGATGGACATAAAGACAGAATGATTGACAGAGTGATAGAATAATACTGTAGATCGAATGATACGATAAACAGAAAGATGGAACAACAGAATCAAAGACAGAACAACGTATACAATGAACCAGAGATAAAATAATGGACAAAATGATAGATAGACTGAAGGATAGAACAATACAATAGACAGAACAACAGAACATGTACTATACAGAACGATAAACCAAAAGACAGAACGATAAATAGAGCGAACAAAAGATAGTACGACAGACATAATAAATAGATAGATTTAAGGATAGTATGATAGATAAGTTGAACCATAGATATAAAACAGACAGAATGATAGAACAAAAAATAGACAGCGACAGAACGATAAATCAAAAGACAGAACAACAGACAGAATGAACTATATGATAGACAGAAGAATGACAGAACGAAAGAACAATAGATAGAACTATAGTGTTTGAAAGATAAAAAAAATATTGATAAAATTATATACAGAATGACAGACAGAACAATATACATAATAGATTTACATATAATAGATATATACAATATATAATGATAGAACTATACATGGAGTGCAAAATAGAAAGACAAATGCAAGAGAATGAAAGATAGAAAAGGACAGAACGACTGATAGAATGATAGAGCTAAACATAAATAGACAGAACGACAGAAATAACAAAAGACAGAATAATAGGCAAAAACGACAAGACAGGACAGAACAGGACGACAGACAGAGAGACCGAGAGAGACAGACTGAGAGAGCGAGACCGAGAGAGAGACCGACCGAGACCGACCGAGAGAGAAACCGACCGACCGAGAGAGAAACCGACCGACCGAGAGAGAAACCGACCGACCGAGAGAGACCGACCGACTGACCGAGAAACCGACCGAGAGAGAGACCGACCGACCGACCGACCGAGAGAGACTGCCCGACTGAGAGAGACCGATCGACCGAAAGACCGAGAGAGAGACCGACTGACCGACCGAGAGAGAAACCAACCGACCGACCGACCGAGACCGAGACCGACCGACCGAGAGAGAGACCGACCGACCGAGAGACCGACCGATCGAGAGAGACCGACCGACCAACCGAGAGAGAAACCGACCGACCGACAGAGAAAACCGACCGACCGACCGACCGAGGAGAGAGAGACCGACCGACCGAGAGAGAGACCGACCGACCGAGAGAGACCGACCGACCGACCGAGAGAGACCGACCGACCGAGAGAGAGACCGACCGACCGACCGAGAGAGACCGACCGACCGACCGACCGAGAGAGAGAGAGACCGACCGACCGAGAGAGACCGACCGACCGACCGACCGAGAGAGAGAGACCGACCGACCGAGAGAGAGACCGACCGACCGAGAGAGAGACCGACCGACCGAGAGAGAGACCGACCGACGAGCGAGAGACCGACCGAACGAGCGAGAGACCGAACGAGCGAGAGACCGACCGAACGAGAGAGACCGACCGAACGAGAGAGAGACCGACCGACCGACCGAGACCGACCGGATAATCTGATGATACATTTGTATTTATAAAAATCTTCATAAAAAAAATACCAACTCAATATTATATTAAAACATTGTTTTATTCACAATTTAGGTGTAACAAATATAGTTTATCAAAAACCTTTGCTGCTCTTTAATATTATTTATTACATACGATCATAAGATTTATATAAATGATGTCTGGCAGTTTGCCAGAATGAGATATGTACAATAAAAAAAACGAATTAAAGAAAAACAAAACAAACACTTTCCCACAAAATTAATTGCATATATATTAAAGAAAAATAAATGCAATGGAATGATTATCAGCAATATTGTACAGTTACATTTATGAGGTTGTCTCATGAAGAAATAAACTACAAGAATCACAAACAAAAAAGCATTTTCTATGCAAGATCAACACCACAATATTTAAACAACAAATTCTTAATTTGAAAAGCACATTTCCTATTCTGCGTAGCGCAACCAGATGTGAGGAAACGTCTGTTCCCGAATGTCACCTAAGAGGAATCAGTCACAGCTTGAGGAATCACTTTCACTAAAGAGACAGCACAAATCGCTAAGCCTCGGCAGTGCTAAACATGGTTTAGATTCGCAGTATTGTGAATACAGTGAGCGCGATGTCTTATCTACAGTGTCACAGTGTTTTATGTGAGCCTCCCTGGAGATGATGGTACTTCATATGTTGCGGCTCCAGGCTCCTAACGCTGACAGTACGCAGTTCGTTAGCACACATACAGCAGAGAAATTTCATGTCAAGCGTTGCAGTCGCTGGCCTCAAGAGAGGAATCTCTGCGAGGTATTTATTTCCATGTAGATCCGCTAGTAGAATACATAGGTTAAAGCGTCACACCGTGCTAGTTCAGCAGGGTGGCTTAGTTTTGGGAACATATATAGACGCTATCATCAGCCCCACTCCACAAAGCTCACATTTGTCGCGTCAAATTCAAAAAACATACCAATAAGAGGGGAATTGGTCCATTCCTCTATGAATTAGAATGTGGCTATGTAATATATGTGATTTTGTGTGTGTGTGTGTGTGTGTGTTGTATCCAGTGCACTGCAGTGGACTGCTTTGCATTCATTGTTTTGCATCTTTATTCATCGAAATTCCTCACTTGTGCCGTCACGTTGTCCTACAGCAATATTCCTATTATTTTCTTCATTGAGAACCCAAATATAATGATTCACAACTTTGTGCTTTCATGATAAATCAAACAAACAAATCGAACAAACAAATAAAATGATAAATCACAACAACTAGGCCAAAGTATGTTCAATTCACATTTGGTGGTACATTCATACAAATATATTCACTCCCCTTTTTGACTGACGCTGCCCGTGTTGTCCTAATAAAACACTTTTCCAAAGGATTCAAGCAAGCAGCTTCATTGCAGTTTACTACAGAGCTCCTAAAGGGACATGGTGATTAAATGGGAGGAAAAATTATATTTCAATGCTTTGTTCTCACAAAGTCTTTGCATTCCCTCAAGAAACTTTTGGGTTCACTCTTTAAATTTTTGTGTTTGCTCGCAAACCTTTTGCCTTCGCAAGAAACATTGCTTGGTCACAAAACTTTTGAGTTTGCTCACAAAAACTTTTGCATTAACTTGCAAAACATATGCATTCCAGAGAAATTTTAGCTTCATTTGTGAAACTTTTGTGTCCGCCTACAAAAGCTTTTGTATTCCACAGAAAAACTTTTGAAAAAAATAAAATAAAATAAATTGCCTTCACTAACAAAAATTCAGAATTTGTGTGCAATTCTGTTTGATAAAATAAAAAAGGAAAATGCAATAGTTTTGCAAGGGAACGCTAAAGCATTGAAATGTTTCCCTCTCATCATAGATTTTTTCCTATTACCATATCTCCTGTTTATCCTATTATCATATCTCCTTTAGGGGCTCCATAGTTTCCTACCCTCCACACTGAAAAAGACAAAACCCCTATATCTTGAGTAATAAATTAACAAAGCACTCTATTTTACATGTCTAAGATAAAAAATCTCTGCCTCCGTTGATTAAGTAAACAATCAAAACACATTTTATGAAACAAAGTAAGCTCACAAATGTAGAGGAATGAATGATAAATGACTGATTCTTACATCCATCACGAGGGTAAGAGCGCTGTAGGCCAGTAGGAAGATACCTTTGGTCACAGCGAAAATAAATAGAGTGTTGCTATTAAATCTTGACTAAACTGATCAGTAAGACTAAAAGGCACTAGTTTGACTTGGTTTCACTACCTTGCTGTCGAATAAAGCCTCAAAATACCGAACCAAACCTCGTCCCAAAACAAACCAACAGCAAGATATGGCGAAGTTCAGTGGATCTCTTATCTTCGCTCCTTTAAACGCACATGATGCAAAACACACAAGGACATCGATGCAATTTAAATGACCTATGGCTTTATAATGTGTGTAAGAGGGCAAGTACGATGGGAAACGATCTGATCGGGTCTCCTCACAGAGGAAATATGGTCCTTCTGTGTCTCTGAGGCTCAGAGACGTGTCCATAGCATTAGGGACAGAGAGAGGGGACAAGGGCAGCATGCAGAATCCCGAGAAGAGACGGAAGAGGAGAGACGGCTGTGGAGAAACACATGAAGCTCCAGAAAAAGTCCTGGAGGACTGGAACTCTCCAGCCACAGGGGTTTTGCGTCCATAGCTCTTGTCCATGGTTAAAGCAGGTCTGGGAAGTTGTCTCAATGGCGCTTTGGGGATGAATGAAGATTACTTGAGATGGTTTTCTATTTCTAGGTTCTGTTTCTTAATGACTGGAAGAGGATGGGCCTCTGTGTTGAACACCCAGTGTTCGAAGGGCAAATGGTCATCTTCAGAGAACAAAAGATACAGATACCTGAAAAAAAGAGAACAAAAATTATGTTTCAAGAGCATTTTATAATATAATTAATATAGTTTATAGTGAGATAGTATTCATATAGTTTATAATGAGATTGCCTGTAAGAGATTCGGAACTGTTTTATCTGCAGCTACGAGAAACACGGTCACGCTTTATTTTAAGGTCAAATTCTCGCTAACTAGTAAGGGCGTAATATGGCCATGCAGAATGTGTGCTTTATAAGTACTAATGACACTCAATGTTTCTCTACTGAATGCATCTGCGTTTTTTAACGAACTGAGTGAGCCAATGATTCAGTGACCCATTCATAAAGAGTCACTTCATTCTGAACGAATCAGCCATTTGAATGAATCAGTTGATGAATGACTCACTCAAGACTTGCTGCCACCTACTGGCAGTTTAAGTTTCATATTGAGAGTAGCATTTTCATTTTTTCCATATTTATTTTTTTAAACACATTAATACCCTTTTATTATCATAATTTATGCAATGTTTGAAGTGACTGAATGTTTATTTCGTTAACAAAACATGAACTCCCAAGTGCTGATGAAGTCAAACTGTCTGTCAAGCAAAAGACTGCCAGGACAACAAAAACGACGTAAATAAGGGATGAAGATAACAAACTACAAAAGGTCTAATCATTTCACTTCCTTTGGCTGAGAGCAGCATCTTGTGCCCGACAGCCATAGCTAAAGGACATTGTTTTACAAGCAAAGGATATAATTCAAAACCTGAAGCCAAGGAGGGGAAAAACCCACAGGTTAGAAGGCACATCTTTATTTGGAAGGCTGGATAACACTCATACAAATTATAGTCTATAAACTTTAGCTGGAGACGGCGATGCTGACGCCTGTTTCCTGATGAAGTTGTGACCTTGATAATACAGTTTCTAACCCTCCTTCCCTCTCGGTTTCCTCTCTAAATAGACATGCATTGGCTGGAGATTTGCTGATGAAAGGCCCTCTTCTCCGCTGCCCCTCGGAAAATATAAGCTGTTGACCTCAGGCCTCCGGAGTAAAAGCTAAATCATGCGTGTCCACTGGATAACCCCCTCCTCGCCGCTTAAACTGCATCTGGCCTAGTATGATCTTTAGACCTTCAATTCTAGGTTAGAAAGAAATTGGAAGGTGAACGGCAAATATAAATGACAGAGGTCACAAGAGGTCATATTGCATCTGCAAGTGAAATGGAGCCAACAACCATCAAGCAAATAGCCACTTTTATATTTTATTTTGGGCCATATTTAATGATGGATATACAGTTGAATGGAGGTGGGTCATGGTTTTACAATGTGAAGCCATGAAATATGGAATCTAAAAGGTTTTCACACTGCAGCTGTCATTGCAAGACAGTGATCAACTCCGTTTGTTTGTCAGAGGGAGCAACAGTAACTAAGGGGGGCGGGGCTTACCAATAGGTCAATTCCTGCCGGACCCGAGATTCGAACCCACAACCTCGGGTTATAGGTCCGATGCTCTATCCATTAGACCACGACCGTCTTTATATTAGCTGGTCAATATAAATGATATCACATAATTTTTTTTTTTAAAGATGCATAAAAATCACATTCTAAGACCTACGTGTACTCAATGCTATAATACCTTTTCATTTACTAGCTTTGTTTAAAAGTTCTGTAAAATATACAATAATAAAAAAAAACTATGTAAAAAAAAATTACAAACATCAGCTGACCACTATTTTCGGGCAATTTGGACCCCATTGTTTCATTGTATGAACAACAAACACTGAGATTCTTTGAAATACCTTCTTTTCCACAGAAAGAAAGAAAGTCATACAGGTTTGGAAGGCATGAGAGAGAGTAAAAGATAATCGAATTTCATTTTTTGTGTGTTTTGTAGTGGCTCAGCATGTGGAACGGAGCAGATGTAGTGGGCTAAAGTGAGCATGTTAAAGAGCACAGTCAAGCCCACAAACACATTGAGAGCATTTCTATTAACAGGAAACTGATCCCTCAGCCCGCCAGACAGTCTGGCTCTGAAGAAGAATCCTTACTTAATACGCACTTACTGTACAAATGTGGCAAACGCAAGCCAGAAGCAACAACAGAATGAGAAACAACCAGAGTGGCAAAAGTTGAAAGAAGGGGTTTCTGGATGCACTCTCTCTCTCTCAAAGAATTGAGAAGTCTTTTCTGTGCTCAATTGTGTGTGCTGCACTCCTGCTGGCCAAAGGGCAAGCGCTCCTCTAGAGTATTAAAGGCAGGAGAAATGGAGAGCCGCTGTCTGGCGTGGCAGGATGAGACTCGAACAGTGATTTCCTCTTAAAATGCAATCAAACGGGAGGACTGGAGAGCTGGGATGCAGGATACAGGAGAGCACAGCGACCTCGCTGACTCCGCAGCTCTTCATTTTGGGCCCTGACAAAGTAATTGACTCTTTCTTTATTCATCCCTTTCATTTATCGGAGTCTTTAATGATGAATGTTTTGAGATAGGGATGTCTGTGAATGAGTTCCAGCTGTCACAGTCTTGTGTCTCAATCACTTCACCTTAACAATTCTCGCTTCGACAGAGAAATCTCTCAATTCATGCATTCTGAGTGAAGAGCATACCTCTCCTTTAGTCAACCATTGCAGAATCACAAGTTCGAGTCAGTCTCTAACACGTCTATATATTGTGAACATTTTTGAAAATTGAAAGCTTCAATCTGACTGGCTCGCTAATCTGACTCAATGCTCTGCCATTTAAAGATGAGTTTACAAGCTTATTTGACCCCAAAATCAAAATCAAAATACATAACAAAATACATAGCCTACAATAGTACAATAGTACAAAAATGTATGAATTTTTTCATAAAGAAGATGAAGACCCTTAATCATATGTTGTTTTGCATTGTAACATTATTTTTAAATGACAATTAAGCACAGTTTCCCAAATTCTCATACTTTCCCCCTCATTATTCTGACTGATGACTCTCATTAATATAATACAAATTACAATAAGGCTATGTTCACAGTTGGCATCTTTTTTGAAGCTTTTACATGATAATCCTTGGTAGTAAACTGTGTTTTCAAAAATGTTCTGAGCGCTTTTTAAAACGCCACCGATGGCGTCTTTTTCTGCAGCTCGGAGCGTCTTTTCAAGTTGGAAAAAGTTAAGCTTTTCTGAAAAAAAAATACGCCCTACGTCAAGCGAGTTTTTGACAGCTGACCAATGACAAGACAGGGGCGAGTCGTTTTCATAACAACAAAAACAACAAGAAAAAAGGAGAAGGTAGCCGGTAGTCAGATCGTACTAGTTTCGGAGCACAAGTTGTAGTATGAAACCGTGCATCTTCCAACCGGAACTCTTGGACTAAACAAACGTGAACCAACATTATCCTCCCCGTTAACTTCAAAAGCTGACATTTGTGCAGCACACAGCACCAGGCTACTGTTGCAGCTGTTGTTATAGCAACAAAAGACGACCTCGGTTGATATTTGTAACCAAAATGCTGGCAGCTTTTTCTTTTAATAAAAAAGCGCTCGTCAACTTTTTCTAGTCAAAAAAGATGCCATGTGTGAACTCACCCTAATAGAACTATTTTATGTGAATCAGCATTCATTCAAGACACATTAACATTAAAATGACAGTTGCCACATAAATACAATATTTAGTCTCTTTCTTGTCTCTCTCCCTCTCTCTCTATAAAGTCGGGAGAAATTAGCTTAATTCCAATAACACCATGCCAGCTTCTATGGCTATATTTATGGCAAAAGCCAGGTATTGTTATTCAAAAATAAATCTAAATAAGATGTTTAAGATACATTTTTCTTAAAACCCTTTTAAATTTACTTGATTAAAAACGTATTTTTTAGGTATCAAAATAATAAAAGTTATTCAAAGGGAAAGAAGTATTACAGTCCAGTAATATATGCTTGATTGATAGTGGACTTTGACAAGAGTAATAGTAATACTTTAGCTAATTTTATCCTATTTAAATGTAAACCTAGGTCTTGAGTGTGCTATCCAGCATCGTATGTAAATGACTTGCTCCTAGCAATTATTAAAAGGGAATACACATCTTGTCCCAACCTCCCAAAAAGTATTACTATAATGCAAAAAACAAAAACAAAAAAAAATCTCAATATATCCATGCACAACTATAATGAATATGTTTGTGTGCTCTGATCTCACTTGAGTGTTTCAGCCATATAGAAGCTCTGCTGCACGTCATCATGGTTGGGAGTGTTAGCGTAGACGTCTCTCACTCCGCTGTAACCCCCTTCCACCCTGCAGTAGTTCTCCAGAGCCTGATATATTCAGAGACACACATGTACCTGTCAGTATCAATGTAATAGTTTTACACATTCCTAGCAAGTGTCATGTAGCCTACTTTTCATTTTCAAAGACAGGATACAGATGCTGACTGGACCAAATCAAAAGAACCCCATCCCACAAGCGTAAGGCCCTCGAGATCCACTTTCCTTCAGAGTTTACCTTCAACCTGTATCTGTAGCCTATAGTAATTCTTAAGACCTTGATTAGGATGTTTAGCTTGTGTTCGATTAAAGTGAGAGCTGCCCACTCTTGATATAAGATATTCTAGTCTCTAGATAAATATATTGGGCTCTTCCTTAAATTTTAATCTCTATGATTGTAAATAAATGGTAAATCCAAACACTTAGAAAATCAACAGCACGCATGACCTCAAGGAGTCTCATTAATTAAGACAGCAAAAACTGTGTAACAATCTAAGTATGAGCATTATGACATAGCATATTTATATATTTAACTTTGTCAAATAGATGCTATTATTTTTTACTTTCTATTGAACAAAGAATCAGGTAGCAAACTATTATTGTTATAAAAACAGCTATTTGATTTTTTTGTGGTGAGCATAAGAGACTTCTTTCACAAACATTTAAAAATAATGTTTTAAATCAAACATCAAAATTTCATAGAAACAAGCTATTTGATTTGTTTAAAATTAGCCTAACAGTCTAACAGTAATGGGACTTGTGTCTCTAATGGGACAGCAATTTGTGCACTACTTGTGAAAAGTGCCATTATATTCAAAACGATCAGTGTTGTGGTGGTGTGTAGAGAGTGAAACATGACATTAAGATTATGAAGATTTGACAAAGTAGTTTTTGGAGCAAAGAATCAAGATTTTCATTGAGTGAGTGTTGAGCCAGCACATTTTTCTGAGAGAGGAATAGATGGTGGAGGGAGAGCGAGGGAGGAAGAGAAGTGATGTATTGCCTGAAGGGATAGACACATCACAATGGCAATCTGAAGTCATTATGATACAATTACAAGGCTGTGAGATCCTGGCGGTCTCCATTGTCTCTAATCTGGCTGTGCTGAAGTGCAGGGAGAGTCTGAGAGCAGGGTTAAAGCCTCGCTGTGACTCACAGTCTGGCCTACATCCCTGGCCTAATGTGGCGATGTGTTTACCAGTCACAAACTGGTGGCGTTTCTTAATTAGTGATGTGCTAAATCCATGCAACAGTTCTCACCTGCACCGCTTCCCAGCCCCACTGTCTGTATTTGGGGTCATGGGTGAACCTCCACATGTACATGTACGTCTCGATGACCTCCGGCCTCAGGATGAAGTACTTCTCGTTTTGCCGTGTGGCGATGGCTTCTACGCCGCCATCGAAACGGAAGGCCTCAGGACCCAGCTTCATACCTGAAACACACATGCCGTCAAATTCATCACTTAAATGTTCATGTTGACAAGGGATTATAGGATTACATTGTTCCTGAGATGAAGAGAAACACTATTTGGATGTGGTGGATTAGGGGCTGTGGCATAATCTGGATCTTTGATAATCTGCGGCCGCTAAAAATACCTAAGCATTATGAACAGGCCTGTGATGACGGTGTATGAGTGTGTTAAACAAGGGATTTGAGTGTGTGTGCGTGTGTTCAGGGTTAACAGAAATGGGTTTAGGGGGTCTCTACATTGACCATGTGACTATTATTGACAGAATAGTTCACTTTCGGGTGAGCACTTTATAATTCTCACTAGGATCTGTATTATATCATACTGGCACTGAACATAGTCAGCAAAACAAACAACTTGTCTAGTAAAGTAACAAATCACAGCACAGATGTGGAAAAACACTTTACATATTCCATATGCATGTCGGATAAACTGGAAAAATGTTCTGCAAAAACAGCTTATAAAACTATAATCCAAATATTTACGAAATATAAATACATTATTTTGTTTTCATATTACAATTTTCCACAAAAATTCCATTACTTTAATATTTATAGACGTAAATAAATCTGATTTGTATTGTGTTGTGATAAATCACCATTTTTGGCTGATAAAAGCTTATCAGCTTTTGCTAAACTAATAGATAAATAAGTAAACACCAGAATAAATTTGTAAATAAATACACACATCTCGTTTTCATTACAGAAATCAGCTTGATATATCTGCATAACTTTTATGTTTTACATTGAAGTGCTTTTGATTTACTTTTGTAATTCTCATTATTGACAATGTCATTCTTATTACTGTTACACAGCAATTTGCATAAAACAAAAACAATTAAAATCAGTAAATCATTTACAAATGGAAATACTTTACAATAATAATAAATTAAAATAAATACATTCATACATTTATAAATAAATGTATATGTATATAACTTATATAAGTGAAAAGTGAATTAAGCGCAAGGGGTGAAAACTAGAAAATAAAATGGTACAAAAATAGGCTCAATTTTCTTTACCCAAAACATTTTATTTTCAGAGAGCTTGCAATTGCGCTGTAATTTTCTAACCATAACTAGAAAATGTATTAACACAGATAAAAAAAAAGTATGTATGTATATATGTATGTGTATGTGTGTATGTATATATATATATATATATGTGTGTGTGTGTGTATATATATATATATATATATATATTAGTGGTGGGCCGTTATCGGCGTTAACGTGCTGCGTTAACGTGAGACTCTTATCGGCGATAAAAAAAATATCGCCGTTAATCTATCCTCAAAGTTGGGTTGGGAGCTGGGTCTATACTACGCAAGCTATGATGACTTTCACCCTGATATTTTAGCGGATGTATACCTAGCCGAATTGCACTGTAGGGGGCGAGAACGAGTCTTCGAACTAGAGGCTCGCAGTCCGTGATGGACAGATTGTTAACGGCTGGTCTGTGTGGTAATACAATCGGACAGGACATCCAAACGCTCACCTATCATTCATCAACCTCAAATATGGCTTTTCATCTGAAAGATGTATGTAGTAGCAACTTTACATGGCCGCTCAATATGATGTTAACCTAGAGAAATGTGCGCTATTGAAGTGTTTGTGTGGAAGCGCGTTTCGGTGCAGGCTCCGGTGCGCTCACTTGCTCTTAAAATCTCCGTCATTTTTGGTCATACAGATAAAAGTAGCCTAATACATCTTTCGAATCTGTAAAGACTCTACGTTTATTTGTGTGCACTCAGAATAACAACGAAACGTTGCGCTTTTAAGCAAACAGGATGCGCTTTAGGTCTCATGTGAACTTGAGCGAGAAACTTCGATACTCCGTCTTTGAAAAATATATCTATAGAGAGTGAAATGTCTAAAAAATAAAAATAGAAGACGTGTGTGTTAGCATGGATGATTTACATGAAATTTAATCTGTGCAACACTGTGCATAATAAGATGGCTTTCAGTTCAATATAATGACAAAAAACGACATTTTGGGTTTTTATTCAACTAATAAGGTGGGCACGCTGTGATCTGTACTATATTTTTACTGTAATTGACAGTTATCGGCAAAAAAAAAAAAAACCAACACGGGAGTGGGAGGGAATGGGAGTCATTCTTCCGGGAGTGGAACAGGATTTTCCTCCAGTTTTTTCGTGGGATTGGGACGGGAAGAGATTAAAGTTTGTGATGCATTTTGGAAACAGGAGATGAGCCCTGGTCTAATCGCGCCACCTGGCTTGAGAAACCCGTTCTCAAAGACTTACTTTTAGTCATTATTTTGGTAGCACACATATTCTGAATGCCTTCGCAGAATTCAATGACCATTTTAATCTAGATTAATTCCAAAATTAATCTAGATTAAAAAAATTAATCTATGCCCACCTCTTATATATACATATATATATACATATATATATATACATATACATATACATATATATATACACATATATATATATATATATATATATATGTGTATACACACACACACACTATATTGCCAAGGGCATTGGGTCACCTCTTCTAAAGAAAGGTTTGACTACTTTAGTAATTTCCATGAGTACAAATCTTAATGTTTAAGCATATAATGATATTCTAGAGAATTGTGTGCTACTAATTTTATAGCATCCCTTTTCTATTCTAACATGACAGTGTCTCTGTGTATAAGGCAAGGATCAAAGATAAATTATGATTTAGTCAGTGTGGAAGAACTTGACTGGTCTGCAGAAAGACAAGTCCTAATCCCAGCTGAACACCTCTGGTGTGACTTTAAATACAGACCTTGAGCCAAAAACTCATAATTTCTCTTTGATCCTTGCCTTATACACAGAGGCACTGTAATGTGTACTTTTGGCAATATAGTTGGAAACGTTTAGTATTTTTGTTTCAACATTTTCAAAGCAGTTCTCCCACTCACTTGTTCGGGCGTAAGACTCGTGACACGTGCGGGCGATCTCAGCCGCCAGTTCCATCTGATGACCCGTCTTATCATCGGGGCCTCCGTCCGCCCCTAAAGCGATCATACCACCGGCGAAGCAGGTCAGGTGACCCATCTTATGCTCCAGAAGTCCGCCTTTCCATTCAGCGATATACGTCAACCCTCCATGTGACTTACGGATCAAATTCTTCTCAATCGCCTGCACACAGAACAGAGAACAAAAACAAGAGATCACTTTAAACGGTTTTAATGTCAATTTCTTCTCTCTGTAGTTATTCATACTGTGTGGGTTAAAAGGAACTTTGTCCTTGTTTGCATAACACAAAGGGAGACTTTCAAGGCTTTTGAGCGATTTCATTCTCTCAAAAGTGTCATCTGAACAGTTCAAGGACCCAAGTTAGATAGATCATAGCAGAGATCAGGGTCACAGCGTTGTGTATTTACAGATGCGTCGCACACATGGGAAATTAGATTCTTATCTGTCTGGAAAAAAAGCCTCTGTGCATTTGAATGGAAAACTGGAGACGTTCATCGCCATGGTACCAAAGTAAAGTAAGGGAAAAAGTAAAGTGCTTGACGCTCTTTTTTTTCTTCCATCACTCTTTGTTCTTCTATTTCATCATAAATATGTCACCAGTGTTCTGGAGAAACTAAAAGTAGTTACAGCACAAGCATAATTTTATTTTCAGTATCTTGACTTGAATATAATAATACACTGATGTAGGCAACAAGTAGCAGCATAGACGCTTGTTTTGTCTAATTGTATTACAGAGTAAGATGAGTAAATAATCAAACATCTCCTCTTAGAATGTACTCTCTGATTCTAGCATTCGATTCTGGATCTTGTATCTCTCTGAAGAGTTTATACTGCGATCGTGACAGACTGTTCATTATCATGTGTAGGACTACTGTGCCAATGCACATATCAATGGATATAAAATATTGATTTTATTAATCAAAAGAAAGAGTGTGGAGTGATACATGAAACCACAGCTACTGAATAACGACTCTCCTGCTACAGAACAGGGAAACATAAATCACTACTGTAAGGTATGCTTGTCAAAACTATCCTTAAAGCCTTGAAAATGGAAAAAAAATTTGAATCCAGTTTTTGTTTAACTGAAAATGTCCAGAATCATCTCAAATATTCGGCATAAAAAGCATTTGTATAACTAAAAAAGTAATGAAAGTAAAAATGATTGAAATCAGTGATGTTATTGTTAAAATAAAGCTATTAAAAATAATGTTTGTAATTAAATTAAAACTGAAAATATATATAGCAATACATACTACAGTAGTTTATGAATAATTAAAATCTGCACAAAAGCAGAATTGCAGTACCAATACATATAAATAATTTTAATATAAATAATTTTAATAATATATAATGAATATTTATAAATGGTTTAAATATTTATCAAATGTAAGAAAATAAATCACATGACATTAATAAAGATCAGTAGACGTTTTCAAGCTTATCATAACTAGAAATATATAGGAAAGTCATAAGAAATCAATTGCCTGAATGTTAGTTTGTAGCTCAAAAAGCCAGTTGTAAAGCAGCTTCTCCCAACACTTCGCAACAAAAATGAAAACTTTAGTATCTAGTGTTGCCGTAATGTCATTATTTTTTCCAATGGTGCAAATAATCGAATGCTACAGCTGAGAGGTGTGGATGAAAGGAGATGATTGAGCAGCCTATCCATGGTTACTGAGATAAATTAGTGTAAATCAAGGTGTGGTGTACAGAGAGGGAGTTAAAGGCCTGATAAAGAGTTTTCTGTAGCTGTAATGATTGCCTGGGTAAAATGGTGGACAGAAGGGCCGTGCTGCTGTAAGCCTTCTCTGAAGGTGACCGACATAATGCACTTTTCTTTTCCTGGATGATTGGCCTGGAGTCCAAAAGTGTGTGTGTGTTCGAGTCACTCCAGGGAGGCACCCAGACAGACAGCCAGGGGGACAGCATTATCTTAGGCAGGTTGAGATGGTCCTGTCTAATGAAAGTGAGGATTGAGTTTGTGGTCTGTAACAATCAGTCTGCAGCAGCTTACCAAAGCTCTCACGGACGGCTCCAGCAGAACAATGCTGGTTGCAGCTCTGTCTGTCACTTACTCACTCACTCACTCACACAAACTTTATTTTTCTACATTTGGACACTATGAAAAGGAATTCCAGCTCATAACCTTAAAACCCTCAGAGGAAAAATGTCTAGCTCAGGCTTGAACAACAGACTAAAATTTGCTAACACTTATAATATTCGGACTGGAAATACTGGACCCCAGAAACTTGAGGGCGAAGAACATACAAACCAACAGAGCAATCACTTTCGTTATTCTAATTAATAAACTTTAGTCTGAATAGATGTTACATTTAATTTGTGAATGATAAAATAAGCTGTGAGGTTAATTATTAATTCTCTACAAATTAATTCATATTGTGAAAAAAAAAAAATAAATAGACCTTGAGAACTAAATTTGATTTGGCAAACAGTGTACCGAATTTAAATTTAAATTTGAATTCAAGGGTGTATAAATAAATAAAAAAAACCTTACAGATTTAACAGTATATTTCACTTTTAGTATGAATTTCTCATAAACATATTATCATACAACAAATGGAGTTTTCCAGAAACATTACAAAAGATTATTATATACACAATCATTGTTTGAATTGATAACTATATTATTATATATTAGCTATATAATTAAATAAATAGCATTTTTTGCATTATATTTAATAAAATATATTTGATTTTATGGTAATTTTCTAGATTGTACAACTTTACTCTTTAAAACAGCCAAACTTCAATGTGTATTCAGCAGACGTATTTTTACATGTATTTTAGTTATATGTTATAATTTAAAATTAGTGATTCATTTGTGTATTAATTGTTTTGACAATACTGGACTCAGTTTAGAATAACTGTGAAACCTAAAAAAGGTATTATACAATTATCAAATTATAAATAAATAGGCATAATTAGTCAAACTGAATTATGTAATTATGTTTTATTGTATTAATATATGCTCCATCTTTGAATGAACTGCAATTCATTAAATTCCACTTCCTGTTATTTCAATTCAACATCCTGCGGGATGTGGACAAATCAAATTAGAATTCACATTCATGAACTGCAAGGGACCCAATTCTCAAATTCACTATTTGACTCAACTCTGGTATCAACTCGAGCCATGATACTGAGTTCCTATTGGACACTGAAGTAGTCTGTATCCTCATTATTTTGCTGACACAAGTCATTTTAGCTTGCAGGTCTCCTCCAAAAACAAGGATGTCAAGGATGCTTGTCTAGTCAGCAGTTGCCTGGTCATTTGATCAAATGGCCAGTAGAGTAACATTTCTCTGGGCTTTTTCTCTCTGTAACAATGGACTTTACCTGCAGGGCATCGTAGTAAAGCTTCTTTCCCTCCTCGTCAGTTTTGTCTGACATGAGCCAGGCCTTCAGCAGGTACTCGTAGAAACTGTCCCCCAAGCCTCCAACCGAGACGTGATCTGCAACACAGCGAAAACAGCAGTGTGTGTGAAAAACACATGTGTTTGTGTGAGAGTGTGTGTGTGAGAGAGTGAGTGTGTGTGTGTGTGTGTGTTTCCAGGTGGCGTGCGAATGGGGCAGTGCGTTCAGTGCTGACCGGTCCACGGTGTGTGAGAGATGAGAATTTGTGGCTCGAGGAGCAGCACTGTTGTGTGATTGTCTGATTGATGATCAAGCTCATGAATAGTTATACCTCATTAAGCCCTTGTTTTTGTGATAGATACGTCAAGAGAAATCAAGCGTCAGTGCAGACAACCATAAAAAATACACTGCCATGCTACTAATCAGAGGAAATTCACAGAAAGTAAAAAAAAAAAAAGAGTTTTTGCTTTAGATTAAAGTCTTATTTCAAATGTCAAAGGGGCTTTTATGCCAACCATTTTGTCTGTTAGCACTCAGCTAAATTTCTGAATTAGGCAAATTTTTGTTAATGTTCCTCTGGGATACTCAAATTATGCAGCTCATGGGCCAAAATGTGCACCAGGGGCCACTGAATAAAATGACCTGCTAATAGCCGATCCTTGACTTTCATATGGTTTTAAAGCATGCAGTAACCAACAATTACAGCTATGTGTGCTATATCAGTCTTGGATTTATATCCAATCATAAGTACTGGTCAGAGCCTTTTCATTTCCCAGAACAATGTAGTCAAAGTGAAAAAAAGTATCTTTCATGCAAATGAAAATGTTTTATCTTTAATGTCTTAAACGTTCACAAATATATTGACTTAATATTCAAGAAACTTTCACCTATAATTCCCCTGTAAAATCCATAATGGCACCATCTCCTAATTGGATGCATCAGTTGTAATAAATTATTTTAAACTGATGGTTATTTTATTAAATTTTAGCTTACTAAATGAAAGCACATGCTCAACACATGCTCAACGCACAACGCACATGCTGTAAAAGGTCTGTCCCCTTGAACCAATCATGATGACAGTATTTGCATATTCTAATTCTTTGCTTCACCATTATTAAAATAGAAATAAGAATTAATAAATTCAGAAACCTTCTGTGAATGAATATGATTATCAATTAAAAGTACATTTAAAAGGCTGAGGTCAGTGAGATTAAGATAAGTCTCTTATTCTCACCACGGGTGTAATCATATGATCAAAAATGCAGTAAAAACAGGAATATTATTAACTATTCCTATGATGGCAAAGCAAAATTTTCAGCAGCCACTACTCTAGTCTTCAGAGTTACAAGACCCTTTAGAAATAATCCGATTTTTATTTATTTAATAATTAACAATATTTATTTGAAGGATACATTTTTGCAGCAATGTAAAAGCCTTTATTTCACTTCAATGTATCCCTGCCAATTTTTTATAAATACTGACCCCACACTTTTCAATGATAATGCAATTTAAATAAAAATGAATGGGTTCCAAAGACGTCACTTCCGCTATGCTCGCTGCCATATTTGTGTCCTATGTGACAACGAGTACAACACATCTCTATGAGATTTAATAGATAATTTTAATATATTGAAATAATAAATTACCTTTGACCACCATTTCCCACACTGGTCCCTGGACTTGATTGTATTTTTAGGATAGCAATTGTAACAGTTAGACCATGCAATGTCCTGATTGTAAATTTAAAACTTACATCAGCTCAAAGCACTTTTGAGTCAATGATCGTGTAACAAGATAACGTTATTAGCTTACTACACAATCTGAATTTAATTAGCGAATATTAGCACAATTGATTAAAAAAAACTGTTTTTCTGGACAAATTACTATTTGAATTGCGAACATAAGCTCTCGATGAAGGCTTAGAGCTTGAAGAATCCTCTGCCGGCTGGTCGCTCCTGCTTCACAGCGAGCGAGACTCGCGCTAACGGTGATTCCCTTCCCCGTCCGAGTTTTGATTTCAGCAAGTCAGTCTTGGTCAATGCAAACAACGTGATTACTGATCATGAGCCCAGCATTCAGCAAGCCACGAAAACATGCAATCTACCTGAGGGAAGACGTATTTCACTTCTAGTGTATTCTTAAACCTGGATTTCATTATTGAAGCACAAATCCAGGCACCAAAAGCAGCCCACTCCATGTTCTCTTTAATTAAAAATATGCATTTTCATTTATTCATAGGCTACATGGCTGCAATAACATTTCAGTTCAAAATTTTGCCATTGTTAAAAAATGCTTTACTGACTGACGATTCAGATTCATATATACACTAGGGATGGGTCACGATTTTCGAATATTCGAATAGTCAATTTAATTATAGAATATCGATTAGGTTATGCGATTATTTTCTAAAGGTGTACCCACACTGGGTGTTTTGAACCGTGCCCGAGCGCGTCTGATATTCACATCGAGATATTAGTGATTACTCGTGGGGTGTTTTTTGCATTACTCGCATGCAGTGTTGGGGAAAGTTACTATTAAAAGTAATGCATTACAATATTGCGTTACTCCCTAAAAAAGTAATTACGTTACTTAGTTACTTTTTATGGAAAGTAATGCGTTATGTTACTTATGCGTTACTTTCGCGTTACTTTTTAAATATGAGCAGGGCTTGATTGTTTGTTTTTAATACAATACGTTATATTTATAGCCAATATAAAAGACCTTTCACACCAAAAAGTGTAATGAATAAACCTTAGGCTGAAGGCAGCAATAAAAAAACAATGAAGCACAATTGTTAGTTTATCTAAATCATTTTTGCTTAGTATGGTTGAACTGGATCATCAAAGGTCAGCAGCAAAGACAATAGTTAATAAAATGGGATTCGATACATTTGTGTTGTTTAACATATTTAATTATTGCAGGTTTCGTCATATTCGGAGTTTGCATTTCACTGTTTTAATTATTTTTGATGAATACTGAATGTTTTTTTGCGAGTGGGATGAATTAATGCACATTCACATTTAGACTAAAACTACAGTAAGATCATGTTCACACAGCACACTGTTGTCAATAAAAGGGAAAACAAAGTAACTGTTGTTACTTTAAAAAAGAAAAGTAACTCAGATATTTTCCTGTAAATTAAAAAGTAATGCGTTACTTTACTAGTTACTTGAAAAAAGTAATATTACGTAACTCGCGTTACTTGTAATGCGTTATCCCCAACACTGCTCCCGTGTATTAAAATTGTTTTATACAAACTGTGTCAAGCTCTTCACCGATTGGCTTGCTTGACAATGTGTCATGCGAGTTTCCCACTCGAGTAAAAATGTTCAACTTGAGCGAAAAACGCAATTGAGGTGAATACAGCGCATTCGTTGCAATCTCATCGCTCACTTTGCATAGCCCCAGATACATGTCTATTCGTGTCTTTGTATTCGCAAATAATTGAATTTGCTTTTGGTGTGCACACACCATCACTCTTCCTTTTTTTGTTTACAAAAAAAATAAAAAAATAAATACCATGGAGGTGAATCATGCAAAATTGCAATATTATATATATATATATATATATATATACAGTGGGTACGGAAAGTATTCAGACCCCCTTAAATTTTTCACTCTTTGTTATATTGCAGGCATTTGCTAAAATCATTTAAGTTCATTTTTTTCCTCATTAATGTACACACAGCACCCCATATTGACAGAAAACACAGAATTGTTGACATTTGACATTTTGCAGATTTATTAAAAAGAAAAACTGAAATATCACATGGTCCTAAGTATTCAGACCCTTTGCTGTGACACTCATAAATTTAACTCCATTTGTCCATAAATTTGTCCATTTCTTCTGATCATCCTTGAGATGGTTCTACACCTTCATTTGAGTCCAGCTGTGTTTGATTATACTGATTGGACTTGATTAGGAAAGCCACACACCTGTCTATATAAGACCTTACAGCTCACAGTGCATGTCAGAGCAAATGAGAATCATGAGGTCAAAGGAACTGCCTGAAGAGCTCAGAGACAGAATTGTGGCAAGGCACAGATCTGGCCAAGGTTACAAAAAAATTTCTGCTGCACTTAAGGTTCCTAAGAGCACAGTGGCCTCCATAATCCTTAAATGGAAGACGTTTGGGTAGAACCCTTCCTAGAGCTGGCCGTCCGGCCAAACTGAGCTATCGGGGGAGAAGAGCCTTGGTGAGAGGTAAAGAAGAACCCAAAGATTACTGTGGCTGAGCTCCAGAGATGCATTCGGGAGACGGGAGAAAGTTGTATAAAGTCAACCATCACTGCAGCCCTCCACCAGTCGGGGCTTTATGGCAGAGTGGCCCGACGGAAGCCTCTCCTCAGTGCAAGACACATGAAAGCCCGCATGGAGTTTGCTAAAAAACCACATGAAGGACTCCAAGATGGTGACAAATAAGATTCTCTGGTCTGATGAGACCAAGATAGAACTTTTTGGCCTTAATTCTAAGCGGTATGTGTGGAGAAAACCAGGCACTGCTCATCACCTGTCCAATACAGTCCCAACAGTGAAGCATGGTGGTGGCAGCATCATGCTGTGGGGGTGTTTTTCAGCTGCAGGGACAGGACGACTGGTTGCAATCGAGGGAAAGATGAATGCGGCCAAGTACAGGGATATCCTGGACGAAAACCTTCTCCAGGGTGCTCAGGACCTCAGACTGGGCCGAAGGTTTACCTTCCAACAAGACAATGACCCTAAGCACACAGCTAAAATAACGAAGGAGTGGCTTCACAACAAATCCGTGACTGTTCTTGAATAGCCCAGCCAGAGCCCTGACTTAAACCCAATTGAGCATCTCTGGAGAGACCTAAAAATGGCTGTCCACCAACGTTTACCATCCAACCTGACAGAACTGGAGAGGATCTGCAAGGAGGAATGGCAGAGGATCCCCAAATCCAGGTGTGAAAAACTTGTTGCATCTTTCCCAAAAAGACTCATGGCTGTATTAAATCAAAAGGGTGCTTCTACTAAGTACTGAGCAAAGGGTCTGAATACTTAGGACCATGTGATATTTCAGTTTTTCTTTTTTAATAAATCTGCAAAAATGTCAACAATTCTGTGTTTTTCTGTCAATATGGGGTGCATTAATGAGGAAAAAAAATGAACTTAAATGATTTTAGCAAATGGCTGCAATATAACAAAGAGTGAAAAATTTAAGGGGGTCTGAATACTTTCCGTACCCACTGTATATATATATATATATATATATATATATAATATTGCAATTTTGTATGATTCACCTCCATGGTATTTATTTTTTTATTTTTTTTGTAAACAAAAAAAGGAAGAGTGATGGTGTGTGCACACCAAAAGCAAATTCAATTATTTGCGAATACAAAGACACGAATAGACATGTATCTGGGGCTATGCAAAGTGAGCGATGAGATTGCAACGAATGCGCTGTATTCACCTCAATTGCGTTTTTCGCTCAAGTTGAAAATTTTAACTCGAGTGGGAAACTCGCATGACACATTGTCAAGCAAGCCAATCGGTAAAGAGCTTGACACAGTTTGTATAAAACAATTTTAATACACGCGAGCAGTGTTGGGGGTAACGCATTACAAGTAACGCGAGTTACGTAATATTACTTTTTTCAAGTAACTAGTAAAGTAACGCATTACTTTTTAATTTACAGGAAAATATCTGAGTTACTTTTCTTTTTTAAAGTAACAACAGTTACTTTGTTTTCCCTTTTATTGACAACAGTGTGCTGTGTGAACATGATCTTACTGTAGTTTTAGTCTAAATGTGAATGTGCATTAATTCATCCCACTCGCAAAAAAACATTCAGTATTCATCAAAAATAATTAAAACAGTGAAATGCAAACTCCGAATATGACGAAACCTGCAATAATTAAATATGTTAAACAACACAAATGTATCGAATCCCATTTTATTAACTATTGTCTTTGCTGCTGACCTTTGATGATCCAGTTCAACCATACTAAGCAAAAATGATTTAGATAAACTAACAATTGTGTATATATATATATATTAGTGGTGGGCATAGATTATTTTTTTTTATCTAGATTAATCTAGATTAAAATGGCTCATTTGAATTCTGCCGAAGGCATTCAGAATATGTGTTCTACCCAAATAATGACTAAAAGTAAGTCTTTGAGAACGGGTTTCTCAACCCAGGTGGCACATTAGACCAGGGCTCATCTCCTGTTTCCAAAATGCATCACAAACTTTAATCTCTTCCCGTCCCAATCCCACGAAAAACTGGAGGAAAATCCGTTCCCACTCCCAGAAGAAAGACTCCCATTCCTCCCACTCCCGTGTTTTTTTTTTTTTTTTTTGATAACTGTCAATTACAGTAAAAATATAGTACAGATCACAGGCGTGCCCACCTTATTAGTTGAATAAAACCCAAAATGTCGTTTTTGTTATTATATTGACCTGAAAGCCATCTTATGCACAGTGTTGCACAGATTAAATTTCATGTAAATCATCCATGCTAACACACACGCCTTCTATTTTTATTTTTTAGACATTTCACTCTCTATAGATATATTTTCAAAGACGGAGTATCAAGTTTCTCGCTCAAGTTCACATGAGACCTAAAGCGCATCCTGTTTGCTTAAAAGCGCAACGCTTCGTTGTTATTCTGAGTGCACACAAATAAACGAGAGTCTTTACAGATTCGAAAGATGTATTAGGCTACTTTTATCTGTATGACCAAAGATGACGGAGATTTTAAGAGCAAGTGAGCGCATCGAGCCTGTCCTTCAGCAAACGCTGCCCACACAAACACTTCAATAGCGCATTTCTCTAGGTTAACATCATATTGAGCGGCCATGTAAAGTTGCTACTACATACATCTTTCAGATGAAAAGCCATATTTGAGGTTGATGAATGATAGGTGAGCGTTTGGATGTCCTGCCCGAGTGTATTACCACACAGACCAGCCGTTAACAATCTGTCCATCACGGACTGCGAGCCTCTAGTTCGAAGACTCGTTCTCGCCCCCTACAGTGCAATTCGGCTAGAACTGACACACATAAACTGACTAAATTTAAAATATTAATAAATTAAATGTAAAATAAAATATTTAATTCTTTAGAATAAAAAAAATGTAAGTTAAAAGACCTTATAAGACCGCTTACTAGCGTTTGGAACTTCTGTCAAGTCGCACATGAGGCTAAACTGGAAAGAGACAGCTTTGAAACGAGAATTTCTGACAACATAAAACTAAGTTTGATGTACGATGATGAGAAAAGAACAGAAGATAAAAGAGAAGAAAGGTAAAAGGAGGGTAGACTGTGGAATATATAAGATGGTTGATTCATGTTGTTGTTTCATTACGGTCAACCCTTGAGCTACTAGCTGCTCAAACCCAAACATGACAACTGACCCATATGGAAAGCCCTTCAGGACTGTTCTGGGCTACTTGTGCGAAGCAAAAAGACTGACAGCTATTTTTAAGTGCAGCCGTACGTTATCATCCTATCTTCCCTGCGGCCTGCTGCCATCTCAGATCATTTTTGTTTACGATCATCTAAACAAACGACTTTTGTCAAAGCAAAAAAAAAAAGTGTTGCTCCGATGCACAAAAAAAGAAAACTGGTTTTCAGATTGCTACATTCTGACAGCTCAAAAGCCTGTCTCTTTTTTCGCTCCATTCCATCAGAATTAATGTGTTTGTGTTATCCCGACTACACACACTGCAGTATCTTTGTTCTCTTCCGGCTCTTCATCATCAAGCGTCATCGCTGACCATGAAGTTGAGACAGAGCTGCTTCTGCACGCTAAGCTGCCAATAAATCCCTCAGAGCGAGGACGGCACGAAAGCTGGCTAAAGCGGCAGAGCAGGCCTCACTGCAGCGGGACCAGCATAAAACATCCCAAACTACTGATGTGTGTGTCATATAGAGATTGAACGTTAGGAAAAGAGTGTGTTTATTTCTGCTTGTGTTGCATAATTAACCATGAAAGTACAATGAAGACAGATGTGAAAAAGTCGATATTTATCGTCAGTTTCAGGGTTGCCAGCGGTTTAGCCTCAGTCTCATATGGCATGTCCACAGACCATCTACTCCAGATCACACCCAAAATGTCAGTGATCGGCAACTCCAAATGGAGACGCAAAGCTTCTATCAGTCTGCTGGCGAGCAAAGTCATGTTTAAAAGCTCCCAGGCTCCTATAGGAATAACTTGTTAGAGGTTTGCCAATGTTTGAGTGGTTCATGGTTTCAAAGTTTTAAAAGAAACTCATTTGCAAGAAAACAATGTTCTGCTTTGCCCTCAGGGATTTTACACATATAAACCGTGGTTAGTCAATATTCAAAACTCTAGCTCCCAGCTACACATAATTAATGAAATAAATATTTTAAAAACTATATATTATAATCATCTTTTCATTTTTTATGAATCAATTTAGAGGCCCTAAAGATAATGTGTGTCCTAATGGCCTTTTGTTACAGACTCAACAAACAGCCAGTGTGTGTGTGTGTGTGTCTCAAGGTGCCTCCCTGCTGAATTCAACATCATAAACGTATTAATACATAATAACTCAGCACCAAAGACACGCACACGTCCTAGAGATTAGCTCTGAGAATCAACTAAAAAATATTCTCTTGAATCTGTCTTTGAGTGTCACCACAAGAGTGTTTTGTGTACAAAACAGTGCTCTCTCTCTAAGAGAAACACTTGTAAATCAATTCCACTCAAAGAAAGCATTTTGCTGGACAACTTATGGCTAAAGACGCTCATTTTAATCTTGATATTTCTGGGAAAACTTCTTTAGAATATTACATTTCTGTATATTTGTGCATGTGCTTTTGGACTTACGCTGTCCCCATTGTCCACTGTTAGGGTTGAGGTAATTCGGGTACAACCCTTGAGGTTTGTCCAGTCGATTCAGCACCTTTCTGATGTTCATTACCTGCAACGGCAGAGCACGTATCTCTTATATCATCATGTAAAATGATTAAGCCATAGCTTATCCAATACAGTACGGCATTGAAAATGCAGTAAACAGCCTTTTTGATGTGAATAGGACTCATAAATCTACAGACTAGGTCACTTTCACAGTTTGTACAGCCTCATTCAGAGCTTGTAATAGTGTCATTTGTCTGTGTCTATATTGCAAGTCAGGTCAGCAGATTCATTCGGAGAGAATCCGTTCTGAGGATTGCAGCGAAACGAGCATCAATATAATGGTTATGAGCAGAGGTCATCCAGGGTCACTGTTGGTCAGCTCCTCTAAACAGTTCACGACCGCCGCTCCAAGATCACTTTTAGTTCAGTGCGGTCTTTAATGCACTGCAGAGGCGTAACGCCTGAACTGCTTCTCACCTTCTCTGCAAAAACTGGTCTCCCGGAAAGCTCGCTGAGATGCATGAACTCCAAATGCAGCGTCCCGTATTCGGCGAGAATACTGCTGCCTCCTGAAGCCCATGGCCAGTTTCTGCCGATCCCACTGCATGGGGAAGAGGAAAGAAGAGAGAGATTGAGTTTACTTGTGCTGCGTGTATACATTTTGTGTTGCTCTGAAAACCGTCAAAATTGGTCATTTTGACCCAGAATCTCATGTAATTTGACATATTTCAGTAAGAAACTGAATATTTTGAGAGATGTAAGGCAGGACTTCACTTTAACCATCAGACGAGATTGGATTCAGGGCTTTGTTATTACTGGTGAGAATTTCAGTTGATTCATAGATAAAAATAGACATTTATATGAATATACACTATTGCTCAAAGGTTTAGGCAATTATCTTTTTTAAAGTTTGGCAAGAACACAATACATTGATGTAACAAAGACATTTAAAATGTTACTAAAGATTCCCATTTCAAATAAATTATATTCTTTTGAATTTTCTATTTACCCATTTAAATAATCTTGAGGAAAAAAAATACATAGTTTCTCACAATTTCTACAAATATTAAGTAGAATAATTTTCAGCATTCATAATAAAAAAAAAATCTCCAGCAGCAAATGAGCATATTAGAATGATTTCTGAATGATCACGTGGAACTGAAAACTGGAGTAATGATGCTGAAAATTCAGCTTTGTAACACAAATTGTGTTACACACAATATTGTTACAATTAACAATATGTTAAAATACAAAACACTTATTTCAAAGTAACTTTATTTCAAAGTAAAGTAATGCAATCAGCTGAAAATTTAGTGTTAAATCCTGTCCTTTTACATTATTGACCCAATTTGCCTATTTTGATACTGTGCAGTGCTTTGTTACAATTTGTATTGTTAAAAGCGCTATATAAATAAAGGTGACTTGACTTATTTCAAAGGTGCTGTATGTAATTTTTTGACTCTACTAAAGCATACAAATACCATAATATGTTTGCAGATATTTAAGAAACATGCCAAGTTAACATACTTGTTTATCTGAAAAAGAATACTACAGTCAGTTATTCTCCTTTAAAAATGTGCGTTCCGGGACCGAATGTCTGTCTCTGTTTTGGTTTGTGAAACCCGCCCAGTGCCAGTTTACCCAACTGTATTTCGGCACCCCGAGTTTCCAGTTGGCGGAAAACACAATGCATTTAATTTAATTCATCATCATGTGCACTCGTTCCTGTTGGTGTCATCAATCTGGCAACCTGCGTGTGAGTCAAGTCTGATGAACAAGGGCCAGGTGGAAAAAACACTTTCCAATATTTAGAATTTGGACAGCAATACGTAGTTCATCCACTAGGTGTCAATTCTATCTTTTTGCATCTAAATAAACGCAATCCTTTTCAAGAAAAAAGAGATTGAGGCAGCAGTTGGGAATGGGGTGGCTAACCCTATCCCCGCCCCTGCGTTAATTATTTTTAACACGTTGATCTGAACGATAACGAGGTAATTTTGACACCAAAAAAAAAATTCATAATATATATATTAGTGGTGGGCCGTTATCGGCGTTAACGTGCTGCGTTAACGTGAGACTCTTATCGGCGATAAAAAAAAATATCGCCGTTAATCTATTCTCAAAGTTGGGTTGGGAGCTGGGTCTATACTACGTAAGCTATGATGACTTTCACCCTGATATTTTAAGCGCGGATGTATACCTAGCCGAATTGCACTGTAGGGGCGAGAACAGTCTTGAACTAGAGGCTCGCAGTCCGTGATGGACAGATTGTTAACGGCTGGTCTGTGGTAATACAATCGGGCAGGACATCCAAACGCTCACCTATCATTCATCAACCTCAAATATGGCTTTTCATCTGAAAGATGTATGTAGTAGCAACTTTACATGGCCGCTCAATATGATGTTAACCTAGAGAAATGTGCGCTATTGAAGTGTTTGTGTGGAAGCGCTTTGCTGCAAGAAGGTTCCGTGCCACGTGCTCTTAAAATCTCCGTCATTTTTGGTCATACAGATAAAAGTAGCCTAATACATCTTTCGAATCTGTAAAGACTCTACGTTTATTTGTGTGCACTCAGAATAACAACGAAACGCTATGCGCTTTTAAGCAAACAGGATGCGCTTTTAGGTCTCATGTGAACTTGAGCGAAAACTTGAAACTTCGAATATATCTAAAAATACAGTACATAGAAAAATATATCTATAGAGAGTGAAATGTCAAAAAAAAAAAAATAGAAGATGTGTGTGGATGATTTACATGAAATTGAATCTGTGCAACACTGTGCATAATAAGATGGCTTTCAGTTCAATATAATAACAAAAACGACATTTTGGGTTTTATTCAACTAATAAGGTGCACGCTGTGATCTGTACTATATTTTTACTGTAATTGACAGTTATCGCAAAAAAAAACAACAACACGGGAGTGGGAGGGAATGGGAGTCATTCTTCCGGGAGTGGAACGGGATTTTCCTCCAGTTTTTTATTGGGATTGGGACGGGAAGAGATTAAAGTTTGTGATGCATTTTGGAAACAGGAGATGAGCCCCTGGTCTAATGCGCCACCTGGCTCGAGACACCCGTTCTCAAAGACTTACTTTAGTCATTATTTTTGGGTAGAACATATTCTGAATGCCTTGGCAGAATTCAAATGAGCCATTTTAATCTAGATTAATCTAGATTAATTCCAAAATTAATCTAGATTAAAAATATCTATCTATGCCCACCCCACATATATATATTAGTGGTGGTTTATCGGCGTTAACGTGTTGCGTTAACGCTGAGACTTATCGGCGATAAAAAATATCGCCGCTAATCTATTCTCAAAGTTGGGTTGGGAGCTGGGTCTATACTACGCAAGCTATGATGACTTTCACCCTGATATTTTAGCGCCGGATGTATACCTAGCCGAATTGCACTGTAGGAGGCGAGAACGAGTCTTCGAACTAGAGGCTCGCAGTCCGTGATGGACAGATTGTTAACGGCTGGTCTATGTGGTAATACAATCGGACAGGACATCCAAACGCCACCTATCATTCATCAACCTCAAATATGGCTTTTCATCTGAAAGATGTATGTAGTAGCAACTTTACATGGCCGCCAATATGATGTTAACCTAGAGAAATGTGCGCTATTGAAGTGTTTGTGGAAGCGCTTGCGCAGGACAGGCTCCGTGCGCCACTTGCTCTTAAAATCTCCGTATTTTTGGTCATACAGATAAAAGTAGCCTAATACATCTTTCGAATCTGTAAAGACTCTACGCTTATTTGTGTGCACTCAGAATAACAACGAAACGCTGCGCTTTTAAGCAAACAGGATGCGCTTTAGGTCTCATGTGAACTTGAGAATTCACTCCCGTGTCACCCTCTGCTTCGAACCTGTGTGTATGCCTAACGTTACTGTGAAATTACCACATCAGACGTGACGTGCTAACATGGATGCAGCTATGAAGCCGCCGGTTTGCTTCAGGAAAATTTATTTTAAGAAGCTTCCCAATGGAAACTGTAAACAGTTCATCACGACCTCTTATGTAGGCCTACAGTTCAAAATTCATGTTTAACTGAATAAACAGTTAGTAAACACAAGTACATCTTATTGAACATAGTTTATTTTCATCACCAATTATCATAGTAGAACAGCTTTCTCAAGCAGTTTGTGATGCATTTTGGAAACAGGAGATGAGCCCCTGGTCTAATGCGCCACCTGGCTTGAGAAACCCGTTCTCAAAGACTTACTTTTAGTCATTATTTGGGTAGCACACATATTTCTGAATGCCTTCGCAGAATTCAAATGAGCCATTTTAATCTAGATTAATCTAGATTAATTCCAAAATTAATCTAGATTAAAAAAATTAATCTATGCCCACCTCTAATATATATATATATATATATACACACACACACACACACACACACACACACACACACACATACAGGTTCAAAGTATTAATTACTTTTCAAAGTTCTTTTCTCAAACATCATTAATAACACATCTAACATGGTTGCCAAGTTGATTTCATGGCCTTCTTTTACAGAGCGGCCGTGTTTTCCTCCTGTGATTACAGCCGCCTTTATTGACTTTCACTGGCACGGTTCCAACTAAAAGGTGACAACTTAACTCCGGCCTGGAAATGGAAGCCACCAGTACGCCACGTTTCCTGACCAGCTGCTACTACTTCGACAGCAGATCTGCTCTGCGTGGGCTTCTGTGTCTGCACCAATTACGAAGATAAATTACTGCCGAGTAATGACACCTAATCACAGCTTTAAAAGAACGACATTCTCCACTTTATTTTTAAAGCCTAATTCTACAAAACAGAGCGTGTACGATATGTATGTCATTAAGACACACAATAGCTCTGACTAGAAGGAACTGAGTACTGCTAAATTACTCTAACGGTTTAATTTGGAGGTGTTTTATGTGAATGTTTTTCTGTGTGTGATGCAACTGGATGGCAAAGAAGTCCATGCACGTCTGTATAAATTAATGAACAATCATTCTGACTCCAAGAGGATTTTTTTCTAGCCTCTGGTAGTGAATTCTTAATAACAAAAAAATGAGGTAAAGGCCTCATATTTCAGGCCACAGCAGGAAATGCTGCGAACACCTCTGGAGTGTTGCTACCATCATTGTGTCATCATTTTTTACACTGCACTGATCTGCCTCTGGTACTACAGACCTCTGCGCATTACACATGCTGCAGGGCTCTACAGCGCAAGTATTTGTGTGTGGAAATTGCTGTGTGCGAATGTGAAAATGCATTCATTGACATCTGACACCTGGCCAAAACTTGCTAACATATAATACTATCAGAATATAAACACATTACATTTCTGATTACACTGCGAATGGCTGCTTTTCAAAGTCAACAAAGTGCCCAAATGCAATGTTTTAGGAATATCCACTATTTTCTGTCTACACTTTAGCTGGACTTTAATTACACCATATAGACTTCAATAATAATGTGACCATTCAATAATATAATTCTAAAAAGTATTGTATAAATGTATAAAACTTAACAGACCAATACTTAAAACATGATGGAAAAAGTTTGATTAATAGCTATTTATGAACCAGTGACCTGTTATGCAATATACACCGTTTTGTTAAAGAGGGAACAATGGTGTAGAAACAAATTTGACAAGTTTACAAGTGCAAATAAATCAAATTAAATACATTAAATAAATAACGTCGAAGTAGAAAGACGGAAACTTTATTTTCTTGTAAAAATACGCCAATAGTCTTTTAAAGTTTAAAAAAGGTTGTTATAAATTTAAATATATTTTTCTTCAACTGTTCCTCGCTCTGATCTGAAAAAGGTCATTCTTGAAAGTGTCTGTATGTACTCTATCCCACATTAATCTTATGTTTCTGAAATTATGCAGTACTACTTACTACAGTTTTCAGCATTTACTTGTGCATATGTTGTATTGCCACACATTATTATTTCAGTCTCAAAAGGGCACGAGTGCTCCCAAGCAAATGTTAGAGTAGAGCCCTGAGCTGTGCCAAACCAATTTGTTTATCATTACACAGATGATTAAAGCATGGAACATAAATTTAAGAAAACGAACGGAAAAGAGATGCCAGGCAAACAACACAAAGAACAAAGGCTCTTTCCTGAGATTCACACATACATAATTAGGTGCTCTCTCATGATATTTCATATGTAGCTATGGTAATAGACAATTCTTTTTTATAATATTCAATGGCCAAAGTCTCCATTACTGTTCCATGCTACACAAAATTACACAACAATAGTGACATATTACTGAATATGGAGTTTAAATGTAATTTTATGTAAATACTTAAGGCTTAAGTCACTCTTGTCTACTATTCAATATGCCCATTTTGTTAGGAGAATTAAGTTGAGTCACAAGTCATTGAGAATTGGTTTTCTGAGAACTGGTGCTCTGTCAGAAACCGGATTGCTGGACCTTAAACTGTTTTTGCTCCTCTTTAATAAATCATTTTGGATAAAAGCACCTGCTAAACAAAAGTAAAAGTAAATTTTGCATCAAAGGGGACATCGAATGCAAAATTCACTTTTACATGGTGTTTGCATATACATGTGACTTAGCAGTGTGTACACAACCACCCAATGACAAACATGTTCAGTATTAGCATATTTCCACCCTCAGCCAGTTGTACGCTGTCTGCCATTTTCTCTGTGCTCAAGCAGCAGTAGTAACAACAATGTCTCGTAAGCAATGCAGGTGTTATGTAGTTGGATGCAAAAGTGAACATAAGAGCCTTACATTTTCTCCCAACATCAGAGCCACTGAGGACGCAGTGCATTAGTATTGTTCTTGATGGTAATGGACCACCGAATACACCTAAATTACTTTACAGAATGTCTACGCAAATAATTTTACTCCAGACAGCTTTCTGAACAAGACTAGTCAAGGCAGGCTTTGCTAAAAATTTTAATCTCAAGGATGGATCAGTACCCACTGTTTGCAATTCAGCTGCACCTCCAGAAGAAGAAGTGGTGTCACGCTTACATTTTTGTACAATTATTTGCAAATTGCCTTTCCTCTTTCACGGAGGAGAGGGGCGGGGTAAGCAAAGCTCATTAGCATTTAAAGAGAAAGGCACCGAAACGGCTCGCTGTAGGGCTGTCGCGGTGAAGGAATTTCCCTTGATGTAATTTTGAGTGGCTCAATAGCACGGTATGCGGTAATATATATATATATATATATATATATATAATCTGTGTGTGTATGTTACCATGTAACGAGGTCATATTCATAAACCAATGAAACCGAAACTAAAACCGCATTGAAACAGGAAGTGAAGTAAACAGAAGAGAATGACAAAATAACAGTCCACATAACAAAACATAAACCTGACAATAAGATCGTTAGTCCATTGTTAGCATATATATATAACAGTTAGTTCTGATCCTCTAATCTGAATGACAAGATACTTTTTCTGTTGATATTTCTCCTGCGTGTTCTAGACAGGCTGCCAGTCAGTGGAGTTTCATTGTTTCGCCACAAGACGGCGGTAAGAGACTGTCTTTGAGCGAGTCTTTAATCGTTCATTCAACTGCACGTTCAAATGGCTGATTCATTCAAAGAGATATGTAATGACACACGCTGTTGAAATCATCTTAACTTTGAGCGCCACTTTTAAAGGCTCAGCTGACCAGCAATCTGTCGATGCTAAGACAGATTTTGCTTTCCTTGGACATGACAACCTGTTTTCAGAAATATACATGACTCGGCCTGAAGGACAGACACAGGTAATGGTACGATCAGTCGCTGTCTGTTTAGGCTTGTTAAGTGCAAATTTACTGAGCCACTGTTCAAATCAGCATGGTACACATTGTTATCATTACTAATATTCAGAACACATGCACAAAGTGTAAAAAGAAGAGGGTGTAACCTTATAGAAAAGAAAACACCGAAATATCACGATTGCTGAGGTTGTGGCTCCTCTGCGTTTATGCTCGTCAATAGCATGGTATTGTGTTTATCGCGACAGCCCTAGCTCGCTGTGGACAGAGCTGTTTTTGACAAGGTAAAGGATTCAAGGTTTTATTCGTCACATACTAAATTATACAGAATATAATCAGTAGTGAAATGTAAATCAGGTCAGGTCTGCTCAGTGGACAGTGCAAAATATGTAACAACACAAAATAATATACATAGATATGTTAAAAAATTAAAATAAGGAGGAATAATAAAATAAATAAAATGTGCAGGTCAGTATATTGTGGACTTAATAATATAAGCAGGGATGTGCAAGAGATATGCATAGCAGCAATGATGGAGAATAGTGTGTATCTTACGGTTTGTTATATTGAGTCATGTTGATGTTATGAGTTTGAGTTTAGGAGTCTGATGGCCTGAGGGAAGAAGCTCCTCCTAAGTCTCCATTCCTTAAATCGAGGGTGTTGTTTCACACAACCACTGAGGTATTTTAACCAAAGTGTGCTTCATAAAGACCCTAAAAAAAATCATAACTTGTGGAAAATGGGCTTCCGACGTACCCTTTAAACCAAAGCAAGCAAATGTCCATGCATTTCATTTGTTTAGATATGAATACTTTCAACAGAGGCTGACAGAAAATCAGGTGACGGTTGATGTAATAATATTGGTATGGGGAAAAAATAATAATCGCAAATTTCATCAATTTGTAGCAGCATTGTCCTCTCTCTCACACACACACACACTTTTATAGGAGAACATAATTACTGTTAAATATATATGCTTAGTTAAATTGTAATATTAAGTAAATATCTGCTGCATGCCAAAATGTATTTATTTTATTTGTATTATTATTATTTTGTAGTGTTAGGATGGCTCAGTCCTAAAAGCTACTTCTTTTTCTGCTGTCTTTCTATGTAGACCCATGTCCCTCACAGTAGAACTTAATAATGAGCAGTAAGGGATACATAACAAATTATCTGCCAGAGCACTGAGAAAATACCATTAGCCTGAATAATTAACTAGTGCTGGAGTGAAATACGAACTCCACCAAATGAACCGAAGCTCATGTATCCTCAGGCTGCTACAGAACTTAGCCTTTATGTTTGACATCAGACCAGAGTCTCACAATGACATTCTCTCCACCTCTAGTCCACAACCTAACATTTCATTTATGTAGGCCAGAAGCCACATACTGTATGCATGCTATATATTACAAAAATCTATAAAGCTGTCGTACCCCACAAAACTGATATTGATCCTACAGAATGCAATATGTGCTTGTGTTTAACTTTCATTAACGTCTGCAGACAGTAAAAGCTGGAAACAGTTATGACTGCTCCAGCAATAAGCAACAGCAAAATGCCTCTGAAATTAGGCTAACGCAACACACACGTATTCCTAACAGCCCAAATCTTCTGAATTGATTACGCAGCTATAGTTTAAGCGGCCGGGGCACGGTGGCGACTCGGCTGTTCGTCATAATAAAACGGAGATTAGCAAAAAAACATACATACCATTCTTTTCTCCGTGACAGCTGCTTAATGTAAAGCTCAATTAAACCGTAGAACAATTTTCCGTCATTTTATTTCATCTGGGGCGAGAGGAGAGTCCTAAAAATGGATCAAACGGTGCTGTGGCTCTCAAAGGAGGGAGAAGGAAGAGTAATGTCTCATTATTATATGACCTCTCGCCTTCACCTTCTGTTTTTTTTGTGTCACGACCAGAAGAAACGTCCTCATCAATCCCCATCAAAAGCATCCATCAGGCATAAATAAGCCTGTTATGTAATCCCTATGTATGCCTGTAATAGATGAGTAACTGAAATAAATGTGAACAATTGAAAAATACCATTTAGAGGACATCAATTATCTAGAGAGGAAAATAATGGCAGAACAGCATGTGGCCTATTCAAAGCGCTGTTATGAAGCTTACGTTCCCAACCAACACTGAACATCTCAGCGAGGTGCAGCCGCCATGCAGTTGCTGTCTTGCCTTTTTATGAAACGAATACATTATGTGAAAGGCGCATTTACCCACCTCAATAGAAAATTAGTGTTGATTCACACCATAACTTTCATTCTGGGTGACTGATTACCGGTCTAAATTAGAAGAACCCAATTAAGAACCTGTAATAGACTCTTTGCTTTAATCTCTTCACAATATCTCTCAAATAAACCTGTGGATTCTGGATAATAATGGAAAAAATGCTCTCAACAGATGATTTGAAGTCTGACAGCAATTGCCTTGAAATGTATTGTTCAAGGAGGTGAATACAAGTGCCTCGTTGGTGGCTGTAGCGGTGAGTCTTTAAACGAGATGAATTAAGAGATGTAGCTTCTCAGAGTGTTTTATTGTGCTGACTAACAATAAGCATGATAAACAAATATATTCTACTCACTATTGGCCTCAATCAACAAAGCTAACCAGCTTTATATTGCAAATTGTCTTTGTAAAGAAATCACAATGATACTAATAATATTTATAAATAACTTTAAAGGGGTCACCGGACGCAGAATTCAATTTACATGTTATTTGAACATAAATGTGTGTACAAATCCACCCTATAATGATAAAAATCCACCCGGTGGTTTTCTTAAATCCCTATTTTAAAATCTCCTTTCCCAAATCAATGACATAGTTCTGTCCATGCCGTGATAGTTGATTGACAAGGCCGTCTTACCTTAGACCCGCCCTGAGTGAGCTGGCATCCGTCCGCCATTGTGTCAGCTCCGGCACAAGGGAAGACGAGATGTCTCCTAAGAGATTGAGGTGTTTTGTTTTGGATGTAATAATGAAAATAGCAGACGCTATTTACTCCCGACATCTGAGCCGCAGAAGATTAACGTTACTTTCGTTTTTTAAAAGAATGCGATGATACCCGATCTGCCTAAATGCATTTATGTTTGCGCAAACCTTTTGTGATCCAGTTCCATCTACAGAAGAAGTGATAAGGGCTTTTTTATGAATCTTTGCAAATCACCTTTCCTAATATGTGCTTGTTAGCAAGTTTCGCAGCTGAAGTTTACAGTCTGCTCGTCACCCCATGGAAGAGGGGTGGGGTCAGCAGAGCTCATTTGGATTTAAAGCAACATAGACTAGAATGGCTTGCTGAAACCGGAGCTGAATTTGACAGAAAAAAAAAAAAAAGATTAACTACCAATGAGAAATTTGAACCAAAGCATGTCATAGACTTTTCATTAAGACCCTAAAGAATCATATCAACTCGTGGAAAATGGGAATCCAATGACCTCTTAAAAAAAAAAAAAAAACATTTTAGAAGCTTTACGTCATTTCTAATTCTTGGAGTCTAGGGGCAGAATTCATTTAAGGGAACTTAAAGGGATAGTTCACCCAAAAATGAAAATTCTGTCATTAATTACTCTCATGTTGTTCCAAACCCGTAAGTTACCACCTTTGTTAGTCTTCAAAACACAAATTAAGATATTTTTTATGAAAATGTAGAGCTTTCTGACCCTCCATAGACAGCAAGCGTACTACCACGATCAAGGCCCAGAAAGATACCAAGCATTTTTTTTAAACAAATAATTAGAAATATTTTTTTTTACATTCTTTTTTTTATAAAATACAATAATAATAATAAAAGAAAATGTTTCATCCAACTTCAATGCAGTCTAATACACTTGTTTTTATTTTATGGATAAAAAACAACTCAAATGATCTTTTGTGTTTCCTGCAAATTGAAGTCACACCGTTTCGAAAAACATGAGGGTGAATACACACAAACAGTAGAGAATATTTAAATAATACAAAAATGAGAAATATGTCAGAAAACACCTTAAAACTAAATTAAAATTCTGTCAAGGCAAGCAAAAAGCAACACTACTGGTCCCAATGGGCAAATAGAAAAAAAATCCTTGCCATTGGTAGTTTCCCAATTTTAACTCACTATATGTGTGAGCACCCATTAATACTCTGAGGTATGAGCAACAGTTATTGCTCATACCTCAGGGCACAGCCTTATTACTATAATGATCTTTCATGTACATTTTTTACCCATTTTGTACCATTCCACCTCTTTGACATGAGTACAGTACAGTATATTGGTTGTGTTAAAAAATGGGTAAATCTAGAATTAGATGCTTGGAAGTTAAAAGCATGGACTCAACTGCCTTGCATTGAAAGACTTCGCTCTTCTCTTGACCATGCAGCATGCAGGATTCTTCAGTTTATTCGAAGTGAAGGAGGTTAAACAGAATTGAAGTGATGTCAGACAGGTAGCATGGTAAATTTGATTTGGGAATCCTTTATCTACCTTTCAAGCTTTCATAAGAAAACCAGGATGGAGTGCAGAATAGAGATAAGCTGTGGAAAAATGACCATGAAAAATATTTCACTGAGCAGAGGACATTGAAAACCTCTTCAGCAACAGGGGTCAATAGTCACACATACACATGTCTAGATGGGCTGACGACAGGACAGGGTAAAAGAAGAGGATGTGCAGAGCAGATAAACTTCTCTTCATACCACCGAGTGTGTTTGTATGAAGTCACTTAGAGACGGAGGGATAAAGTAAAAATAGAGAACAGGCTTCAGGCTGCTTGACTTTAACCAAGGGGAACGTGGGAAAAAATGTAACGAAGGACTTATGTTTATGCATGAAGGGAAACTTTTCCCTCTTGAATAGTTAACAAGGAGAAAATGTGGAATTTGCAGGAATTCAGGGTGGCAGGAGGAAGCTGAAGAGGGCAGGTAGAGGTGCAGGTGGAGAGAGAGAGTCATTGAGCCAATCAAGTGGATCCAGGATTTTAAAGAGCTCCATGTCCTTGGCAGGAAGTCGTAGGGAAGATCTAATGCAACATATGCCATCAAATTGTCCAATTTTTGGAGTCTTGGTGTGGGATTCATGAAAATCTTCTTTAGAAAAAAAGTAATGAAATTTAATTGGACAAATGGTTAAAAAAGGTTAGAATAAAAAATAAATAAATACTGGGTCTCTGAAAATGCTTTTTTTTGGTAAGTAAATGGAGTCCTATACAAATTATATTGGGTTATACAAATTATATCCATATTTTCATTGTATGGATAAAACATTTAAAATATATTTTGTGCTATTGCGAATGGTAAAGCAAGTCGCATGGGTTTAGAAAAACATGTGGGAGACTATTTTTTTCTTATAAATAAATAATTATTTTCAAGAAAACAATGTTCTTGCTTTTTTTCTTAAGTTAGAAAAGAAGAAAGTAGTACTTCGGGAAATTATCATTAAAAATGTTGAAATTAAAGCAGCTCCTAGAAATGTCAATCTTTTTCAAATGCATTCAGCCAGACCATCAACTAAAAAGAGACTTCGACATGAAAATGTTCAATCCCTCTATGAAAAGAAATGGTCATTAATCTACCATTCTTTCTCTTTTTTTTAGCTCGTCTTTCTCTTTCAAACAAACAATGTTTTAAATTTTACTTTCAAATACCATGGAATGAATTGGTTCATAAATCTTTCACGAGTGAACCACAAGTGTTTAAAAAGCAGTAATCAAGCATTACACAATTGAAACAATCGTAACAATCCTTTAAAGCGGAAAATGGAACAAAAGGAAACAGCTGCATCAAGAACCAGAAGCAAATAATGACACATTTCCTGCTGGTTTAATTTCAAACACGCCGGGAGTCGTGTCGTCTTGCAGTTAATTGAACAAATGCTTTGTGCAATTCTAAGCAGCACTAAATGTTCAAATTTGGATTTGATGTCACAATTAGAGAATACACATCATGACTGTTCACACTACAGCGAGACTGCTTTTAAGAAACTTGTGCGAGGAGAAGCAGGAGTCGACGGTGTGAAGGGAAACTCATCCACAGAGACCCTCAGTCTTGCTCCAGCCAAATCTGGGTCAAGGTTGTCTGTAAAATTAGCCCTCGTCTGTCTTTGCCTTTAATTTTCTGCCTGAACACTGGGGACTCACAGCCGACAGACGGCATAATAATAAAGCCCACATACAAATTCAAATTTATTTTGGCTTAAGGCTGGTTGCTACTGCAAGTGGGTCAGTACTCATACTGATGTCTGTCCAAATATACCGTGTTTTTCATTTAGATTTACGAGCTGTTTGACACCTTTCTAATAAGTGGGTTTCATAACTGCGGCATCGATTTACTGTCTTCGATGAGATCTCTAGATCTGCTCAATTAAACAGATTCAGAAGAGAATATGAATTCATAGCACAGAAACTGAAGATGGCTGTGATTCATGCTCTCATCAGACACTGAATATGATTCTGATCTCCTCTCCGGATCTTTCAACACGCAAGAACACAAGGCTAAATCAAGGATGATGGCACCGCTGAGGACCCCTCAGAACAAACAACAGCTCATCACTGAGTGTTTAAAACCCCAGCTACGCGATGTCTCACCTCTTTATGGCTGAGGTTTTGCAATTATCTTTGATTGGTTATCATTAGTGACTATGCTAGCATGTCAGTTTTATCCATTTCCATACTGGCAACTGAAAACACAAAAAACACAACTGCACAAACGGTGTAAAAAAAATTAATGTAAATGTTTGGGATCCAGATTGTTATGAAATGTTGTATTTGTACATTTCTTTCTTTCGCAAATTTGGGGATAATGCTTTAAAATTGTGGGGGGCAGTCGTGGCCTAATGGATAGAGTGTTGGACTTGAAACCCGAGGTTGTGGGTTTGAATCTCGGCTCCGGCAGGTATTGTCCACGACTGAGGTGAGACCCTTGAGCAAGGCACCGAACCCCCAACTGCTCCCCGGGCGCCGCAGCATCGGCTGCCCACTGCTCCAGGTGTGTGTGTGTGCACTTGGATGGGTTAAATGCAGAGAACACATTTCACTCCTCATTATACTCTGTATAATTGTGTATGTGACAAATAAAGCTCATCTGAGCTTAATTTGCATTGTAATTTGTATTTGTTGTAAAAAGCAGTTTATTATAGTTTTAATTTTTTTTTATAATTAAATGGAAACAAATTCTTACATATATTTAAATTACTGAAAATGAAATATAAATGAAAATGTAATAATTAATAAATATAACTACTAATATAAACAGTATGAAAATTGTAAACCTGAAAAAACTCTAAAATTAAAAAAAATTATGAATTGATGATAATTACCAATTGGTAATAATTACATTCAATTACATTAAAATAGAAAGAATTAACTGCATTTAATATGGAAAAAATATATAAATAAAATGTGTAGTATATACAAATATACTATCTTAAATAAACTCAGCTATGTAAAATATATTACATAAAATAAAATATAAATGAAAATGTGCTCATTCATAAATAGTTACCAAAACATAGCATAAAACTATGCAAAATATGCATAAAATGTGGTAATTAAATTGTTATTGAAAAAAATATACTATCTTACATATATTTCTATTATACAAAATTACAATATAAATAATTTACTCATTTACAAATGAAACCATATAACAAAACTAATATTTATAAATAATATTTATAATATTTATAAATAATATTAAATAGGCATAAACTGGTGCTAATAACATTAATAAATGTATGTGTAAAAATATAATTAATATTCCTTTTATTTATTATATGTAAATAAAAGTATAAACATTTGTATTGATATGTATTATATGTATAATATAAAATAACGGTGTTATACTTCTCTTTCTCTCTATATATAAATTAAAACTTTACATTTATTATAATTATATATTTTTAAAATATATTTACATTTAATATACTTTATATTTATTATGTGTACTTTAGAAATGAATGACTAAATTAAGGGGATAAATACATATAGGGATACAGATGTGAATTCATCAGATCCTAGCACACAGGTCTGAGCTCAATATTACCTCCAAATTGAGTTGTTCCTCACGACCCCTTTCACTCTCCCTGATGATTTACAATGTCTCTCCACCATCTTGTCATAAACAGCCATTAAAAGCCCATTAAAACTCAGAGAATCCTTTACAAAATAAAACATGTTCCTTCTTTGAAATGCCTTCAACAGCGCACATTTCATGAAGAGGCATTAGGATACACCTGCCCACTAGATGAATACACTTACATAACCACATTCAGCCTGAGAAGGGTCTGCGACACGAATTACAGGCATACGGCGGCGGCACCACAGGTGCCTCGAGCCAAAGCGAACAATAGCGTGGAAGCAAACAGCATTAGCGATGTGGACAGAATTAATGATGTAGGGGTGGACCCACGTGGAGCGAGGAAAGCGCCTTCGCTAGAGGTGATGGGAGCACTTGTGCTAAGTGCAGATATGGTGGAAAGCTATTTTTACTGACAGGAAGTGAAGACCATTTGTCCTGTAGCTGTGTTATTAGCTGCTCCTTGTTATAAAACGCTCGGCCGCTCCATTTAGAGCATTTGTCAGAGCACTTCACTCCAGTTCTACTGCAGTTTAAACAAGGAAACACACCCGGACACTCAAGCTAATATGAAAAGCTTTGATAAACACTGAAGTGTATTTCTGCTCTCTGCCATGAGCCGCCCACTCGTTCTGCATTGTCCTCGCCAGCGGTGAGACAAGTGTTGTGTATTCTGTCAGTCGAGGGATAACTCATCCAATCAAATCCTCTGACAGCTTGTCTTTCTCAGGATCTCTGCACTGATTTCCTGCTGGTCTACGATTGAAGAGCTTGGAGTGGCCAGACATCCATCACAGACCAGGACATCTGGGATCTCTGACTCTGTTAGAAGTGTATGAAATAGGAGTGGGCTGCGAGACCACATGATCATTGTGTCATTTTAGATTATGGTCATGGTCTGTTATTCCAATATTTTTGCTGTAAAGTAACAACTTTGGATAACACAGTGAATCAAATATACCACAAATGAAATCTATTTGATCTCATTTGATTATTTTCTCTTTTTAAAAGGAAAGTGATGGTTGCAATTGAAAAGATAAGATTTATAATGAAAGATAAGTATGGCATCAGCGCAAATTCTACTTTATGATATTTGATACATACATTTCTAAGACCTCTAAATTATCAGCATGATCAAAACTTGCTGAAAAACCTGTTGTGCACAATAATAATTTTATAATATCTTCAGGTCATGGTACATGTGTGGATTATATGTGTGGTACATGTGTGTAAAATATATATTTTATTTGTTTATATAAAGTAAATGTATAGTAATATGTCAAGATGAACATTTTCTGGACTTAAACTTAAGTTACTAGATTATCCGTACATCATTTTTTAGAAAATCCTGTTAAAATGTTTCAAATATAATAAATTAGTCTTTTGAGGAACATTTATTTCTACATCTCTCAATCACTATTGTATTGTACTTCATTATACCATTATACCATAACCAGTGAGGTTCTCTCCTGGTTAAATAAAGGCATACAATTATATAAAACGTTTTGATCATAAAACTAAGCATTTACATAGTATCTTACTTAATATAGAGTGACATCTGATATGTAAGCAGTTTATGCAAGTAATCTGATACAGTACAAAGTATAAACATTTCAATTAAACCTTTTGATTTAAATATAAAAAACTGCAACAAATTGCATATTTTACTTACTTTGGGCCCTGTTAAAAGGGTGTTTTTCCACTCCTTTATCATTCTATATGAAACATAACCCTTACATACCAAATATGATATTTGATACATTAAATATTAGAGGTATAAAAGGTTAAATAAACTGTTCCATTTAAAAAAATATATAATAATAATTCTGACTACTCTTTCATGTCAGGCTATACACGGTTAAGGTCCGGAAGCTAACATTATAAAACATACAGCTCAAACTCAATTCTTACTGGATGAGCTATGTTTCAAGCAACTAGAAAACAGCCAACACACACACACACACACACACACACACACACACACACACACACACACACACACACACACACACACACACACACACACACACACAACCATGACGCACACCTATTGAATATATGACACATATATTAATGTGGCAGCTGCAAACAACTAAACTCCACGTCTTGACTTACTGCAAATACATCTACCGTGATGCAATATAAACAGAAAAATCTTTACTCATTGACATTGACCACCACATGTAGGCACAAAACTAGTGCTTATCTAACCACAAACACCTGCCTTGAAATGCACTTATGATTAAAACTCACATGCACTGACAAAATATGTATTTAATTACGATACCTATTACATATTTATGAATATACTAGAATCTGCCTTACAGGAAATGTTGTAAATATTCTTCAGTTTTTTTGCACAGACTGATTGTTTTGCTTCTTGGCAAGAGCCATGGGTTTTAATTTAGTCTTGGCTGTATATGACTATTAATTGACGGTAACCATTAAATTGCATTTTATGAAATCACCAAGGACCACGGTTTCAGCTAAGCTGTTATACTCAAGAAAAAAATTCACCCGCATCTTGGAGTAAATTAACAGCAAATTTTCATTTTTGGGTGAACTATCCCTTTAACTGATATCTCTGAGACTAAGGTAGCAGAAAAATGTCAAATTACAAAAAAATTTATAATAGCAGAAACATCAACAAAGCAAGCAGCATTTAAACGGGCAAAGAATCAAGCTGCAGATGGCTTCTGCAACAAAATAATCCCACCGTTTGTTTATTATATCTCGGAGAGCCGGGGGCACGGGTGACCGAGAGCCGCTGCTGGGTTTGAGGATTCAGATACAGTGCATGCGAGTTAATAAGACATGCAGTGGAGAGATCTGACCTGCTTGGCTGAAGAAAGCCTCAGGAGTTCATGAGGAAAGGTGTTTGTTTGTGCGTCACTGACCTCTTTAGGTTGAGAAGAGCCCAAGGGATACCAGTCGGGGTCTTAAAAGCCGGCAACAGCTTCTCTCCTAGTTCAACAGCTTTTCTCCTGAACACCTAAAGTAAAAGAAAGACAGACAGACAGACACACAGAGGTTAGTCTAACCTCATCCGTACACAGCAGCGGCAGAGCCGTGTAACCTCTGGCTGCCCCTGCCTTTCCATAAACTCACCATATTTATTTTATCAGTCATATTTGCATGATACACAGAGTCGACTGACAGAAAGAGAGGATTGATATTCTACCGAGGGCAGGATCCGGGAGACGGCTGATAACAGCAGATAAGACGAGGGCACGCGGCCCGCTGTAAACCTGCTGCCTGCCTGTCATCTTCTGTCTGCTACCTGGCCCTTCATTCCACTCCTCTGACATTTCAAACCATCAGGGAGCAGCTACGAATCCCTCGACCAGCAAATATGATGCATATCTGCTGGCTGCTGAGATGATATCGCACTGAGCCGAAGCGGACTAATCTGGCTTTAGCTCTTTCATCCAGAAACAGAATTTTTGTTTAAGTGATAAGTTAAAGGGGCCATGTTCAACACTTGTGTATAACTATTGAAATAAAAATAAATACATTATCATCACTACCACTCAATGGTTTGGGGGCAGTAAGATTGTTAATGAAATAAGTTAATCAGTCCCTCCAGGATTTTGCGATCGCTGAATTTATTGCAAAATCAAGCAAATTCCGCAATTTTTGCAAGAGCTCGCACATTTTCGTAATTGCCGCAAAATTTACGCAGATTTTGGGCTTAGACGCGTCCCGTGACGTCATCGCAACGCACATTGTCAAAGAAAGGCAGTTTCTCAACAAGAATTCTTAATTCATCTCCTATGTTAAATTTGTTCTGACTTTGACTTTTATAATTCTTCATTAAGACTGTTAAAAAACAAAAAGTCTGTGAAATGTTTAGAATATTATGATGCACTCTTCAATCCACATGGTATTTTGTAATATCCTTATTTCTTCAAATTGAATTGAGCTATGCTTTAGATTTACTTTTGTTTTATAATCTGTATTGTTATTATTTGATTGTAAATTGTTTTCTGCAATAAAAAAAGAAAAAGGAAAAAAGAAACGCTGTTTCTCAGTTTGAAAAATGAAATGAACAGCCTTGCGTTCTCATCGTGCCCGATTTACAGGAACTACAGTGGACAAATGAACTGAAAGCGGAAGGAATTTGCGCTACTCGTTTGGGCTACGCGGCACAGACCGTTTATCTGCTCAGGCCGGAGCCGCGGGCTGCTATCGATCACGTGACACCATTATACACAGTGCTGGGAGATACAGTGAAGAAAGCAGTCGAATTTGCGGCAGAATCAATAACATCTCTGTCAAATCTTGTGAGAAGCATTCAAATTCTGTAAAAGCTATGGATATAAGAACAAACGCCACTGATGAGGAAACCAGGAAAAACAGTTCAATAAACACAAATCTCCACCATTCACCATGGATTTAACATAACTACAGGAACAACTTGTGGCAGAAATGGTCTTAGAGTGTTTTAAATGCTTCACATAACTTTTTCACATAACTTAAAAAGTCCCGCAAAATTCTGGAGGGACTGGTTAATGCTTTTATTCAGCATGGATGCATTAAACTGATCAAAAGTAACAAGACATTCATAATGTTTCAAAAAGTAATTTTTCATATAAATGTCTATATGAAAAGTAATCATGTCTATTCATCAAATAATCATGAAAACAAAAATCCACAAACATTAAGCACCACAAACAATTTCAACATTGATAATAATGATAAATATTTCTTGCGAAGCATTTAATCATATTACAATTTTTTTCTGAAGGATCATGTCATGAGTAATGATGCTGAAAATTCAGCTTTGCATCAAAGGAATAAATTACATTTTAACATATATTAAAATAGAAAACTTATTTTAAAAATCACAATAATATTTCAAAATAGTACCGTTTAATCCAGACTGTATAAGCATAAGAGAGTTATTTTCAGAATGTATATATATATCCCAAATAAGTTTTAGTTTGCATAATATATGTGTATATTTATTATGTATACAAACACATGCATGTATATATTTAAGAAAAATATGTTATGTTTTCATATTAAATATATTACAAATATGTATATATAATATAAAATATAAATATATTAATGCATAAATATTTTCAAAATAGATACTGTATGTGTGAGTGTGTGTGTGTGTGCATTTATATATAAATAAATATACAAAGTACACATACATATATTATGTAAAAAATATTTTATTTTTGTAAGGTATTTAAATAAGAAAATGTATGACATAATATACAATCAATATTACATAATATAGAAATAAAATGTATCAATGTAAATATTAAATTTTTCAGATTTACACATTTAGACAAATAATTCACATTAAAATAAAACCTTTGATAAAATGTTAACAAGATAGAAAACATTTAAATTACCACAAAGCTCTTATATTAAAGCAAAATGTGTCATTAAAACGCATGCTTCTTCCAAAAAAAAATACAGATACTGTCACAACACAGCACTAATTAAGCATATAAAGATCCACTTGTAACATTGGCCCATGATTCCTGCCTCAAAAGTTAGTTCTGCATCCTTTTCGACTCTCTTCCAGACAGGCAGTTTCTGCGAGTGCCCTTTAAGTCTTTAATATTTGAATGGACAACTTTCTAAATTTAGTTCCAACTAAACAAATACTGAAGATATACAATATTTGTTGTACAAAGTTTAGCTCTTCTTCATCTTTGAAGGGTTACTTTGGCGAAGGAGATGCAGAGATCTGCATGCAGATCTGTGTCAGAGGGCCAGATTTACTCATCCCTCTTGTAATTCATCCTGTGAGTCAGAAAGCCCACAAAGCAAAGGTCCCCTGAGCACGGCTAGATCGCTGCGTGAGAGCCTTTCTAAACACCACAGAAGCAGACAGCACAGGCAGAAATCAAACTGCAATGCAATGACTTGTCAAAATTTACTAGGGAATAAAAGCACCGCTCTAGTGTGCAGCAGTAAAACAACAATAATCATACAACTGGGATTAAATCATGGGAAATAAGAGACATGATGCATCATCCTAATTGTAACAGTGAAGAGTCAGTATCATCTAAACAGAATACTGATCATAATTCCCACTGTACGGCTCTAAACGAGGACGTCTTTTCCTCCAAGTCAGTCATTCTGTCTGCATATCAAGGATGAGGTCAACACATCGAAGCGTGCATCGCTCCGTAGCGTTTTCCCCAGCGCCCCGACGGCCTAGATGAAGTCTGTGCGCTCGCCCTTGCTCTTCAAACACAAGGTGAGCCATTATCTCGTCTATGTGAATTCACTTAGCAGGTTGTCTGGTTGGATGCCGCCAGCATTCGCCACGTTCAGCGCTGCATGCAGGCAGGTTTAAAAGAACATTTGAGCCTGTGGACTGTCATTCCCGGTTACGATGCCATCAGCACGAGCACAATCGGAGATATGGGAGAGCCGATCACTCAAAGCATGCCATCACTTTGATCAATGCCTGTAATAAAACCCCTGCGCCTCAGAGCAAACAACACACAAACAGTAGCCCTGCTAGACATTTTCAAATAAAGTCATGACAATGTTCAATATATCAAAAACAGTCAGCCTTTAATATAAACGAGAACTGATTGCCACAGCATGCTAGATGTTTATGTGGTTGACTAATTTATCAGTGGAGTAGAGAGTTTGTAGTGTCTGATTAGGTTAATTTGACAAATTACAAAATTAAGCATTAAATTAAGATCGTGCTTGTCTGCGCAAAACTCTTTACCACGATAATTTAGCAATAACTAATAATTATTAATAATAAAAAACATTCATAGCATTATAACTGTGCTGTTATTGATCACCATAATTTACATCTAATAATAAATACATTTCCTTTCTGTTTAATATTTATCTGAATAAATAAAATAAATATTAATCATAATAGTAATAATAGCAGCTTTGGCTTAGCTTTTCACATGCATTTGACACTACTACTACTACTACTACTACTAATAATAATAATAATAAATTACAAAAAGAATGTATATTTTTGTAGGGCTGCAACTAACGATTATTTTGATAATCGATTAGTTGGCCGGTTATTCTTTCGATTAATTGGATTAAAAATCAATTTTACTTTATTTATTGACAAAAAACACACTACTCCACATTCTGTCCAATGTCTTTCAAACAAACTTACTGACTGAATGATACACATACAGTACTTCATTTATTAGACCACCTATCAAGAGAAAACAAATATTTTAAGAATGTCAAAAAAAAAAAAATCTACAAATGTAATTGTCATTTATTGGGCAAATAACAAACTGAAACAACCAAATAGTATTAATTCCCCACTCTAACTAAAATGGCCTCCTATGCCTTGCAGCAGCTTGCATTCTTGCTGCCATTATGTACTTTTTGACTGTAATTGGGTATCTGAAAAAAACACCATGAAGTGCTCTGCCTTTCTTTCATAGATAACAGCAATAATTATATTATAGCATTAGAAATAGCCTACTATTGTTTCTAAAGAGCTTACGCATATTGGTGGACTAACCAATACAGAAAGCTAAATGATTGTTTTTTACAAATGCTGTTAATTTAGAGCAGCAGTGGCACAAACCTTACATAATCTGTTAAAAACCTTACATAAATGTGTTTTAATAAATTTGTTAAGCACTGTAATAGTGAATATCGTTTAAATCTATTAAAAAAAAGGAAATAATAATAAAGATAATAAAGACGAATAAAAACACAAACTCAGAGTTAAATAGGGATGTAAATCGGATGGTTCGTCACGATTCGATACGATATCGATTCTCATACCCAGCGATACGATATTTGCCGATACCTCAAAAAGAGTTGACATGGCTGTCTGTGTGCGTGCGCTTCAGATGTGTATGTGTGCGTTTCAGATGTGTGTGCGCGTGCTTCAGATTTCCGCGCACACAATCCCGAGCGTCTTATATGCTCGCCTTGTGCCTTCGGGCAGTCCTTATATCGAGTCCTGATACGTGAGCTTGAACGAGAATGCACGCGTTGGTGGTAATACATAGACGGACATTATATGAAAATGTGGACAGTGCCAAAATAAAGGTGTCTTTTTATATTACAGATATCGTTAGTTTACGCGTGGCATCGATGCATCGTATCGTCATACATTGTATCGATATATAGATCCATATCGATGAATCGTTACACCCCTAGAGTTAAACAACAGGTAAGGGTAATGTTCTGCAGGAATACGATTCACTTTGATCACAGTCACGTGACATTTATTTATCCTGTAATAAGGCGGCTATGAAGCGTCTGATATTTATATTCAGAATTACACGCTGTTATCCCTTAACAGTTCCTACTCTCATAAAATACTCGCACGGCATGTTGACTTTTAAACCTTAATTTAACTTTAAACAACAGATATTTCCGCAAAATGGGTATTTTTGCGCTGAATAGTCTTTTAATTGTCTCCCTCTGTGCACACGCCCGCCCAGCGCTCATTCTGTATTTTAAACTTAACACAGGCTGTCAGGACGGACCTTTATGCAAAAACGGAAATGCTCGCGTGAATCTGTGACATATATAGATAAGGATATGACCGTAAACTGAACATTTTTGCACTGAGGACACACGCATCTGTCAAAGAGCCTGACAGGACAAGCCATTACGCTAATGCATTAAAATAAAGAATTCTCATGTTTTGGGCAGCTTGGATCACGTACTTTTCCCGCAGCATCTCATTCTGTTTCCTCCACTATTTTTAGATGCATTTTGTTATAGAAATGCATTATTCAGTGCTGTAATTTGACGCAACCGGCTGAAGTTGGACCTGCACTGTGGGCAGACCCGACTAATCGATAATGAGAATCGTTGTCGATGATTTTCATTATCGATAATAATCTATTTTAAAGATTAGTTGTTGCAGCCCTATATTTTTGACAAAATACAAAATTAATTACGTTTTGTTGCCCATGTAAAATTACCATGAATGTTTAGCAATAACTAATAATTATTATTCATAAAATAACAATAAAAAAATATTATTATTTTTTATATGATGTGCTATTATTTACTATCATATATTTAAGAATATATATTTTCGGTTTAATATTTATTTAGCAAATTAATAATTACCATCATCAATAAATTATTAAATGTTAATAACTGTTATTAATAATGCTACTACTGAGAATACATTATTATTATTATTATTATTATAGTTGTTGTTGTAAAATATTATTATATTTTACTAGTAGCAGTAATAATAATAATAATAATAATAATAATAATAAATGGTATTATTATTATTAATAATAATACTATTTTTATTAAGTGTGAAAAGTAACACTGGAGAGAAGAAAAAGGTCAAGCTGATTATAAAACTAAAAAGTATTATATTTTATTAGTAGCGGTAATAATTTTTTTTTTTTTACTATATTACTCTAAATAATGCTATTATTACTATTATTATTAAGTGTGAAAAGTAACGCTGGAGAGAGAAGTAAAAGAAGGTCAAGCAGACTCTATAGAACTTGAGGGTTGCTCAAAAATCCTGTCCTGTGCCACTGCAAGGTGTAAGTGCAAGTGCGTATGAGCGTGCGTATGAAGGTAATTTTACGTCATAAAGATTTGCATGCGTATGGTAAGATTTGTGAAAGTGTACATAAGACTGCAAGCGCAAATAAAATTTGCAAGCGCAAGAGAAGCTTTGTAAAGGAGTAAATCGCGTTTTAAGCGCAAGAAAACAATATTTGCAGCATTTTGCTGTTACTCGTAAGTGTAATTCATGTTTTGTGAAACTGCAACTTCATGCTGACACTAAATAAATATGATCTGCATTCTTATGACTTCCATTTTTCCACGCTTACACTTTTGGCACGTTTTTTTCGCCAAAATACGGTCAAAAGCACTGCAAGCCTGTGAACGGTGGACGGTGACTTGAGAACCTCATGAGCTTTTACCTAGATTACTATTAGAACAACAGGGAATGGAGCACACAGCTGCAGAGAGCCACCTGACCCTTTTAAAGCCCCCCAAAACCTGCCACGCTCACCCAGAGATCAGTCTGATCCAGGTATGGAGACGAGCGGACAGAAAGGTTCAAGAAAAAGCTATGAAAGCAAAGCCCTAAACTCAAGACAGCTTTGATAAAGGTCGACATTTACTCCACCGTGAGGACCAAAGCTCATGCAGCGGGAGCACAGAAAGTGTTGTATGGAGACATGAAAATACAGCTAAACTATCAGCAAAGGTGCTGAATGCAAATTAGACTTCATTTCAACTTTAATTATCAGGTCACACAAATGAAGGTTTGTTGAAGAATGCAAATGTATTCTATCATTAACTTTAAGGTAAATCTGCACAACAAAGTGAACAGCAGTGCTGCTTTGAGACAAATAATGTACCATTCCAGTAACCTTTATTATTACAAAATGAAAGTGATGCTTCAATATTTAATTAAACCGAGTGAATTTTTCACAGATACTTCTGGAAATCAGATTTGGGTCTAAAAGATTAATTGCTGTGAGAATCTATTATCAGATCAGTCCAAGGTAAACCAGGCAGACAAAAAGTCAACATTACCAAATGAAAAACCCAGAAGCCATAGCCAAGATTAACTCCTTTTACCAAATTACAGGTTATTTTAATGCATTTTTAAACACTGTAAATTGTTATTAACCATCCAAACAGATGACAGCGGTGTTTACCAAAGCAAGCCAAGCATCGCTATTATTGCTCAATGCTCATACATTGAGAAAATGCTCAGCCAACATTAAAATGTTACATTTTGAGGGTACATATTGGAATGATACCTGAACGGTACCACATTTTTTCCCTTAAACAGTAGCATCATGGCAGCAAATCAAAAGAAAAACAAAACAATTAATTCACTATTAATATTACTTATATAAAATCGATTTGGTGTTAAGTTATATATATAAATAACAAACATGTATTTATTTATAAAACAATATCTATTTATTTATACACACACACACTTACAGTAGAAGCATAAAACTAAGGTGAAAATTTCAGTGAATAAAGACAGTCTTCTCCTCTGCAAACCAGTACTGCATATCATGAAATATTGATTTTCACCAAGGCCTGAAGAGAAAAACTACACTTGATATCTTTCTGGTCTAACAGCGTGTAGAGACAGAATAGTCACCTGTTAATAATTAAAACCTTAATTCATTCAAAAGACTAAGAATCCTAGCAGATGCAAAAGAGTTGTTGAACACTGTACTGTGCTAAATAGCAGTCACATCTGATACAGCAGAAAGCATCATTTGACATCACTTAGGGTCTGATACAGTAGGTCATGCAGGAGGCACTTCTGAACGCAGCACCTGAAAGCAATTTCTCTGAACACTTCAGCATATTTATCTTAAATCAGCAGAGCGGGAGAGCTCTAGCCCATGAGGATTAGCCTTTAGCTCCAACAGCGTATATGCAAGAGCAAGACAGATGAGCATTAAGGGTATTGAATTACTCTAGCCTTGAGTCATACTTCCAATGAGAAACATATGAGGTAAGTATGTCCGTTCGTGACTGACTAATATTTTAGCCAGGTCAATATTTATGAATTGTCTGATAATTGAACATTTTGAGCATTATCCAATAACTATATACGTAATAATAACAACAACAATTATACATACATTTTTGAGAACATAAAATAAATATATATTATTTTAATATTTCATTTTTATAATAAATATTTTTACATTATCAAATTAACAAATAAATAATTAAACAAATACACACACACACAACAACATTTATAGTTTTTGAGAACAAAAACTTTGTTAAATGTATATAATTATTTTTCTTAAATTCAGCATTGGATGTTACAGGAACTATACTTTTTAAAATATAAATATATAATAAATCTGAATACATTTTATATAATGTATTTGTTTTATATAAAATACTTTTATTTTTTGTAACTATTTTTAACTATTATTATATATATATATATATATATATATATGTCCAGGATACAAAGCACTTAAACAAACAAAAAGTCTCAAAATTAAAAGCAAATAAAATTAATAAAATGGACAGGCAATAACCATGTACAGAAAAAAATGGACGTAGTGTCCGTGAAGTCACCCGTAGGTTTATGAAGAGCATTTACGAAGCTCAAAGAGCGGAGATGGCCATCGCCATCATGACTGCGCATCACTCCCGGATAATCAAAAATGGGCAAAAAGGCGGGATGTGGGTGAAGCTGGTTGCTGAAACCAAGCGCCACAGTGGTCACAGCAGTGGCAGTCCACCTGTCACTCAAGTGGCCATGCCCTTAATTATGCAGAACTTTAAGGCTTGATATAATTTATCAATTTATCAAGCCTTGTGACCCCCTCACAGTTGTCATGAAGGGCAAAATGAGCTATATAGACCAAAATATGTTTTTAAACCAGGCTGTAAACATGTTTGTTTCTGCTGTAAAGTTATGGTCTAAGGGATTGACTCACTTTTGCAGCCAGCCCCTAGCGGCCAGTTGATGAATTACAGTTTAAGTGACTTCCGTGTTGATTTCAAGAGAGAGAGCAGGAGGTTGCCGCTTGGAAATAACCTGTTCAGTCACAAATATACTAGGAAAAACCCCAGCTAATCTCCTCTTGGCATACATAAAATATATGTATTAGCAATATATCACCAGCATTGTTTTCTAGATGTTACAAGTGGCTTTTGAAAAACTAATCTCGGTCAATTCCACAACATTTCTAATTGTTTCAACTTAGAAAAGCTTGGCAGTTTCGACAAAATGGCAACAAAACCGTGTAGAGAGCTGTTTAATCCAACATTGTACTCCGGGCGGCCTTTATGAGCATGATGTTAAGGAACTTATGTCTCTTCACACAAGATCTTTTGTATCTTTAGGGAAAACACTGTAAAAATGATTTATTCAAGATATGTACAGAGAGAAGAGGACTGCACTAAATGAATTATGAAACCTGTGATATTTCCCCAAGGTTGGATTGGGAAACCTGAGTGCGAGAGAGCGATCTCTCATATGAACGTAGTCAGTAAATTACACCAAGAGCTCCAGTCAACGGCTGCTCTGCGCCGGCTTCACTTTGGCTGCAATACAAGACATGCTGTAATAATGGAGCAGCCTGCTCACATCTGGTTTGTGTAGTCATACGATCCAGACACATAACACACAGACCTCTAACTGCTGTCACTAGAACATCTGCATACGAGTGTAAAAAATATGATTTAATAATTTATCTTTTTAACTTTTTTCTTTTTGCACAGTTCATGCAAATTGGCAACTTCCCAGCATCTCAACATCTCCAAAAATTAGAATATCATGAAAAAGGTCAAGATTTTGTGTCACTCATTTCAGAAAGTGAAACCCATATACTATATAAATTCATTACACAGAGTGACATATTTCAAGCCTTTATTTCTTGAAATTGACGATTATGTCTTACAGATTAATGAAAACCCAAAATTCAGTGTCTCAGAAAATTTGAATATTACATGATAAATAAAAAAAGGATATTTTAAACAGAAATGTCAGGCTTATGAAAAGTATGTTAATTTCTATGCATTCAATACTTGGTTGGGCCCCCTTTTGTATGAATTAGGTTCTAGGTTCTTATTACTGCATCAATGCAGCGTGGCATGGAGGCAATCAGCCTGTGACACTGCTCAGGTGTAATGGAAGCCCATGTTTCTTTGACAGCGGCCTTCAGGTCATCTGCATTTTTGGGTCTGGTGTCTCTCATCTTCTTCTTGACAATACCTCAGGTGAGGTGAGTTTGCTGGCCAATCAAGCACAGTAACACCATGGTCATTGAACCAGCTTTTGGTACTTTTGGCAGTGTGGGCAGGTGCCAAATCCTGCTGGAAAATGAAATCAGCATCTCCATAAAGCTTGCCAGCAGAAGGAAGCATGAAGTGCTCTAAAATGTTCTGGTAGATGGCTGCGTTGACTGTGGACTTCAGAAAACACAGTGGACCAACACCAGCAGAAGACATGGCAGCCCAACTCATCACTGACTGTGGAAACTTCACACTGGTCTTCAAGCAACACGGATTCTGTGCCTCTCCACTCTTCCTCCAGACTCTGGGACCTTGATTTCCAAATTATTTTTCTCCTTAGCCCAGGTAAGATGCTTCTGACGATGTTTCTGTTTCAGAAGTGGCTTGGGTAGCCCTTTTCCTGAAGATGTCTGAGCGTGGTGACTCTTGATGCACTGACTCCAGTTTCAGTTCACTCCTTGTGAAGCTCTCCCAAGTGTTTGAATCGGCTTTGCTTGACAGTATTCTCAAACTTGCGGTCATCCCTGTTGCTTGTGCACGTTTTCCTACCCAACTTCCAGTCAACTTTGCACTAAATATGCTTTGATACAGCACTCCTTGAACAGCCTTTCAGTAATGGCCCTCTGTGACTTACCCTCTTCGTGAAGGGTGTCAATGATCGTCTTCTGGACCACTGCCAAGTCAGCAGTCTTCCCATTATTGTGCTTTCAAAGAACAAGAGATATCCTGAATTTATACTGTATGGTAATTTATTGAAACTCAAATGTAAATATTTTAATATTTTGAGATACTGATTTTTGAATTTCATTAGCTGTAAAATCTAATCATCAAAATTAAAACAAATTATAATTAAACTAAATTAAAACTTTACATTTAATGAATCTAAAATATATGAAAGTTTCAATTTTTGATTTTATTTTTTTTACCTTTTCACCATATTCCATATTTTTTTAGATGTACCTGTAAGTAGTTCAAACATTTATGCACAAGTTCAACATTTTTGGAAAGTTTGATTATCTAACATAAAAAAATGTGATCTGATTATCTATGTGGAAAGAAATGTCTGCAAATTAGACAGTGAGAAAAGAAAATGACAGTAAAGACATTAAGCCGGTAATGACAACAATAATAATAATACAAAAATCCCCTTTTTTTCATTTTTGGGAAAGTCTATAATGCTTCCAAAAAATTATTTGATGAAAAATACTGTATAAAATAGTGAAACTGAATACAATTTAGACAGTTTTCTATTTTTAAATGTTTATTTATTTCCGGGTATTTTTTTCAACCTGAATTTTTCAGCATCATTACTTAACTCTTCAGAGTCACATGATCCTTCAGAAATATTCTAATATGCTGATTTGGTGCTCAGGGAAAAAAAGATTATGCTATCAGTATTGAAAACAGATGTGTTGATTAACATTAAATGTCCTCACTGACATTTAATCAATTTTAATGCATTCTTGTAGAATAAAAGTACCAGTTTTTTATTCTAAAAAGTAGTATAGCTTTCATGACAATCAAGTTATACAAAAGAGTCCTGTTATTTTCTAAACATGACTGCAGTTGTGTTACACAGTATTAATGCAGTCAGTGTGAAATCAGCTGTTGTATTTACACTTTTTCTTTAATTTAGTGTGATGTAAAACAGGCCCACAACTCACCTTTTTCAACTTTTTCAGCCTGATAAAGAATGCAACAGAGATCCGCCTACATAATTGTGCTTCTGCTGGCTGGTGCGTTTCTCAGAAATGAATTAATTCTGCATTAATGCCAGAGTTTGTCTGCCAGACATGTACACCGGTGTGACAGACAGCTGAGGAATAATGGATTAATCTAAGGCTGAGCAGGCATCTTTTTAATAGGACAGGTATACGGTAGCATGGGGCTATTGTGCTTATAATACAACGGGGATGAATAGGTGGTCAGGCGCAATAGAAGTTTATCAGCGGCGGATCCTGTTGCAGCTCTTTTCAATAAGAGACTGAAGTCTCTATGTTCAGACGCACTGAATCGGCCTTGACATTGTGACACGTCATATCAAAAGAAGAATAGGGGGGAAATTCTACTTGCAAAAAATAAAAATAAAATTAAAAGCTTAACAATACCAGTATGCTAAAATGTACCAGAAAACACATCTCTGTGATGGTCGGCACCAACATTTAGTTGTCAAGGGCATGTCTGGAAATGATAAACGAGTGTAGTCATACCGCAGCCATTCAGATGAAAATGAGGGGCTGGTTGAAAAGACGAGATGGATGGCATGAGATGACAGGGACGAGAGATAGATGGAGAACAGGCTTTCAGCATTGTGATGAAATACGCCATAGGGACGCACCTGTGCTCACTGATAAAGCAGAACTATTGAGAACGTGGAGCCACACTGACCCTGAACGTCATTCCTCGACATATCAAAGGAAGAACAGGAAGCACTGGTGTGATTTCACAGACCACTGCCAAACTAAAGAATAGGGTTGTCAAGTGCAGTACTTTGACAGAGTCTATATAAAAACAATGCTGGTTTGACTGCTGAAAACTCTTCATTTTACCGTTACTCTAAACAAAGCCAATTAGATCTAGACAGAGAAACTGCATTTTTTATTGCAGCCAAACAGATGCTCTTATTTTATTGCTTATAATTTAGTTTTTCCTGACTGTTTACATAACTCGAGAAAAGTTATTTACTTAATTGTACAATACTTAAAGCCTACTTGCCATAAAATTTTTTAAATGGCTAATATCTAACTTGTGTGTACAAAATCATATTTGCGATATCTATTTATGAAAATGCACGCATGTGTATCGGCATCTAAAACTCTGGTATTTTGAAAACCTTATTGTGGATCAAATATATAAATGAAGTCATATGCACCTCCATTGAAAAGCAATGGAGTCAGTGAAATGTTCTGAAATAAATTAATATTTTATTCAGCAAGGATGCATTAAGTTGATTGAATGTTTCAGTAAAGCCATTTATAAATGTTATTTTGGTTTCTTTTGAACTTTGTTCAAAGAATTCTGAAAAATGTCTAACAAATGTACACAAATATATGTAGCACGACTGTTTTCAACATTGATGATAAATGTTTTTGAGCATCGAATCAGCATATTAGAATGATTCAGCTTTGCCATACCAGGAATAAGTTACTGTTTCAAATATATTAAAATATATATATATTTTTTAAACATTTAATATTTCAAATTGCATTAATATTTCACAATATTGCTTTATTACTGTTTTTTTGATCAAATAAATGCAGCCTTGGTGAGAATACTTTGCTTTAAAAATGTAAATAGATGGAATTAAATATCTTAGCACCCCCAAAATTATGAAAGTTTTTTTACCATATACACACCTATTTCAAGCATTACCCGTTAGAGATAAAGTACACAAACACAACCGAGCAAAATATACTATCAAGTACTTCTTTTGTTGACCTTCACCCAAAGGCTTTCACAAAAGGCACACTTGGATCACAAGATGATAAAGTGGTCTGAAACACCGAGATCAGATAGGAGACACTCAGCAACAAGGAAGGACTGCTTTACGCACACCTGTCAAAACACCCTGTGAAAAGACATCAACGATAACATTTTCCTTTTTCTCTCTCCCCATTTCTTCTGTCTGGACAAGATAAATGTGCAAGAAGGTATGACTGAAACAGATAACCGGAGTCTGTTTGACCGATTCTCTGTTTGACTGGCTCAAAAGAGTCATTTTGTTCGTTAATCATACAACAATGGTCAGGCTATTTGTGCATTTCTTGCATGCAGCTATTGAACACAAAGCTGTAGAAAGATGAGTTGCTTTGTTTTATTTCACACTACACGGACCATTAAACTCCAGTTAAAGCTAAAAAAAAGAGGATTTGCTTTGCCTGTTGTGACTCCACGTTTTTGCTTTTCAGTGTCCAACAGGCTGATGAAATGGAACAAGCTTGTATCCATCAAGGTTTCTGCTCTGTAAGTTATCATACTTGCATTTCACATATATACCACTGTAATTTACGCAACGCATACATATGCGGTAGAGCAAAACAACTCTGGACTATCAATAAATATTATGAACCTGCACAGAGAAGAAAAACAACCACACAACAAATAAACTCCCAATCTGAAATGCTCTCTGATTTCTTGACATAATAGACTACGTTGCATTCAAAATGAAGTCGGGGGCCATGCTAAATCTGATGATGCAAGTTGGTGACCTTTTTGGAGAGGCAGACAATGGACAGAAGACACTGCCATTGCATTCGGCTCTAAATGAGAGCGGAGAAATAAAACCCGCTGTCAAGCAGAAAGTCTCGCAAGTGTGTTTCAGCAGAAACGTTAACCTTTAAATAACCCACAACAGTCAAAGAAAATGAGGGAACTGGAGCAAAGTGATTCTATCAAATATATCAGCCAATGAAATATCATGCCGGCTGACTTTGTGTTAGCGTGCCCTAGCGCAGTGTTACTCAACTGGTGTGTCGCGACCCAAAAGTGGGCTGTGGGGCCATTGTGAGCGGGGCACAGAGTGTGTGGTCAAAGAAACAGCAAAAACTAAATTTGTAACATTTTGCTGATACAGGACTTTTATTTTGAAATGCGCGCTAAAACCGTACCGTTTGACACATGACATTTCATTTTATTATAGCAACAAATATAGACGAAGCGCAAGTATGAGACTTAATAGGTAAAACATGTATTTACATATATTGATGACAAAAAGGGTTTGAAACCTCAGTGTTGCATGTAGTGAGTTGCTTTTAAAAGAGAGCATGAAACCATCTAGATTAATGTCTACAATCTGAGTTAATCTAATCAATCTAAACACTGTCTACAATCACCCCAGACTTCTAAACTCTTATCCTCCGTTATCTCATTAGCTTCCTAAATTACTGTTAAGTGAAACAGATGTTTATAATAGTTGTCAATTTCATATTAGATCTAAGAACAGTTATGATTATTTTCATCATTCTACTGTTAAGTATTTTCTGGTTTGTTCTATTCAACAGGATCAGTGTTAATTAGGGTTGGGTACCGAAACCCGGTACCAATATGGCACCGGTACCTATGTAACCGGTATGTACTAGAACCGAATCAGAACACAGATTTCAGTGCCTCATTTCGGTGCCATGCCTGAGCGATCGGTTGAAATATTTGTCCTTTGTTTCTCCGAAACGGACGTAAGAAGCATCATCACCGGCACCACACGTGAAAAATTATTTCCCGACTGAGAAAATGCACTTGAACTCAATTAAAAAAATCTCTAATAATACAAGTCCAACAAATATTTGTAGTAACGCGAGTGTGCTGTTTTCACATTCAGACTTAAAAGCACAACTCGGGAAATGAGAGCATCTGAGGGGAGTGTGAATGCAGTGATTACACTTGCTCTGACGGCAGCAGGTAGCCTTCAATTAACTAGCTAAGCTACTACTACTCCATAGGCTACTAATACATCGATTAGCAATGGATTATAAATATACTTCATTATTATGAAAATACCAGAGATGGATTGAATAACACCGATAAACTATACATAGCCGTAGTCAAGTGTTTATTGTATTTATTTTATCATTCAAAACCTTTATATCTTCTGTTTACTTATCCAAATCCCTGGAGCTTCATGAGTTTGCTGCTTCTGTGACTGGATCTGTGGATTTTCTGTGCAAGGGTGCCCTCTGGCATCCAGTATGAATGAAAAAGACATCACCCCCCGGTTTCACAGACAAGGCTTGAGCCTAGTCCTAAAGTCAAAATGTAACTCTTAGCTGTTTTAACTTAAATAAACTTGCACTGACTGATCCTAAAATATATCAGTGCCTTTGTTTTGTCTCAAGATGCACCCCAGTAATGTATTTTTTTCTAAGTGTACTTAAGTACTTAAAAAAAAAAGTAACAAAAAAACCTAAACAAAAGTACTTAAATGTCCTAATTGAACTATGATCTAATCCTGGTTTAGTCTAAGCCCTATCTTTGAAATCGGGCCCATGTGTTTAGTGCTAAAGGCCAAAATTGATTAAAAATTATTGGTAATTTTGTATTTTATATAAGTATCGGTTCAGGCACCGGTACCGTTTTAAAAGTATCGATTTGGCACCGGTATCAAAAAAAAAAAAAAAACGATATCCAACCCTTGTGTTAATATGTTTTATTAACAGTTCAGTTTAGTTCATTGTTTATTTACCCCATGTTAACTGTACTTTTCGTTACCCTAACCACTGTATTTTTACTTTCTGATATTTCTATAATTTTGAGACTTCTGACAGCCCCAAAATACCGTTTATTCATAAGTCTTGGTGATTTTCTTACAATTTATCTGTCTTAAGGTAAGTAAATAGAGACACAACTTGTGTATGTGTTACAATTAATGAGAAATAAATTTGCTTAATTCAAGTTCCTAAAAATTCACGGCTTGATGACCATGTAAAAATGTGGGTCCCATGGCCAAACCAGTTGAGTACCACTGCCCTAGTGGATACACTTCAGGACAAGTTCAGCCACTTCCAGGGGGAAAAAAATATACAGGTGCTGGTCATATAATTAGAATAGCATCAAAAAGTTGATACTTTTCAGTATCTCAGAAAATTAGAATATTACTTAAGACCAATACAAAGAAAGGATTTTTAGAAATCTTGGTCAACTTAAAAGTATGAACATGAAAAGTATGAGCATGTACAGCACTCAATACTTAGTTGGGGCTCCTTTTGCCTGAATTACTGCAGCAATGCGGCGTGGCATGGAGTCGATCAGTCTGTGGCACTGCTCAGGTGTTATGAGAGCCCAGGTTGCTCTGATAGTGGCCTTCAGCTCTTCTGCATTGTTGGGTCTGGCTTATCGCATCTTCCTCTTCACAATACCCCATAGATTTTCTATGGGGTTAAGGTCAGGCGAGTTTGCTGGCCAATTAAGAACAGGGATACCATGGTCCTTAAACCAGGTACTGGTAGCTTTGGCACTGTGTGCAGGTGCCAAGTCCTGTTGGAAAATGAAATCTGCATCTCCATAAAGTTGGTCAGCAGCATGAAGTGCTCTAAAACTTCCTGGTATACGGCTGTGTTGACCTTGGACTTCAGAAAACACAGTGGACCAACACCAGCAGATGACATGGCACCCCAAACCATCACTGACTGTGGAAACTTTACACTGGACCTCAAGCAACGTGGATTCTGTGCCTCTCCTTTCTTCCTCCAAACTCTGGGACCCTGATTTCCAAAGGAAATGCAAAATTTACTTTCATCAGAGAACATAACTTTGGACCACTCAGCAGCAGTCCAGTCCTTTTTGTCTTTAGCCCAGGCGAGACGCTTCTGACGCTGTCTGTTGTTCAAGAGTGGCTTGACATAAGGAATGCGACAGCTGAAACCCATGTCTTGCATACGTCTGTGCGTAGTGGTTCTTGAAGCACTGACTCTAGCTGCAGTCCACTCTTTTTGTCCTTTCAAAAAGAAAAACCCAAAGGGTTTTGTTTCACAATCCTCTCCATGGTGCGGTTATCCTTATTGCTTGTACACTTTTTTCTACCACATCTTTTCCTTCCCTTCGCCTCTCTATTAATGTGCTTGGACACAGAGCTCTGTGAACAGCCAGCCTTTTTTGCAATGACTCTTTTGTGTCTTGCCCTCCTTGTGCAAGGTGTCAATGGTCGTCTTTTGGACAACTGTCAAGTCAGCAGTCTTCCCCATGATTGTGTAGCCTACAGAACTAGACTGAGAGACCATTTAAAGGCCTTTGCAGGTGTTTTGAGTTAATTAGCTGATTGTGTGGCACCAGGTGTCTTCAATATTGAACCTTTTCACAATATTCTAATTTTCTGAGATACGGAATTTGGGGTTTTCATTAGTTGTCAGTTATAATCATCAAAATTAAAAGAAATAAACACTTGAAATATACCAGTCTGTGTGGAATGAATGTATACATTATACAAGTTTCACTTTTTGAATGGAAGTGAAATAAATCAACTTTTTGATGATATTCTAATTATATGACCAGCACCTCTCTCTCTCTCTCTCTATATCCATCTAATATATATATCTATATATATATATATATATATATATCTATATATATATATATATATATATATATCTATATATATATATATCTATATATATATATATCTATATATATCATATATATCTATATATCTATATATATATATCTATCAATATCTATATCATATCTATATCTATATCTATATATATATCTATATCCATCTATATCTATATCTGCTGCTATATCTATGTAAATCTATATATATATCAGCCTATATCTATATCTATATATATATATATATATATATATATATATATATATATATATATATATATATATATATATATATATATATATATATATGAAATTATTAATGACAACATTTTCATTTTGGGGTGGAGTAACCCTTTAAAACTTCAATATGCAGTGCACTTATAAAAAAAAGTACCATGCTTTTACACTGCTGCTGAACTGTGTAAACACAGTTGAACAGCCCGAAACCAGAAATCTGAGCTGTGGTTCGATGGCTGGAGTGCCATTTATTTGCTCAGGTGACATGTGTCAAGCTACAACAGTCAATGAACTGTAACAAACAAAACAGCCTCACTCGGTTATTCAAACAATACATTTGCCAAGTAAATGAATTCAAACGCTGATGGGAAGAAGGGGCCTGAAATAAACAAAAGTTGACTTTAAAATAAAGAATTACATAAGGGATCAAAAAACTCTGTCTGGAGTCTGCAGCCTGCGAAGGTGTCAAGATGTCCTTGTGGTACCTGGGCTACAGGACCTACCAACAAACCTATGAAGATCTGTTATTAAACCTGATCAAGCTGTGATAATCCTTCCAGAACTTCCACTGAAGTGTGACCCCTTTCCCATAAAACAATTTTCACCCCGTCAGGGTATCCCGAGGAGCGAAAAAAAGTAGAGTGAGAAGCAAATACAGGGAGTTGCTTTCCGGCAAACGGAAGGAATGCAAAGTAATGTGGAAAATTTCACAGACGGTCCGATGTTTGGGCTTCAAGTACTTGTAACAAACAGATTGAAACAGTAATCATGCTTAACCTAAATACAGCATGGTGCATCTGAAAATACCACGGACTGTTAACGCTGGAGATTATGCTAGTGGCTTCTAAACAGCCTGGGCTCGGTAATCCAATTATGTGAGTTCAGGACTAAATGGCCAGAGCTAAAGTAGCAAGAAACGCCAGAATTGAGACAGGAAGTGGAGCTGGACATGTTTAGCACCTTCATGTGTTTAAAGGCCGAATATTTGACAAACATTTTAGGTTTTGTTATTGAGAGATGAAGAGTTGACTGTTAAGACTTAACACAGATGGCTGTTAAGACTTTCCTTGTTGAACATGTCTAGGAGGTACTCTGATGAAACTCAGGAATACATTTCAGTCGCCCTCACCAAAACAAACACACTGACATCAGTGCCAAGCCTGAGGGGCAAATCTAAGCAGTGAATCGTGACTAAAATTCAATAAGAGGCAGATAAAAACAATAAAGCGGGAGGACTGGATTCAGCATGTTCGAATTAGAGATTTGGTCGACCGCGAACGGTCCACTTCTCTGCCTCAACGAGCGCCGGCTCCTGTCCAATCAGACACCTGCTGAGTGAGGCGAGTCGGGCAAAATGCTCTGAACGTAAACCTATTCACCTTGCAACCTCCTTAGATGACCACCCGCAGAGCAGTGCATTTGCGAGCAACTCGGACAGCAACAGGAAGAGTCGGAGAACAAAACGTCCTGAAAAACCAACAACATGATGTAAAAGACTTCAATAAAAGTGGTAAGTGGCCACTTATTTCTGATTGCGTTTGTGTTGTTGGCAATATAGTGTGAAATTGCAGCTTAGTAAAGCTTTTTTGAGCTCCGTCCAGCTCGGCTGTGAGGGCTGAAATGAGTCTGATTCCTTCAACCGTACATCCCAGCAGGTGGGCCTGACCTTAAACCCCAAAGCTGCTGCCGGTATAGCCGAAACACGATAACAATACGTCACATGGAGCCCTGGAGAAAATGGAAAAGTAGAGAAAATTTGAAATATCACCACCAAAAGCTATAACTGAATCAACCTAAAGGTCTGACTCCATAGGAATGAGTCGTTTACTAGTCTAAGCGGGGCCGTTTCTCATCCGAAAACTGAAGGGGCCAGATGTGAGAACAGATTTGCCAATGCAAATTTTGTCCTTATCAACGTGAAGACTCAGAGGTCAAACAGCTTGACGGACAAGCCATTTGTGGAAAGGGTAAAGAAATAAATTTTATTTCAGATAAACCGCTTGGAATAATTAGAGCATCCAGATGAAGCAGGCCTTCATTTCCCCTCACCAAAACCAGCTCCATTTGTCACGATAATGGATTTTTGGTTTTCAGGCACAGACACATGCAGCATTCATGATGTTTCTCGTAGTTATTTAGAGAGCTGCAGCCTTTTTCTTCCTCTAGTATCAGTCAATACAGTTTTCCTGTGATGACTGGGTAATATGAAGTGCTTTTCCCTGGGGCAAGCTTACATTTAGCAGATTTTACATTAACAGCATAATCAGCCCTGAATTGTATGGTTGTGATTTGAACATCAGAACAACAGGTCGTGTCTAAATTGAGATCTCGGCTACGGAAGTTTCCTAACTAGGGCTGTGTATTGGCAAGAATCTGGCAATGATACAGGGGTTGCGATACGATATATTGCAATACTGTAAGCAAGGCGATTTATTGGGATATTTTTTATTTTAGGAATAGGATATATTTTTAGGAAAGCTGTCATTAAGTGCACACCACTATATGAAAACTGTAGCAATAAATCAATAAATACAATTGTTTAACCAGACCACACTGGGATCTGCATTTGCAATAATCAGTCCCTGGGGGGGGGTATTTGATAAAAAGCGACCATACATATTTTTAGACCCTGCTTAAAGGTTCACAGTTTAAGTTTACAATTGTAATATAAAATGTCATAACATTTTGATCTGAACAAAAAATGACATCGGCTTAGTATTAATGAAAAATAAAGTGCTTGCTGGTTTCCTAAAGAAAACAAAACAATTGTAAAACAATAAAATAAATACAGATGTTGAATAATCTCAGAACCTTTCAACTTGGACTTTTCAGCTTGTATTTATGCTCCACGTGGAATCGCCGAGACCGAGAATCGCCCCAACTGCACAAAACGCCCCCAGAGAGAAAGACGACGCCCGCCGCACCCGCGCAAAGACTTTTCACACAGGACGCGACAAGCGGTCCGGATGTTACCACAAAAGCCCAAATGACGCCACACTTCAGCTTTGTGCACCTAAACGAGAGTTGGAACCATTCTTTCATCCTCCATTACTGGCAGCAAACTATATTAACGCTAACATTTGTGGTGTGCTCTAATGCTAGTATTTCCGGTCACTCTTTAAATTCAGAGATGAAGACTGCTCTCTAGCGGTCAGGACATGAACTCAAAACAAAACAACTGCCATGAATCTTGTATAATTTATTTATATATTTATCCCATTTTTGAGAATTGATACAGTATCGCCAAACAACATATCGCGATACTGTATCAATATTTTCTTACACCCCTATCCCTAACACTGCACTTCGACTTTCAACTTATAGTCTTTTCATGGTTCTGAAAGCAATCTTTTATGCTCTCCAAAGCTGCATGTATTGGTTTTAAAAAGAACAGTAATATTATGAAATATTAAAATAACAGTTTTCGATGTCAGCTGTGTTAAACTGTATTATAATTTAAAGATTTGTTGTATTATCTCGGCTAATGTTATGAACTATACAGGAGCTTTATACTATTAGCTATTACTTTTTATTCAAGGTAAAAATTAACAACAGAGCCTATAACAATTTGTATATACAAAAATATTTTTTTCCTGTTTAAAAAAAGGTTTACAAAGTAGCCATCATAACATGGTTTCATGACAGATTTAATATATTAAATAATTAAGCACCACTAACAGGTAGGGCTGTGCAACTAATCGCATGCGATTCTCATGCGCATATCGTCAGTAAAGCCGGCTCCGTGATTGCCATTAAATCTCCATCACCGGTTTTCAAATGGAGCGTCAGTTAAAACACAGAGCCGTAATTCACTGACAAGCTAGACAATATCGCGTTCATCACATATGAATCACATTCGATCATGAACGAGATATCGCATAGCTTGTCAGTGAACTACGGCTCGGTGTTTTAACTGCCGCTCAATTTGAAAACCGGCGACGGAGATTTACCACATCAAAATGGCATTTATTTATTTTTTTATTCCCCGATAAAACAGACAGAACGTGAAAGATGAGAAATAGTTCTTGTTGAAAGCAAGAAAACAAAGTTGGCGTGCTATATAACGTCTAATGTTTTATTCACGCATCAACTGGAACGGTGTAGACTAAAATATCTATTTTGGGATTTAAGAATCAATATTGATTCTAATATGCTGATTTGGTGCTCAAGAACTTCTGCTTCTAACAATTATCTTTACTGTCACTTTTGATACATTTAATGCATTTTTTTATGCAAAAAAGTTACTCTACTCTAAGTTACTTTGAAAGGAAAAGTTAAGTTTCCTTTAAAAAAAAAAATTACTGACCTCAAACTTTTGAATGGTAGTGTTGTCACATTTTTTTACGTTCCCAGATTAGTCATAATATATGCTCTATATTATATGCTATGTATAATACCTATCATATATATGTTCTCTAATTTAGGTAATGAAACAGCTGTGGTTTTTCATTTTTGAAATCTGTGGATGAAAAATTATGCCATTGGCGTAACAAATCAATCTGCATAACTTCGCTATTAGGCTGGATAGTAAAAAAAAACAAAAAAAAAAACATCCTAAATAAATGCTAATTAACGATGACAGGAAACCTAATTAGGAATTCCCATGGCTGATGTACTGTAGCCTATGGAAACACAATGAGACTGCAATCTGATGAAGTCCAAGGAGGCCAGTGAAGGCTTTTCTTCATCCTGTGTTCTGCAGCTCGTCTCAGTGCTGATATCCCTGCAAATATTCCAAAGACGGATAGAAACAAAGCCTGAAACAGGTTCCTCTTGAGACCTCTGCCTGTTCTTTCTTCTCTTGCTTTCTTCTGTCTTTCTGTCAGGCCTCTTCTGAACAGCATAACTCATAAAAAATAGACAATTCCTGTTAAATAGTTACGGGTCTAATATGTTTTCACAGCACTAGGTATGTTCAAAGAACTGTCATATTCTTTATGTATGGCTGCCATTTTACCTTACTGAAATGTAAAAACAGCAAGTGGAATTTGAAGGAAGTAACTCAAGGGATAGGAGATAAATTGGCCTTGCTTTTAATAGTAGGGAAATCTGGTCCACTGGGAACAAGGCGGCCATGAGAGCAGGGGGAGCTGTGAGTCATTCGTGCAAATGTACCAAAAAAAATATTTTAATTGGCTGGGTCTGCTAAAGAACAGCCGTATCTGCTATAACACCGATTAACTGCTCAACCAAGCTCACAAAATTAACAATACAAACAGGTCATTATGTGGGTGAAACACTCCGACGTACCTGGTCATTACCTGATTAAACCTCAAGTGGTGCTCTGCGCTCCTTAACAATTCTCACTCTTCTGCCACAATTACAAATCAACATACACACGCTGATGCCATGTGACGGGATATGAAGATGCAGGGAGTAAGGATGTGCAACAGCGATTGAGTACTCAAGTACTCGGCCTTGACAGCGACGATCGATCATGAAAATTATGATCAAGAAAAAAAAAAAAGCAAAACACTTCTGATTGGTTATTCTGTAGCAGCACTTTAGGCGGCACCCTGAAGCCTGTGTTATGCTTTCTGTGTGAGCAATTACGCAGACTGCTTGTATTTATACTACCGAAAGCGTACGCTGGTGGTCTGCTCTGCGGACGTGTTCCATACATGCGCAGTAGATCAGCTTGAACAGTAAACAAACATGCAAACAAACAACTGCCCAGAGTTATTGCACATCTGGCTGACTTTTTATTGATGGATTTTATATGTTTTATTGATGGATTGTACAGGTTCGGGTAGCAACAGGCTTTTTCACGGGCTTCTGCAAGCGCAGTTGGTGCTTTTGTAGACTACTGACCGCGTGTACTTGTCTGTGCAGTCACAAAAAATGGGAGGCACGCAGATGTCCACACAGAGCTTCCACGCAAACGTGCTGATGATTATTTTTACATCACGCATGGACTTGCGCACGTGTAAAGTCTAGCACAGGCTTTAGCTCTCATTGTTCAGCTTGCCAAAGCATGCAGTCCAAAATATAGATGAGAGAAGAACGTCATTAACCAGATATGTATGTAGCTAACGCAGACATGACTTATATGACTTTAAAGACGTTCTTCTCGTCTATATTTTGGATGTGCTGGGATATTAACATTTAATAAAGGGGACCTATTATGCAAAAATCACTTTTATAAAGGTGTTTAAACAGTTGTGTGGCCACAGTGTGATAAAACAACCAGCCTATAATAGTAAAAATCCACTCACTCATTTTTTTATCTCTTTCAGAACGAGCCGTTTCAGATTCTCCCTCTGTTCACATCACTGAGGGGAAAAAGTCCCACCATTTGTGACACTGCCATTTAAGCATAGACACAGCCCTGAGTGAGAAGCTGCGGTCCGCCTCCGCCATTACTGATTACTTGCTGTAGCTGCTTGAGATATACAATATCAGCAGCAAAGAGGCTTCTCAAGTGTTGTGTTTTGGGATGGAATAACGAACATAGGAGTCTCCAAAGATTTCTTCCATCTGAGCCGCTGAGGACAGTGGTTAAATCAGCAGCATAACCTGCTCGATCTTGCAGGTTTGCACTTCACAACATCAGAAAGATCAGGCCCTTTCTGACAGAGCATGCTGCACAACTTCTTGTCCAGGCCCTTGTCATTTCTAGGCTGGACTACTGCAATGTTCTTCTGGCTGGACTTCCATCAAACACAATCAAACCTCTACAAATGATTCAGAATGCAGCGGCACGACTGGTCTTCAACGAGCCCAAAAGAGCCCATGTTACATCTCTCTTTGTCTCCTTGCACTGGCTACCAGTTGCAGCTCGCATCCAGTTCAAGACACTGATGCTTGCATATAAAACAACCATCCAAGTACACACACACCTGGAGCAGAGGACACTGTTCACTTAGGAGAAGCTCCAGCACGACCACCGCATGTAACTTTATACATGATTAACTTGTTTGAAACACGCTGAATTATATTAACATTTACTATAGAACCATTATTTCGCCAATAAACATCTAAATAAATACATCTCTATCGAAATTAATTATTTATTTTCTCCACAAGCGATCGCAGTTTGAGTATAGTTCTGTGTAAATAGATAAACCACGCTGTCAGCAGTTTTCATAATTTAGAATGACAAAAACATTTGAATAATTCTGATAAAACATGCCAGTTGAGAAATGCAATAAAATACGATGTTTTGTTTGTTATAGCTTATTTAAATATTCCAGAGAATATTATTCAGTGAATTAACATTATCCAGTGCATTATTATTCACTCTTTAGCCTATTAAACAGCTTATAAACCTAAAACTGTAGTTTAAAATGAAGTTGATATTTTGTTTGAGTTTTCCCTCTTTTCCTTAGGTTTTAAATAAGCCTGTAAGCGCCGTCTGCGTTTACTTTGACTTTAATATCAGCAGCAATTTAGGCCAAGCAGTGTTTAAAATAAAAACAGCAAATACTGTGGAACCAAATAAATGAGAAACGAATGTTTTTTTTTAACATTATCACTTAGATCAGGGGTAATAGATCGTATTCACCTCTCTACGTATTCTGTAGGAGAAATACGGTTCTCATGGCGCTGTGAATACAGACTGAACGGCGGCTCAAACCGCTGTATGAGTACATGATACACAAACTACTGCTCTCGCTGGATAAAAGAAGCCAGTGTCACACTAGTACACACAAGTTTGGATGGGCAAGTTTTGTAATCAAGGTAAAGCTGATTACAGTGACATGATCGTGCATTAGGCACGCGTTATGTCCGTTATAAATGATGCACAAACGAACCATGTATGTGCGCTCTCGATCATAACATCATATTTCTGCTTGAATACAGCTCAGTATATAGTTGAATACAGCGACGTGAATAGTGAATAATAATAAAACACTATTTTATTTATTATTATTAAATTAATGCAACATAAAGATACATCACAACAAGCCTTTTTAATTATTTATTTAATGTGTATTTTATCATTTATTTACTTTTCACTTGGTAGATCTCAGTGAGTTTTCTCCCAGACTAAGATTATTGTCAGACTCAGAAGTCAACATTAAAACGGGCGCTTTTATACATTTAGTTTTGAAACTCTTCCGCATCGTCTTGTCCGTTTCACCTCACTTTTCTTGTCAGTCATCTCTCTTCACGTGATAAATGAAATCTGATCTGTGATGTAGAGGTCTGCGCGGGACTATTTTAGGTTGTATTCCGCACACACCCGCTCCCGCGATATATTCTGTTTGTTCACATTTCTGCTGAAAGAAAGAGAGCTAGGCTAACAAATAAAAGTTTAGTCTGCACAAATGTGTATTTATTTTATTCGTCTTGTCAAGAGTCTTGAATGTATTGACTGATAAATGTCAATAAAATTTTGCTGCCAACACGGAATAAAGTTTCAGAGGAAAAAAGTTATACAAAAATTGTAATACCTATTATAATATGTTTTGTCAGGATATAATTCGTTTATGCTAACATTCAGCCTACAACACAATAGGAAAAAAATGTAGGTTTAGCCTAATAGCTATTTTATTAGTCTTGTCAAAATACTAAATTCATTTAACATCTTGCTGTTAACACAGTGAAAAGTGCAGCAGAGAAAAAATAAATAAATTCGACACAGTCTGTCATTTAAAATGATAGGATAAGCATAATACCAAAAAAAGGAAAGAACTGCACGTCCTTCAAGGACAGCGGAGAAAGAAATCCCGCAGAGTAAGAAATCTGGTCGGGACAGCCGCGGCAATGCAGACCTAGACTGCTGTGATGCAAGACTCTCGTTCGTTCGTTCGGTGCGCTGCATTTAGCAGCCGCGTTCAGTTTTAATTTTAGTGTCCTCTATCTGAACAAATTTATTTTTATTACTATAAAAACAAATCTAAATGAAGGTGGGGGACGGTGCCATGGTGAGCAAGTGATGTAACAGTGTTGCGGCTTAACACCAGTATAACCGTCGTCACGTCTATCGCGGCAAGCCTACTTCACTCTGTTATTTATTTACTTTATAACAGTAAATAAATATCGGTTCTGAATATCGGTTATCGGTTAATAAACGTATAAATAATCGGTATCGGTTATAAAAAAATCAATATCGGTCGATCACTAATAATCACTCTCCAGAACATTCTCTTTCACCGTTCCTGGCTGGTGGAATGATCTTCCCACCCCCATCCGGACTGCTGGATCCCTGTCAATCTTCAAGCAACAACTGAAAACTCATCTCTTTCAACACTACTTGACTTCATCCTTATAGATTTTTTTTTTTTTACTTTCTCTCCTTCCCTTGCTAGCTTGTATTTATTTGAACAATGCCTAAGACTTGGTGTTAGGGGCACTTCCTCTGTCTGTTTGCCTCTTCAAGATTAATCGCTTTATGTATTCCCCCAATTGTAAGTCGCTTTAGATAAAAGCGTCTGCAAAATGATTAAATGTAAATGTAAAGTGAAAGTTCACCCAAAAATGAAAACTGTCATCATTTACTCAAGTAGTTCCAAACCTGTATGAATTTCTTTGTTCAGCCGAACACAAAGGAAGATATTTTGAGGAAAGTTTGTAACAGGCTGTTTTGGGGCACCATTGACTTCCATTGTAGGAAACAAAATATACCATGGAAGTCAAAGGTCCCCCAGAACTGCTCTGTTTCCCACATTCTTCAGAATATCTTCCTTTGAATTCAGCAGAACAAATACATTCATACAGGTTTGGAACTACTTGAGGGTGAGCAAATGATGACAGAATTGTAATTTTTGGGTGAACTATCCCTTTAAGTTTCATTGCCTAAGGAAATTGGTCAAAAATTGGTAGAGTCCCCAATACATGTAGGGATCAGTATAAACACTTTGTGTGCAAACATGTGTATTTTTTCCAAATTGCCTTTCTGAAAGAGATCTTGGCACTCTGTGAGGCCAATGATGCTAAAGCTACCATTGTCTCTGTCTGTTTTCACTGGTGCGGTCTTCATGAATGATCGTGAATAGGAATGTGGTAGTTAAAAGTTGCATATGAAAGCAATGCGAGTCGATTGCTTGAGTTTATTGAGCTCATAATCACGAGTGGGACTCAAAGTATGTGATAGCATGCCATGCACCATGAGATGTTATTTTTATCGCGCTGTGGTCCTTATCTTTGTAATTCATAAAAGTAAATGTATGATACACCGTACAACCATATGATTGACTTTGAAATGGAGTATGTTTTCTGTAAAAATAACAGGCTTGTACTAATTGTGGAATGTTTATTTGCAAAGGCTAGCCCGGCTAATGCGGTAGCTTGAAGGAAGCTCTTCACCGGGAGCACCAGCTCATTTGCATTCATTTAACATACTCAAATACAGCGTGTTTTGGCTCATACCTTAAAAGTGGCAATTTTATCAAGCTATAAAAAATGATCTGTCGGGTATTTTGAGCTAAAACTTCACATACACACTCTAGGGACATCAGAGACTTATTTTACATCTTGTAAAAAGCAGACTAATAGGTTCCCTTTAACATGCTGAATGCACTGCATATTACCAGTGTTTAGTTTTGCAAATGCAAATTAGTTATTTGAGATGGTTATATTGTTTTTAGATATTGTCTTTTTTTTTTAAACACTGGTATTATAGTAATGCAGCAGTGCTTTTTTGTCATATTTGTTCAACAGGAGGCCCCCTTTAATTAAAAGTGTTTTCATTCTTCATATGGCTTTGAAAACTCAGAAGCGATTTCAGGAATCACTTGATAATGTAGATGAAAATATAGCACAAATCTGCCACAAACATAGCATTATAATGAGAAATTTATAGAATGTGAAATCGATTGTAAATTCCTTGCCCGTGTTTCAGCGCATTTCATTTTCATAACAGTCCTCAGATATTTGAATTATCTCCATTACAGCTATGCCCCACACAAGCCCCGCTGCCAGATTCCCAAAATGTCCATCCCTAGCAGGGAGTGCAGTATAAGCAGTGCTGACACACAAGAGGAAGCTCTGATGGATGGAGAGGAATGTGTAAAGCCTATTATGAAGGTGTGGATTGGAAAGAGTTAGGCAAGTTACAAGTCATAAGGGAACAAGTGAACTAGATTTACAAAAGTGCTATTGGAACTGCTTGTCTGAAATTCACATAGGTCAAAGATGCCTAAACAACAGTCAAAAATAAATATATAAATACAATTAAATTAGAAAAAAATAATAATTACATAAATACTTCAGGTTTTGAATCAATAAACATCAAAAGAACTGCAGGAAAATGTTACGAATAAAATTGTTTTATATTATCTTTAATATTTATCCTCCATGTCAATCAAATCTACATGCAAGTTGGGTGCATGTACAGTTTCCAGAAAGTACAATGGACATTTGAGACTAGTATTTTACTTTAATCAAAGTCTTATTCCATCTGGATATAGAAAAAAGAAAAAGCGGTGCATGGCGGGGCGGCGAGAGATCTAGTGGAGCTACGGCTGAGACGGAAGTGCTGAAACCGAGAGATAAATAAGTGACAGCTGGAGCTTTTTGCACTTCCACATCTAATGTACCCTGTCAAAAGCAGCCAGCGGAGAGATGGATCGAGATCACAGACCTGAATACCTGCACTTATCGCCACTTATCACCTGCGCTCGCGTTTCTGAGGTTAATGCGAGAGGCATTTTGGGGCCACGTGCTGCCATCTGAAGACTTCATAAGCTTGGAAGTTTGAAACAAACAGCTTCAGAGATTTTTCGCAGGGTTTATTCCTGGCCTAAAAAATATGCATAGCAACTGTGTCGCAGTTTACGCTGACTGATCCTGGCTGGAAGCTGGAAATAAAGTAAACAATGTTTTGTAAGGCAACATGAGGCCCCGTGTTATTGGGCCCCATATTGTACAGAAGAAAATGCTTGTCATCCTCTATCAGAGGGAAGGAAGATCTCTTGCTAATAGCAGGTGCGTCGAACGTCTGGAGTATTTGCGGGAATGAATGGAAAACAACTCATTTACCTCAGAGCAAGAGAAAAATTATGCGTTTGTGGCTAAGTAATACTGCTTTATGTGATGCTCTCTAAAGCTTCCTTTCTCCGCTTGTTGCAGTAAAATTGTTGTGGCGGCCCAGCACAGCTGGCAACAGGTGTGGTGTTAATCGCCATATGACTTCCATCACGGTAAAAAAACGGTGGCAAGGACAATCTGAAAGCAAGAAATAGGCAAATTAGTGTAATGGAAAATGGCGCATTAAAAACTCATAGAGAGCTCTTTGTTGTCGGGAGGAATGGCGTTTGCATTATGCGAATGGTACACAATAGCCGTGTCACTCAGCACAGCACGCCGGCATTAAAGATGCATACTACGGTTTCAGTATTGTTTGGCGAATGACAAAAGAATGCCATGTGTATTTACAGTAAAGATGTCTTCTGACAGAAACAAATGACTGTGGACCAAGTGAAGATGATTAATTTCCTCTGCCTACTGTAAACAAGTCAAATGCATTTTTAATCATTCCAGAAAAATAACAGTAATAACGAGCCATCGGCCCACAGAATTCTAATGAGCTGCGATATGTTTGAGTCTTCAAGACACAACACTGAGGAATACCCGTGTTTCCCACCCCAAATCACTCCTGAAAGAATATATGGAGACGACTACAGAAAAACTGAGACTGAAGGAAGGTCTGGGCAGCAGTTATGATGAAACAGATGTTATGATCATTAGCACTGACGGCATCATTTATCCTGCTCTGCCCTGCCTGCGGAGCTCGAGCGAATACTGCACAGTTCATGTAATTATGTTGCTTAAGCGGCTTTTATCAGATTGCCATTGTTTGGGATTTGCTAGGCAACTAAAATGAGGTAGTAGGGTTTAGTCACATGGTTTTAGTGTAAACACGCACTCAATAAAAGCACCTACGCTTATGTCATTTTTATCCTCAGAACTAGGGATGGGTACCGAAACCCGGTATTTAATCGGTCTCGGGGCTAAATTATGAAAGACCGAGTATCGATAAGCTCTGGACGTTAACGGTTCTGTTATCGGTACTGGAGAAATTAAGAAACACACATACATTTATTATTGCTATATATATATACACATTATCTTGCAAATTCTATCCCGCCAGAGTCACCAGCTGTTTTTATATGCAATAATATTCAAACTCTTGTCTATGATGCATTTTTTGCTATTCCCAATTCAGATCGCTGCACCACGTGGATGACTTTCAGCATTCAACACGAAAGCCCTGTTTATGATAGAAGAGAACTAACCATTAAAACATGCTTACACTTTAGGCCTGTGGCTGTTATATTAAACTGAGTTTATTTAATGTTTTTTAGCTTCTAAAGATTATAGCCGTGTTTTTCTAGCACAACTTCCTTCTCTTCACAGCTGCGCCGCATTCGCTCCTCCCTGACCAAAACTTAACGTCAGAATCAGATCAATCGTCTGTCGATTGTTGTAAAATGCCATCTTTACATTTACTAAATTGCTGGACATGTTTGATAATAAAACGTTGAAAGTACAATCCACACGAGAGACGCTGTTCCTCAGGCTGAAGTGTGTGTGCGTGTGTGTGTGTGTGTGTTTGTTACAGCCAGCTCAAAACAGACAAGCAAAGTACACTTTAAGCTTCGGGCGCGTCCAAACGATCAAATACACACAAAGCATGTAAAAACGGCTGGCTTGGAGAGTATTCACTTAAAACAGTTTATATCTTAAAGTGAACGAGAACAGTTGGGAGAAAATTGTGTGTCAATATTTTGTCTCAGTGACAGATTGGAGCTTCTTCAATGTTAATCAAAGAACAAAATACAAAGACAAAATCACTCACAGCTCTTAATCTGAATAAAGTTATAGCTTTAATAAGCATTAATCTATCAATACATACAGTGAAAACTATGCAGTGTTCATTTATATTTGATCACTTTTAGATTTATTTTGTAGCTATTACTTACCTGAACATTAATGTTAGTAGACCATCATAGATAAAAAAGCTACTGAAAGCACTGTTTTTTTTTTTACATTTGTTTTATAGTATGACAAATGGTATATTTGTCAGTTTATTTAACTTTGTTTCTTTGTTCATGTTCTTACTCTATCTTATCTTATGTATATAAAACACTAAAAATGCCTGCACACTGGTGCATTTACAAATTGATGTTTTATATTTATTTAACATTTCAGAATATAAAGCCATGTTAATTAAGCTGCTAATCTATCATAGAAATATATATTTCATACATATATGTGTATGTATGTATGTATATATATAAATAACAAAAAGTACCGATAAGAATACCGATAAAGTACCGGACCGATAAGCAGTATCGATAAGAGTAGTAATACCGTTAAAACCTTAACGATACCCATCCCTACTCAGAACAGTGCTTTGTGTATGTTAGGGCTCCAGACTGCGGCCGTTTGTCCCGCCTTAGTGCTACTAAAATGTGTTCGATTTTCACTCTTCACCAAAACCAAAGTGAGATTGATTAAGTTGCATAAAATTAAAACATAATACACACACAAGCATTTACAAAATAATAAATAACTGCAGACACACGATTTCCTTACAATTTAGTTTCGTTTGATTTCGTTTTACTACACATACTGAAGTGCACATAACGCTTGCTTTGATTCAACATCTACCATCTCACTAAATGAGGACATAAATACATGAACAACATCTCCAGAACTGCTCCGAGAGTACTTCATGATCATTTTACGGTTTTATTTAGAGAAAAAAAACTATTGTAAAAATCGTATACACAGAAATTTAAAAGGAATTCACGCAACCTGTCAAAATAATTTAATTTCCCTTGAGGAAAACATATTACTATAAATATACCAGAAATAGATGACTATTGTTCAGAAGAATATAGTTAATACTACTTGTTTTAAGACAGTCAAATAATTAGACATGCTTAAACACATAATTTGCTAACAATATAACAAAGTGAGAAAAAAAGAGAAAAACAATTAATAGGGCCCTAAACATATCATTTTTGTTAAACTTTTAATAAATGGATGTTAAATTGTATAAGTTTCAGAATTAATGCTTTTTTAATTAATAACATTTAATTTAACAATAAAGTTTGAGTCCAGAAAGGAATTTAATAATAATAAAAAAAAAGAATCCTGAAAAATAAAAACAGAAATAACTGATATAACCTAAAATTGACTTCATAGGGCGCTAAATAATATAAATTTAAAAAGAGCAGCCTGGACATACATGTTCACGTCATCCTTGACAAAACACATGAGCTATAATACAGCTGGACTAAAATTAAGTATTTGTGCAGCAATTGATCTCTGTCAAAGTATAGAAAAATCTACACAACATATGGGACTTGCCAGGGGTTATGTAAAATGAATTCTAGAGCGAAAAAAAAAAGATGAAAATCAATGTGTGATCCATTAAGGAGTTAAGTGCTGTGTTCTGACAGGTGGCTCTGTCCCAGGCTGCTCACGTCAATGATGGAAAACCGTCCGGGCGTAAATAATGTAGGAATAAATCAGCCAGAGATTAATCCTCTCATCGTTCAGGAGAGGAAACACAGCGCTGGACTAAATCACAGCAAACAACATCAGCTTCTGCAGCCGTCTATGAATCCGGCCATCCGCTTCACCCGTGCAGAGGAGCATGTGCAGTATTTGCATGAAGGCTGTCTCTCAAGATGATGAAAGATTCATCAAAGAGCCCAGTCCTGCTTTGAGTGCTAGCCAAGGCGCCGGAGCCATCAGCAGCTAGAGAAGAAAAATCACACCGCTTTTCAATTTTAGCACCACCCTCAACCCATCCAGGCGCTTTGTTATATGCATGTGTATATGCGAAAGGGTAATGAGAAACGGCCATGTTGCCTGGCAGAAGTAGAAACTATATTGATCTGAAGTCTCCCAAGAAAACCTAAACATAGTCTTCTCTATACAGATGACACAATGATCCTCCTCCAGTGATGATTTAGTCATGCAGTGTTAGAGGAATCCTATAACAGGTTTGGTCTCCAAAAGATTACATTTTCCAAAGCCCAGTAAGAATTTAAAGCCAGACATATTTCCTAAGATCTGTCGCTGCGGCTTAACAATGCGAGCGGCTACCTGAAGGCTATCTCCTGTAATCAACATTCCGCAGTTCAGGGCACACATTATTATGAAGGTAGGCAGGAGGGCGTCTCATTATCTTGAGTGTGTGAGATTACTACACTGAAGGACTTTCATCAGCGCTGTGCTTGAGTCCTGGACTCTGTGCTGCCCACTTTGTATTCAACCATGTCGTGCCTCCCCCATCAATACACGGTGATGAAACAAGCTTGCGTCTTGCTGAGAGAACAATAATGTAGTGTTCAAAGATGTATATCGCAGTTAGACCATTCTCAACAAGGGAGATAGCGGAGACCTCCACTGATATCTGAAACTATGTTTAACAACCAACCATTCACTTCAACAGAAAGCATTCCGTTTCGTCTCACACCCATCTCGTGTAACCCGTCATACAGAACCTCGGTGTAGGATGACATATAGAGGTCGTCTCATTAAAAGCTTTGGATTGGGCTGGGCGGTGTGATGCTATAATGTGTCAACCGTAGAGATAGTGCTATAGGGTTTGTGGGGCGTTCAATAGGCATGCATGCTTTATGTGAGAGCATTAGTGAAATACATTATTCTAGACTTATTCATTGGTTATAAATAATTTGGCTACACTAATTTAAGTGTCTTTGCTACAGAGTAATTATACATTTAAGTACCAAGTAATATTAATTAACTACATGAACTTACTATATGGCTAGATTAGGATTAGGTTTTGGCTTAGGGTACTTGTAATTATGCATTATTTATTGTTATACTAGTAAGTACATTACACTTTGAAGTCTGTGTAAAGAGAATGCACATATTTCTAAACACGATATAAATGTTAGAAATGTATTTCTGAAACACATTACAAAGACTCTGAAGTATGTAGTACTGAATTGTGGAGTTAAACCACAATCTGTGTTCAGGATTTTTGAACCCCTAACACTATAATAACTGCTTTGTACACTGAACAAAATTATAAACATAACTTGTTTTTGCCCCCATTTTTCATGAGCTGAACTCAAAGATCTAAGACTTTTTCTATGTACACAAAAGGCCTATTTCGCTCAAATATTGTTCACAAATCTGTCTAAATCTGTGTTAGTGAGCACTTCTCCTTTGCTGAGATAATCCATCCACCTCACAGGTGTGGCATATCAAGATGCTGATTAGACAGCATGATTATTGCACAGGTGTGTGCAATAATCCACCTACAATCCCGGACCTAAGACTCAAACCTTAACCAAAACTTAACTTTGGGTTACAGGTCCGACTCTCTAACCATTAGGCCACGACTGCCCCCTGTTAATGTTATATACATTCATACCATGATAAAATGACAATACTGTAACATTGCATACCTCTATTGTCCAGTGCTGTAACATTAACCAGAAATATTTGCACTAAAAAAGGCAGATTTATTTTTTTATACAAAAATTACGAATCCGGTTGATTTTGATTTATTTATTTTTTTATCCAAGATGTGCAATGATTTCCTATAAAACCAGATCAAAGACATGAAACCAAAGTAGCATTTCTCACAAATATATTTTCCAGTTGAAAGTTTATGTTTGGTAAGTGTTTGAAAGAAGCCTTTTATGCTTACCAAGACTGCAATTGTTTTGACAAAAATGCAGTAAAAACAGTAATTTTTACATCTTATTACAACTTAAAATGACTATTTCCTATTTTAGTACATTTTAAAATGTTATTTATTTCTGTGATCAAAGCGGAATCTTCAGCATCATTACTTCTGTCTTCAGTGTCACATGATCCATCAGAAATCATTCTAATATGCTGATTTGCTGCTCAAGAAACATCAATTATTAAAAATATTGAAACTTATGCTGCTTATTATTTTCGTAAACCATTTTTAATGCATCTTTTTTTCAAGAATTATTTGGTGAATAGAAGGTTCAAAAGAAGACCGTCGATGCAAAACTGAAAACTTATGAAACATTATAAATGTCTTTACGGTCACTTTTGACCAATTTAATACATCTTTGCTGAATACAATTATTTGTCTGTTCTGTTCTGCTGAAGGCTCGGTCTGCCTTACATCAACACAACAACAGAAGCACAAGCCAGACGAAGCACACATGGTGATCCGTTCCCTCTCCGGACAAAGCTCTGTTCAGCACCGCACAAATGAAAGCTTACACCATCACCGAGAGCACATTTGCTGCGGGACACAACGAGAAAGCCCCGAGTATCAGCAGAAAATGCCACTCTTTTGATCTGAATCAGATCCTTCACGTTCTGCCAAATGCTGCTGGGAAAATCTAATTTACAGGAGGGGAGATCGGAAATATGAGCAAAGTTCTGCATTAGCCTGATTCAATGAAGCCTTGGAAATGGCTTTGTGTGTGTGCTTCAGGTCACGCTTCAGAGTCCAACATCTTTTTTGGTTTCAAAAAGGCTTTCAATTTAGCAGAGTGGGCACAGAGCTTTCTGGATGTGCCGGGATCTCAGAATAAGCTCTAAGTGGGATGGCGTGTGTGTGTGTGTGTGTTTGTTTGACTTGGCTCAACGTCTGGGCAAACAGCCGGACCACCGGGGCAAGACAGACCTGAGGCCCCTGTGGCTCTCCTGAGAGGCCTATTGTGTCCTGCCAACTATAAATGTCACTGATTTCCAACAGCGTCACAGAGATTCAAGGAAACTGTCTTTAAACGTGCCGAGAACAAATGCCAACTACAAGCTTCCAGCTTCCTTCAGGCAGCTTGTCAATTATAGCCAGCTTGCATATCAAATCCTTTGGCCATAAGCACATATTCAGTCTGGTAAAACATGAAAAAACATCGGTACACTCCAGGTTTACATACCTCTTTGCCTGAGAGATAATAGGCGGACAGCAGGCCTCCAACAAAACGGATGTTCACTTCAAAGACGGAGATTTCGGCATTCTGAAGGAATAAAACACAGGAAATCAAAAAGAGGTGAATATTTAAGCTCATAAAAACACCGTAACTGGCTCACCTTGAACTGCAGACTGTAACAATAGAGGAGAAAAAAATGTGTTCTACAAACACACTTCGCCCTCACACACCAAATACAAAGAGAGAAAACAATACAACGGAGCTGATAATGCTCTGCTGGGATTGAGCACAGATACAAACAAGATCTCATAGGAGGGTGAAATCTGAGTGTTGATATTTTCTGCGGATCTGGGAAACCATGGCTGTTGGGGAAAGGGGGATCCTATGGCACATTTTACATGAACAAAAACATCACTCACAGGATACAGAGCCATAAAGAGAGGATGCATCTGAGAGTATCTTCAAATAATAATAATAATAATAATAATAAAAATTAAACAAAAAACCTCTTTAATATTATACTTTTATCTTATATGTATCTGCAGTTGAGAATATTTACAGCACTATTACATCTAGGGCTGCAACAACTAATCGATACAATCGATTATTATCGATTATGAATATCATCGACAACGATTCTCATTATCATTATTAGTCGGGTCTGCCCAAAGTGCACGTCCAACTTCAGCCGGTTTCTTAAATTACAGCACTGAATAACGCATTTCTATCAACAAAATACATCTAAAAATAGTGGAGGAAATAGAATGAGATTCCGCGGGAGAAGTACGTGATCCAAGCTGCCCAAAACATGAGAATTATTTATTTTGAGCTTTAAGTGTAAAGGCTTGCCTTGTCAGGCGCTGTGACATGCATGTGCGTCCTCAGCGCAAAAAACTTTCAGTTTACGGTCATATGTTTATATATAAATGTCAAAAGTTCACGCGAGCATTTCCATTTTTGCATAAGGGTCCGTCCTGACAGCCTGTGTTAGTTTAAAATACCGTATGGGCACGGCGGGCGCGTGCATGCGCATCAGACAGACGGAACACAGAAAAGGGGGTTGATTTAGTTTTCGATATTCGTGACACATTCAGCGATAAATGGCAATAACTCCAAATCGACTTGCCCCAAAAAATCTAAACAGTGTGACCGCCAAAAGGGCAAAGCTGATCATGTTTCACAGTCTTCTTTTTCATAGTTTTCGCTCTATGTAATAAGCACTAGCCCGCACAAGCCGTCTCAATGTGTATCAAGCCGGGAGAGCTCGCTCTCTGCGGAGCTTTCAGTAAGGGACCGTGGGGAAAGTGCATGTTTTCCTCTTTCTGCAGAGCTTTCAGTAAGGGACCGTGGGGAAAGTGCATGTTTTCCTCGTTTTTTGCTACAGCTCAATGGGCGGTGTTTTTGTAATCGCTTTTTAGTTAAAGGGCCTGTAGACATGAGACCAGTGTTAATCAATAGAAGGGGACAGTGGACATTTTTCACAACCTTCCATTTTAGGGAATTGCATGTCAAAAATTTACTTTCTTTTGGCGATAACAGCATGTAATTGTCTGAATATAAATATGATATGCTCCATAACCGCCTTTTACAGGATAAATAAATGACAGTAAGACATGACCGTGATCAAAGTGAACGTGTGCAGGTTCTACATTCCTCTCACCCGTTGTCTTAATTATCTTTATTATTATTTAATTTAAAAAAAAAGATTTAAACAACATTCACTATATAAAATTCTTAACAAATGTATGTAAGGTTTGTGCCACTGCTGCTCTAAACTAACAGCATTGGTGATTCCCAAAATCATGTTTTCGCTTTCTGTATTGGTTAGTCCTCCAAAATGCATAAGCTCTTTAGTAACAATAGTAGGCTATTTCTAATGCTATAATATAATTATTGCTGTTATCTATGAAAGAAAGGCAGAGCACTTTATAGTGTTTTTTCAGATACCCAATTACAGTCAAAAAGTACATAATGCAAGCAAGAATGCACGCTGTTATGAGGCCATTTTTGTTATTATAAATACGAATTAGTTGTTTCTGTTTGTAATTTTCCCAATAAATGACAATAACATTTTTTTTTTGACAGATTCCTAAAATATACGTTTTTTCTTTATGACAGGTGGTCTAATAAATTAAGCCCTGTATGTTTTCATAGCATTCAGGTTGGTTGAAGGACATTGAGCAGGAAGTGGAATAGTGTGTTTGTCAATAAAATACAATTGTATTTAATCCGGTTAATCAAAAAAATAATCGGCCAACTAATCGATCATCAAAATAATTGTTAGTTGCAGCTCTAATTACATCTGAAAATGTGATTTTAAATACATCGTTTTATACTAGTGCTTCTCAAGCAGGTGGTACACAATCTGGAATTATATATATAAAAATAATAATACAATATTTTTACTTTACCTGTAAGGTATATTTTAAAATATAGCCTATTCTAAATATATAAAACAATCTTTAAATATAAAATATATAATAATGGTGATGATGATTATTATTATTATTATAAACAAAAATTATACATTTAATTAGTTATTTTAACATTTTTATTGTATACTCTTATTTCTCTATGCTGACCTTATGTCTCATTCCAATTTTGTGTTCTCCTTCCAATTTTTCATGTATTTAAGACTCATGAGCAGCCCATATTTACAGTGTAAATGTATATACACTAATATAATATATATATATATATATATATACATACATACACACACTTTTGTTCTTAGTTTTTTTTTTTAAACACAGACAAATTTGACCCTCTATCAATTGCATATTTATTCTCTAACTGCTAGCTTCTCTTGTAAAACTAACACTAAGTTTCTTTCTTGTATATTCTATATACCGTTTAATATATACAGTGGGTAAGTATTCAGACCCCCTTTCACTCTTTGTTATATTGCAGCCATTTGCTAAAATCATTTAAGTTCATTTTTTTCCTCATTAATGTACACACAGCACCCCATATTAACAGAAAAACACAGAATTGTTGATATTTTTGCAGATTTATTAAAAAAGAAAAACTGAAATATCACATGGTCCTAAGTATTCAGACCCTTTGCTGTGACACTCATATATTTAACTCAGGTGCTGTCCATTTCTTCTGATCATCCTTGAGATGGTTCTACACCTTCATTTGAGTCCAGCTGTGTTTGATTATACTGATTGGACTTGATTAGGAAAGCCACACACCTGTCTATATAAGACCACAGCTCACAGTGCATGTCAGAGCAAATGAGAATCATGAGGTCAAAGGAACTGCCTGAAGAACTCAGAGACAGAATTGTGGCAAGGCACAGATCTGGCCAAGGTTACAAAAAAATTCTGCTGCACTTAAGGTTCCTAAGAGCACAGTGGCCTCCATAATCCTTAAATGGAAGACGCGTTTGGGACGACCAGAACCCTTCCTAGAGCTGGCCGTCCGGCCAAACTGAGCTATCGGGGGAGAAGAGCCTTGGTGAGAGAGGTAAAGAAGAACCCAAAGATCACTGTGGCTGAGCTCCAGAGATGCATTCGGGAGATGGGAGAAAGTTGTAGAAAGTCAACCATCACTGCAGCCCTCCACCAGTCGGGGCTTTATGGCCCGACGGAAGCCTCTCCTCAGTGCAAGACACATGAAAAAACACCTGAAGGACTCCAAGATGGTGACAAATAAGATTCTCTGGTCTGATGAGACCAAGATATAAAGGCCTTAATACTAAGTGGTATGTGTGGAAAACCAGGCACTGCTCATCACCTGTCCAATACAGTCCCAACAGTGAAGCATGGTGGTGGCAGCATCATGCTGTGGGGTGTTTTCAGCTGCAGGGACAGGGCGACTGGTTGCAATCGAGGGAAAGATGAATGCGGCCAAGTACAGGGATAACCTGACGAAAACCTTCTCCAGAGTGCTCAGGACCTCAGACTGGGCGAAGGTTTACCTTCCAACAAGACAATGACCCTAAGCACACAGCTAAAATAACGAAGGAGTGGCTTCACAACAACTCCGTGACTGTTCTTGAATGGCCCAGCCAGAGCCCTGACTTAAACCCAATTGAGCATCTCTGGAGAGACCTAAAATGGCTGTCCACCAACGTTTACCATCCAACCTGACAGAACTGGAGAGGATCTGCAAGGAGGAATGGCAGAGGATCCCCAAATCCAGGTGTGAAAACTTGTTGCATCTTTCCCAAAAAGACTCATGGCTGTATTAAATCAAAGGGTGCTTCTACTAAATACTGAGCAAAGGGTCTGAATACTTAGGACCATGTGATATTTCAGTTTTCTTTTTAATAAATCTGCAAAAATGTCAACAATTCTGTGTTTTTCTGTCAATATGGGGTGCTGTGTGTACATTAAAGAGGAAAAAAATGAACTTAAATGATTTTAGCAAATGGCTGCAATATAACAAAGAGTGAAAAATGTAAGGGGTCTGAATACTTTCCATACCCACTGTATATATTAGGGATGGGCATTTTAAGCAAATGTAATATTCGATAATCGCTGGGTATTATTCGATTACTATTATCGCAGCATGTACCCGCCCACCACACACACACACACAGAGAGAGGGGAGAGAGACCATCCAGGCTTTCAATCTGTATGATAACAAACTGTTTAGTTAATTAGAGAATAGTCTATCTTAACCCAAGAAAATTAATGGTTGTAAATTATGATTGCTGAAACATATTAATATAACATAACCGAAGGAGGCATTTATTAACAGAACATTCCGACGAGTATCAACTGCTCATAAGGCTAGGACATTTCTATTTTAAAATGAACATGAACATTCATATTATTAAAAAGAAAATCTTAAATCTGATTAATGCATCAATGAATATTAGGCGAAACATATTGGCGCTAAACAGAATATCATTCTTAAAGCATATTACACGCTAAAACATATTGTGAACCGCCTGAATGGCGGCACTTATTATGTGAACATTAATTTTAACGCCTGTCTTCATAACAATAACCTATTTCATAGATACAAATATATTAAATGAACATGTTCACATGCTCGGAAGACAGGAGTGTTGTTCACAATTAGTCTCTCTCTCTCTCTCTCTCTCTCTCTCTCTCTCTCTCTCTCTCTCTCTCTCTCTCTCTCTCTCTCTCTCTCTCTCTCTCTCTCTCTCTCTCTCTCTCTCTCTCTCTCTCTCTCTCTCTCTCTCTCTCTCTCTCTCTCTCTCTCTCTCTCTCTCTCTCTCTCTCTCTCTCTCTCTCTCTCTCTCTAATAGCTCTCTCTCTCTCTCTCTTGTCTCAGTTTATCTTTCTCAAATAAATAACTAAATAATTAACGTCATAATATTTTAAGAATAAAGTCAAAATTACGATAATAAAATCATGTTACATTGCCTGAAGTTAAAGTTAAAATTACACCTGTATACTCTGCCAAAAAAATAATAATAATAAGTGTGGCATCCAACCTGTAATTCTTCACATTTAACACGAAAAACAACACAAATATTTTGCATATAAATATAATATATCAACCAGTGGAATATTATTATTTCAGCAAAAAACGAATAATTTGAATGCAGGGAGTTCGTCACGGCTTCATTAATGGGAAACAGGACGTGAAGGCGGCAGAGAAGCAATCTGTGGAGTGCATCGTTTTGTTAACTTTGGTTTATTATTTTGAGTTGTTTGGGACGCTGTAGCAAACGGCCCTCTCACAATATATTGTTTAACAGGTCTATTGTTCACGCAATCAGGCTGAACGTATCGGAAGTTCTGTTCTCCGGCGTGGTTAGCGCTCACACATAGTGTGTGTGTGTGTGTATGTATGTGTGCCGCGCCCGAGTGCCGACAGTGCAGTTCGCGCAGGTACTGAAAGGAGTTGTCTTTCGCGCCCAAATGCTTTTTAATCGCTACATTTTAAACAAACAAGGCTTAAAAACGCATGCAAATGATACAATTTAGTGACCACCTGCAGTGGCCCGATCTGGTAAGTGACAAACCGAGCGTCCTTCACAACATCGGACAGTCTTTATTGTCAAGCCCTGTTACACCTTTAGAAAATAATCGCACAACCTAATCGATATTCTATAATTAAATAGAATATTCGATAATCGTGACCCATCCCTAGTATATATATATATTAAACAGTATATAGAATATACAAGAAAGAAACTTATATATATAAAACTTCCTACGTGTACTGTGTTAGGCTAACCAGGACTTGTAATGGCACTTGCATGTTGTTGCTCTTTTGTTGGTTTTGATTGCTTCTATAATGTCCTCATTTGTAAGTCGCTTTGGATAAAAGCGTCTGCTAAATGACTAAATAAATGAAATATATATATATATATATAATCTAAAGGTTGAGTTCGAGTCTCGGGCCAGCATGGATTATAGGTGGGGGGAGTGAATAACCAGCGCTCTTCTCTCTCTCTCCACCTTCAATACTACGACTGAGATGCCCTTGAGCAAGGCACCAAACCAAAAACCACTGCTCCGGGTGTGTGGCACGTCCTGATTTTGCTGAGTTAGATGTGTTCCTGGGCCAACATTTATTGTTGACCCTGGGACAACATTTTAAATCAAAAAATGTAATCTTGACCATTTCCCTACACCTAAACCTAACCTTACCCATGAGAAATCCCTAAAATCAGAGAATATTATAGATTAATGACACTGATGTACAAGCAACAAACACTGATTGTAAGCCTAAACTTCACAAAAATTATAAACTTGTTCATCAAATCTGATTGGTTAATAACAATGTTGTTCCAGGGTCAACAAAGATGTTGACCCAGGAACATGTCGTACTTGGTAAAATCAGGTTCTGCGGGTGTGTATTCATGGTGTGTGTGTGTCTGTTCACTGCTTTGTGTGCGCAGAAACATCCATTTGAGTAAAAACATTGCCTAGTGGCATTTAAAGCATTACATTCCAATGATACAATTTTCTTTGTTTTCTTGTTGGTACAGAATGCTAATTTAATAAAAATAATTGTATTAGGCTTAAAGTTTCAGAACCACAGTTTTAAACTATAAAAAAAAAAAAAAAAAAAAGATTCTGTGTGTTTGGACAACCTAAACTCAACTAAATACCTTAGAGCAGCAATTGTAGTTGGAAGAGTTTGCATTATATTGCATTAATTTTTCAGATACTGCAATCTAGCCCGGTGAAACCAGTGGCATGAAACCGCAAGACTCATTTAGCCTTTGCCAAGTAGCATCATACAATCTGACCACAGCAAGACGTCTGTAGTCTCGTCTGATGGTTTATGAGGGGAAATCTTTGCGTCTCTGCACCTCCTCTGGGCAACCAAACAATAATGACCCACTTATTGCTTAGCATAGGCGTCATGCACCAACAAAACAATTTAATACTGGTGCACAGGCGGCGCAGCAGAGAAATATCTTGCATCACATTGGTAAATATCTGGTTCAGGGCAAGATAAATGGCTGATGTCTTGGGGTGGTTGGGGGTGTTATGGATAGCCTCATCTCAAATGCTTAAACTGTTCCAGTGACAACGGGGCACCAGATGTTTCCAGATGATGTTTATAGAGGGATCTGTCAGAAACTGGCACAAAAAGACCATGACAAATACCATCTTGCACATGTTAAGTTGGGGAAAATATAAAAGGTGAAGAAAAAGTAGGAAAAAACATCAGGTAACCATTGTAAGCTCCTTGGTAAAACCGGTCAGAACCATTGGTGTAAATGGTACAGCCTGAGAATATCCTTTTGCTTGGCCGCCGTGAAAACCTCCACTGACTCTGCAATTATTGAATATTTTTATAATTATTTAGCTTAATGTAGTACACGTAGCAAGGTTTCTTATATAATACAAATAATAAAAAAACAGGTAGAATAGAAAAAGAATAGAGCGAGCTAGTCTTAGAGTCCTTTTTTGCTAAAAAAAAATCTATAAATTATAATATAATTAAAATAAATAATATAAATCTACTATATCAAAGTTATATAATATATATATATATATATTTTTGTATACTTAAAAACAAATTATATTATAATCTAGATTATGTATATAATAATATATATATATACACATCACATTTTTGTAATCAAAATCCCAATAAATAAATAAATAAATAAATAAATAAATAAATAAAATAAAGCCTGTTCAATGGCCTTAAGAAAAACTAAAAGACTATAAAAAAAAAAGCCCTGCAATATAATACATGGAATAAATCCGTAATCTCTCCAGCAAACCTCAGATGAGTCTGCACTTGAGAGAATAGAAACAGTTGGACACAATGAAGCACACCGCGCTTGGGTTCTGGATCTAATGGCGCGTCTCTGATTGTTAGGACTCATAAAAAGGGAAGGGATTTCTATTTTTAAGCTTTTGATGAATTTTTTCGATCCAGCAGCGGTATGGTGTCTCTGTCTGAAAGGTTATCTCACTCGGGTTCGAGTCCAGTTGGGATTTGTGGTCACTGCAACATAGCGGTCTTGTACAGCAGTGGGTGAATCTGACCTTCGATGATGCTGGCTTTTACAGGAATAAAAGAATCCCACAGCATAAAAGATGAGAGATCAGGACTGTTGATACAGTGAAGTGACTCTCCTCTTCCATTCTGCTCCAGGCTCGGATCTCTCCGTCAAGCAATCTGATCATAACTTGTAAAACAACGGAATGTGGTAATGAGGATTCAGGAATGACCTGATAAACCAAAAATGCTGGACAACTAAAATACTGGAGGATAAACAAAGATTAATCATATCTCCCAAAATAATCAATGAGTTGCCAAAGACATTGAACCGCTTTGGTAAAACCTTTGAAACCGATGATAATATAAGCATGATTCACAGATAGCCTTTACTTACACAGCTAAACACCTTTTAGCTTTTCAAAGATAACCGGATGATAGCGGAGGTCAAACGAAGCCGCATGACTAAACTTCCAATGGCTACAATTATTCTGCTAAAACAAGAGGCTTTTGTGCATCAGAAACGGGTTGCTTAGTATTCCAGAGACACGCTGAATATTAATAACTGTTTCACAGGGGATTTTTGTGGACTCTTTCATTGTTGGAATTGCTTGAGGGTAGAAAGAAAAGCCTTTCAATTAAAAGTTGTTTAACACTCTTCATTACAGGATTGGACCCAGATACAGTCTTCTCTCTTTCCTTAAATTGAGGCGCTAGGATGTACTGAAGGACTTCCGGTGCTTAACTAACGGAAAACCCCTGCAGAACGTCACCGTACAGAAGCAGAGAACCGATCGAACATCAAACAAAGCGTTATTTTTGTCTGGTTTATTGGCATATGTTGCATCTTAATTCGCTCATCAATTTTGTTTAGTTATTTCTGGAGTGATCTGCATGCAGCATTGATTCCCTTTTGCTATTCACTTTCTTCATGATTAATCAGATTCCTGCCTTCATTTGCTAGTCTCTGTCCTTCTATTTTCTTACTGGGTGCAGTTCTGAAGATGAAGAGTTCAGCACTTCTCATATTACTGAAGAGGTATTGACGTTTATAAAAGCCAGATAATTCCACCTCTAAAATCCAGTCCCATAAAAAGCAGAAAAACACTTTCCCATTAGAAATGTGTGTGAACTCTTCTGATAAATTATATTATAAATATAAATATAATACCGTTGAAAGGTCTCTGCTTATCAATACAGTATAAACAGCTATATTGTGAAATATTATTACAAATGTACAAATATTTTTTTACTTTAATACATATAATTTCTAATGCGAATTTGATGCTCAATAAACATTTCTTATTACCAATGTTGAAAACGGTATATTTTTGTGAAAATTATATTTTTTCCAGGAAACTTGGATAAGGTTCAAAGAACAGGATTTATTTAAAATCAATATTTTGTCGTATTATAAATTTCTTGGACTGCTTTTTTGTGTCAAGCTATTTTTAACCGAATTATTTTGAGAGTTAAATAAATAACAGTCCAGCTATCTTCAAGTCTTAAGTGCTTGCAAAATACGTTTGTGATTGAGTCTAAATAGTTTTTAACTGGCCCATCCATCGACACGTTTTGCATTACATTGTAACCGAAACAAATAACAATCTGCACTAAAACAAACCAATAAATCAAGCTAAGACTTGAAAACGCCGCTGTTTGTTTCTCACATTTCCTCTTAAAAGCTAGACGGAAAATTATTTCTCATAATAGGACTCATTTAAGTTAAGATAACATGGTCATTAATGAAAAAAAACAACATCTGGACTGAATTGTAATTTATGGAGTTAAACAAATTTGTGGGACTGGGAGTCTGGAATCAATTTTATTCTGAAAAAATGTCAGAAAGCATAAGACAAGATAGTTTATGAAGCCTTGAGATGCTTTTGGTGGCTCAGATGTGGAAAGTCTTCTCAAACATTAGCACCAGACTTGGGAGTAAGGGTCTTATTGGCTGATTTACAAAAGGCGATGCTAAAAGCTCCCAAAAAATGCGAAGGTTTATTATATCAACACTGAAGACGACAAAAAGTCCTCAAAGTTTCATTAAAAAAGTCATTGAATCTGTTCTATCATTAAGGGGCAAATTTGTAGCAAATACATATTTTTAAGGATAAAAACAATTTAATAAACCGGCTCAACAAAAAAATAGTATAAAAGGCTTGAGTCTTACCATGTTAAAGTCTAGGTTCCTTTCCACCCACTCGGTAGCAGCCTCAAACTCCTCATGCATCTCCATAATGTAGAGTGTGTCCAGCGCATCCACAATGGTGGCTCCTTTGAGACTACCTGTGGATAAATATGACAACAAACCATTTAAAATGGCTTCCTGTGGGGCTACCTCTAGGATCAGAGCCGAAATAAACCGATAGCTTTATGATAAAGACCTCAGAGCCTTTGAGACATGGACCCTAATGCCCTGCCTAAGGGAAAATCCTGTGTAGAGAGCAAACAAACCATGGCTACAACAAATAAAAACCTTGCAAGTTAACACCTTCAAAGGGAAGCCAAGGTTAAGACGAACAGATCTTACACAGGCCATGTCAGATTACTTCAGTATTTTATAGATCATGTGAAAACAAAGTTGATAAAAGAAAAGAAGATGCTCAAAACCTCTCTGGTGTTGTCAAAGACAGTGAAGAAAATACATTGACTCTTTAGTTCTATATGAATCAATTATTTACTGAATCAGTTCATTGTGAACAAAAAATCTGATTCACTAAACATTGGGAGACAATGACAACTCAAATATGAAACATGTTTGTGCAATAAAATGTAGCTAGTTAATATAATATGAAATTATTATAATACACAATAATAAATCAAACTTAATATAATACAATTATTACTATTTATTCAAAAATAGTTTATGAATTATTTTATTTTACAAATGTACAATTATTTTACTATTATAATTTCTTCAATAATAGTATTTTTATTTTGTATTATTTCATTTCAAATTTACAAAAACAATTTGATTGCCATTTCTATTATTACTTCAATAGTATTTTATTTTGTATTATTTCGTTACAAATTTAGACAAATGTAATGAAATTAAAACAATTTGATTGCTATTTCTATTATTATTATTATTCAAAAATAGCATTTTCATTTTGCATAATTTTTTTTAAATGTTTGCTGTTATTATTATATTTGACTACTTCATTAAAATATTTACATGTTTTAAATAATTAATAGTTACTTATTTTAGATTAATATAATTTAAATACATTTTATTAATAAATACGATAAAGAAAGATACGGCAGGAATTGATCCGTTTTGTCTTCTGTTTTTAATTGAAAACTGCCAACTTTATTTAGGTGAGTCTAAATGTGCTTTTTTCGAGATCAAAATTAACCCGATTAACATTAAAAATAACAAAGTCACCATAAAATCATGTAAGTGATGTTTTTCTTGTTTCAATCACCATATGAAAAAATAAAATGCACGAAAACACATCACTTCCACGAGTTATTGCCCAAACTTCAAAGGTCTGTTAAATTAATAAAACTAGAGGCATTTGTTAGCATTAATATAATTTTTCAATTCAATTATTCAATCCAATCACACTTTATTGTTGGAATTCACAGCGTGCATCTCGCATCAATTCACATCGATAATTACTAAACAAGCAATACAATAGACGCACCGTAATACACAAAAACAACAGTATATACACAAACACAGGGCTACAGTGCATTTGAATAGTGAGTCTTTTCTATTTTCCAGAGCCCAGAGGCCTATTTGAACCCCAATTCTGATTTATAAATTTTACAGACTGATACACCAAAGGTTTACATAACATAGCCAATTCAATCTAGCATATGCAACTCGAAGCCTTCTATTGGCAAAAATGTATGTTCCTCATACAAATAGTGCGAAGGGTCAGACAAAAATTACTACTATACTACTATAACTACTATAATACATGTTATTTACATGTGTGTGGGACAGAGGAGAAGGAGACATGGTCGCATCACAGAGTATGCTGGCTAGAGATCGACCGATATATCGGTTTACCGATATTTTTCCCGATATTTAAGCATTTTACCATTATCGGTTTTGAAAAAAAAAAATATCGGTTTTGAATTTTTTTTTTTTTTTTTTTTTTTTTTGTCGTCACATACATAATTATACAGAGCAGGCTATAACCAGCAGTGAAATTTGTTCTCTGCATTTGACCCATCCAAGTGTGCACACACTTGGAGCAGTGGGCACACACACACACCTGGAGCAGTGTTCACTCAGGAGAAGCTCCAGCACAACCACCGCATGTAACTTTATACAAGATTAACTTGTTTGAAACACGCTGAATTATATTAACATTTACTATAGAACCATTATTTCACCAATAAACATCTAAATAAATACATCTCTATCTAAATTAATGATTTATTAGCAAGCGATCACAGTTTGAGTATAGTTCTGTGTAAATAGATAAACCGCGCTGTCAGCAGTTTTCATAATCTAGAATGACAAAAACATTTGAATTCTGATATAACATGCCAGTTGAGCAATGCAATAAAATAGGCCTACAATGTTTTGTTTGTTATAGCTTATTTCAATATTCCAGAGAATATAACAGCTTATGAACCTAAAACTGTAGTTTAAAATGAAGTTGATATTTTGTTTGAGTTTTCCTCTTTTCCGCAGGTTTTAAATAAGCCTGCAAGCGCCGTCGCTTTTACTTTGACTTTAATATCAGCAGCAATACGGCCAAGCAGTGTTTAAAATAAAATCAGCAAATACTGTGGAACCAAATAAATGAGAAACGAATGTTTTTTTTTTAAAAACATTATCACTTAGATCAGGGTAATAGATCGTATTCACCTCTACGTATTCTGTGTTTAGGAGGAGAAATCACGGTTCTCGTGGCGCTGTGAATACAGACTGAACGGCGCCCAAAGCCGCTGTATGAGAACATGATACACAAACTACAGCTCTGCCGATAACAGAAGCCAGTGTCACACTGGTACACACAAGTTTGATGGGCAAGTTTTGTAATCAAGGTAAAGCTGATTACAGTGACATGATCGTGCATTAGGCGCGCGTGTCCGTTATAAATGATGCAAGCGAAGCGTGTATGCGCTCTCGATCACTCATATTTCTGCTTGAATACAGCTCAGTAGGCTATATAGTTGAATACATCTCAGTATATAGTTGAATACAGCGACGTGAATAGTGCATAATAATAAAACACCATTTTATTTATTATTATTAAATTAATGCAACATAAAGATACAGCACAACAAGCCTTTTTAATTATTTATTTAATGTGTATTTTATCATTTATTTACTTTTCACCCGGTAGATCTCGGTGAGTTTTCTCCTTAGATTAATGTCAGACTCAGAAGTCAACAGGCTAAAACGGGTGCTTTTACATTTGGTTTTGAAACTCTTCCATCTTGTCTTGTCTGTGTCACCTCATGTCTCTCATCTTGTCTATCTCACTCTTCTTGTCATCTCTTCACGTGATAAATGAAATCTGATCTGTGATGTAGAGGTCTGCGCGGGACTGTTTTTTTAGGTTTTATTATTCACACACCGCTCCTGATATATTCTGTTTGTTCACATTTCTGATGAAAGACAGAGATAGGCTAACAAATAAAAGTTTAATCTGCACAAAATTGTATTTATTTTATTCGTCTTGTCAAGAGTCTTGAATTTATTGACTGAAAATGTCAATAACATTTTGCTGCCAACACGGAATAAAGTTTCAGAGAGGAAAAAAGTTATACAAAAATTGTTATCCCTATTATAATTTGTTTTGTCAGAATATAATTCGCTTATGCTAACATTCAGCCTACAACACAATAGGAAAAAATGAAGGTTTAGCCTAATAGCTATTTTATTAGTCTTGTCAAAACACTAAATTCATTTAACATCTTGCTGTTAACACAGTGAAAAGTGCAGCAGAGAAAAATAAATAAATTGACACAGTCTGTCATTTAAAATGATAGGATAAGCATAATACAAAAAAGGGAAAGAGAATTGCACGTCCTTCAAGGACAGCGGAGTAATAAATCTGGTCGGGACAGCCGGCAATGCAGACCTAGACTGCTGTGATGCAAGACTCTCGTCGTTCGGGTGCGTTCAGTTTTAATTTTAGTGTCCTCTATCTGAACGCAATTTATTTTTATTACTATAAAAACAATCTAAAGGACAGTGGGGGCGGTGCCATGGTGAGCAAGTGATGTAACAGTGTTATGCGGCTTAACACCAGTATAACCGTCGTCCGTCTATCACGGCAAGCCTACTTCACTCTGTTATTTATTTACTTTATAAAAGTAAATAAATATCAGTTCTGAATATCGGTTATCGGTTACATAAACGTATAAATATCGATATCGGTATCGGTTATAAAAAATCAATATCGGTCGATCACTAATGCTGGCCATATCATACATCACAGCACATGGCACACAGTGTTCGGAGGAGAATGCTGGGGTTGGGTACCGAAACCCGGTACCAACACGGCACCGGTACCCCTCATTTCGGTGCCATGCCTGAGCGATCGGTTGAAATATTTGTCCTTTGTTTCTCCGAAACGGACGTAAGAAGCATCATCACCGGCACCACACGTGAAAAATAATTTCCCGACTGAGAAAATGCACTTGAACTCAATTAAAAAATCTCTAATAATACAAGTCCAACAAATCTTTTTAGTAACGCGAGTGTGCGGTTTTCACATTCTGACTTAAAAGCACAACTCGGGAAATGAGAGCATCCGAGGAGCGCGGGAATGCAGTAATTACACTTGCTCTGACGACCTTCCATTAACTAGCTAAGCTACTACTACTCCATGGGCTACTAATACATCGATTAGCTATGGATTATAAATGTACCTAATTATTATGAAAATACCCGAGATGGCTTGAATAACACCAATAAACTATACATAGTCGTATTTGTGTGTTTATTGTATTTATTTTATCATTCACAACGTTTATATCTTCTGTTTACTTATCCATATCACGGTGGAAAAAGAGTTTGCTGCTTCTGTGACTGGATCTGTGGGTTTTCTGCGCGAGGGCACCCTCTAGTGTCCAGTATGAATTAAAAACACATCACTCCCCAGTTTCACAGACCAGGCTTGAACCTAGTGCTAGACTAAAATGCAACTCGTAGCTGTTTTAACTGAAATAAACTTGCACTGACTGATCCTAAAATATATCAGAGCATTTTTTTTGTCTCAAGATGCACCCCAGTAATGTTTTTTTTTCTGAGCATGTTTACAAAAATTACTTAAATGTCATAATTAAACTATGATCTAATCCTGGTTTACTTTTACATTTAGTCATTTTGCAGATGCTTTTAAAGCGACTTACAATTGGGGGAATACATAAAGCGATTCATCTTGAAGAGGCAAACAGACAGAGGAAGTGCCCATAACACCAAGTCTCAGGCATTGTTCAAATAAATACAAGCCAGCAAGGGAAGGCGAGAAAGAGAAAGATGAAAGATGAAGATTTAGAAAAAGTGAATAATCAAATTTTTGATAAAGAGAGGTGTAGTCTAGGGTTAATCTAAGCCCTGTCTGTGTGTCTGTGAAACCAGGCCCATGTGTTTAGTGCTAATGGCCAATCCAATTATTAAAACAATTTTTTTATAAGTATCGGTTCAGGCACCGTTTAGGCACCGGTACCGTTTTAAAAGTATCGATTTGGCACCGGTATCGAAAAAACCCCAAACGATACCCAACCCTAGAGAACGCTGGAAAATATGACAGAAATGACGATACTCGCCTGTATTGCAGTACAGCTGCGGTTCAGCTGCACGTGACAAACACTGCCAGTATAAAAGCACAATGGGTAGTGTAGAGTAGGCAGCTACAGCGAGGGGAGGAGTGAAATAAGCGCAGTCAAGATGGACAGTTCTGACCTCTCGTAGGATAGCTACGAGATCAAAGGCGGATATCGCATTATTCTCACTCATTGTGTGCTGTGCTGCTGATAAACGTGATATAATTTCAGTTCTGTTGCTTTTACATGAATATAAATATGATGAACAAGACACTAAAAAGGGCTTGCTGTTTAATCCCATATGAAATGCGTATTTATCATCCATTTCTACAAACATGTATTTTAGATTTTTATCGAAATATGACAACAATCACATATCTCAAGCAGAGATCGCACTTTCATAGTGTTTGGGAATATTCAAGCATAATTTAAATAGACAATCACATGAAATCAGATTAGAAAATAGAAATATAAATGAATGGCGCCAATTAAGGTGCTGATGTTATGAAACAAATTTGGGAAAGAAAACAATTGCTTATGGTAATTGTCATAAGCCTTCCAACAACACGAAAGATGCTCGCCAGCGGTTTTTGCATTTGTACTGATTATAAACGCAGCAGGTTGGGCGACACTGCTTTTTGTACTTTAATAATTAAAGTCTGGCACTGCATGCAACCCTCTTCAAGAACTGCAAAGCTGCCAACCAGATGTGTTCCTCATTTAACAGTCCTGGCTTTGTTTAGTGATGTTGAAGAAATAACATGACAGAATTACTGTGTGCAATATTTGCACGGAACATCTCAAACACCTCCAGCAGAGCATTCACTCGCCTTTCGCTTGGCAAGAGCCAATGAAATGATAGAAAATCCTCAAGAGAGTAAGTTACTGCAAGCGTTGGTGAATTTTTTGGATCTGGCTCTTAAAAGATTATTGGAAGTCAAATCCATGTTTTTTAAGGAAAACACGAGAGAGATGCAAGCATACCATGCCCCTTCATTTTTACAAGTGAAAGAGGACCACAATGACGTGTCAAGAGAAACAGGATGTGCAAATCAAACAAAACATCATACAAATATGCAAAGCACCCTCCCTCCTGCTTTCTATTGCCACACTGCTCTTTAGGCAGAACAGTCTTCATGCTGCAAAATCGCAACACAACAGGTTGCGTCTGTCTACAGGACATTTGAACTTTATGTCAGTACGTCATAAATAGGACGAGAAGGTTAACTGAGGGATTTGTCGTGTTGTGTCGACATCATCACTGATTATAATGGGTTCTCGCTGCACCGCTCGCGTGAGGTAGACAGGGTGTATGCAAATTTCTTATTTAAGGCTACTTTCCTATTTAACTATTATTTATTTTATATTTATTTGAGTGTTTTGCAGGCTGTGTTCACTGATGTAAATGCATAAATAAACATGTATGTTTGCTATAGATGGAGTTTCATTTATTTATTTTTGCGTTTCAAAATTATATACAGTATATGCACATCACAACACCGCACCACCGGCGGTAGTTGGTCCATTACCACCGCGGTGGTAAAAATCTCCCACCGTCACAGCCCTAAAAATCACATTTAATCTTTTGATATTTGGAACAAAATCATCACTCGTGTAATACTGCTCTCCCTGCTTGTGGGATATGACATAAATGAGACAAAAACTCATTAATTTTTTTTGCACCAATATCTTGAATTTTAGGGCATAACTGCTGTTATGGAGTTGTTGCCTTGCATCATATTTGTCAACTGTATAAAATGTAAGATGACGTACAGATCTGGGGGTGGGGCCAGTGTGTTAAATAGTGTTATGTTTTCATAACTAATTAAGTTAACGCGTTAAACTGACACGCGTTATGTATATATATATATATATATATACACATACAACAAACACACACAAAATAAAATAAATCGTATGTAATTTTATGTAATTGTATGTTGTTGATTTGTACTAAATTTGATTTACCTTTACTTACCTGTGTATATAAACAAACAAATATACAAGAATCAAAATATATATATATACACTATTATACTGGGTGCACACATACATGCATATTTCACTGTATTACAATGCTCAATAACATTTATTCCTGATAAATAAGTAAGCTGTGCTACCGGAATCAACATGGCTATGACCACATTCATGTAACCACAGTCTTTGCAGCTCACATTCTGCTGAAGCCCCAAATTTCCATATCTTAAACACTCAATACACAGAACAGAAAGTAGATGCAAACAGTAAGCAAATAAAGGTGTTCTACACAGAGACGATGCAAATCAAAATCATATTTAAGGTGGAAACTGCACTGCAGGTGAAAGGACAGCATATTTGTGCCCTGCTGTGTCTTTTCACAGGCCCTCGAGGACTCAAATCCCCAGTGAGGAAGTGTGAGAAGGTCATAAATCACTTCACTATAAAGATTTCTAACACAGCCCTCGGTTAGACATTCACATCCCAAAAGCTTTCCCCCTCCCCACATGACTGGTTTTACCCTCTGAATGCAGACCCAAATCAGAACTATACAATCTTATCCTCTGAGATGTCCACTGCACAGGTTTAACAGAGACTCTTAGACACTATAAACAGATCTTATCTATTCAAATTACACAAGTAAATTACAAACCAGCACTAAATGACCTGATAAAGCTATTCACAGCCATGAATCTCTGCTGAGAGCGTGTTGTGACCTCAGGTTAGAGTTGATGGGATTCCAGTCTGCTTGTCTATCAATACAAAGATTCGATCTTATCACCAGTTGTACCCCTTGAGAAGGTTGTGGGTCGAAGACGATAACAATCCGACGTCGAAAGTACAATCAACTATTGAACCATCTTCCATCCCAGTGCATGTTATGGATTAATCAATGAAACCAACAACTGGCCATTCTTAAGCAGGGGCAAAACAAACAAGAAACGAGCACTAATGTTTGAAGGTACCATCACGTGCTGGGGCTCATCTCAGCAAGGCCTGTATAACAGATGGCCGCTCATTTAGGATCTGAAAGAAAGCCATTACGATGAGAGAACATCCAGGAAGCAGTATTATCGAAATGAAGGTTGACCTCCAATGCTATTGGCAGGGAATTGACATTGGCAGCATCTGCAAGGTGGTCAAATCTTGAATGTTTATTCTCAGCTGACGGATACTGGACAGTAATTCAAAGAACATTATCTAGCAGGACATAAAAAAAAAAAAAAGACCTTTTGACCCCATGGTGCAAGTCTACAAATAATCAAACACTGAATACAAAGTCTAAAGAAAGTTTCAAGCTAATTCAATAACACACCAACTCAGCAAAACTCAAACAGCACAGAGCTAGTATTTAAATATAACTAATAATCATGCAGTCAAGACAATACTGATCATTTATGTAGTTTAAATTTGCATTTGATTATTATTTTATTTCTTAACGCTTACTTAAATACTTAGTGATAGTAAAAACAAAAATGACAATTCTTCTATATGACTTTATTCTGCAACAAAGATATTTTGAAAAATTTATATTTTAATTTTATACAATATAAAAACTAAAAGGGGTCTTTTTTTGGACCCCTACACTCAAAATATAATAAATAATAAAATATTGTACTCCGCTGTAGAAACAAAATCACAGTATTGATCATAATACATTTTTGCTTGTCTTGAATAAATTACTTAAATGCTGACAAAATTTTTACTTGAGATAATAAATTGTATCAGAAGGTTGCATACCATTGTGTTAATTTAATTATATTAAATTTAACAATTAATAGCTTAATTCATATTTAACCTCTTTAATAAAGGAATATTATAGGTATGTATTAATATTACAGCTATAATATTATAGTATATATTAGAATATTATAGTTTAATTTAATAGTTATGAATCATGGCTCATTTCGAGACCAAAAAAATGGCGTATTACATTTCTATGCCAATAAATTGTAAATTCAACTCCGAGTGATTAATCATTTAAAAAGAGTAATTTAAAATGTGTTGGGAAAAAAATCAGACATCACTGATTGCGCTATTCATTTGTTTGTGCCTGCAACCAATAAGAACAACATAACAAAGTCGTGTTGTTGGTTTATTGTCCTATATTTTACCATGTCCTCAACATATTCAATTCAGACTGCTAGCTCACAACTCAGCTAAAAAAAATAAAATAAAGAGTTTTGCCGCAGGGTTGTAGATTCAGCAGCAGGGTTCTGTTGCTACTAAATACAAACAGTAAAACATTACCTCCTCTAGTGACACTGTTGTAATGAGGAAAATATATAAACCGACTGTATCGGTGAACTCTGACACAATCTCTAGTCAGAGCTTTAAAAGCAAAATACATGACTTCAAAAATAAGATTAGGCTGATGATTACAGCTGAAACATGAAGACTCGTCTTGCTCAGCAAGAAGCTGTTTGTAAGCACATCTCCAAGCAGCAGGAACTCCTGAAGCCTGCTGTGACACTGGATGACAGGCTTCAAGCAACAAACAAAACGTACATAACAAGCCAGTGTCCATCAAAACCAGACCATAATTCTGCCCGAGCGTCTGTAGGAATCTATCAGCCCTATTCAAGGCTGAATGTGCAACACAGCTGTCTGCTGAATCCTAAAAGCATCAAACCATTTAGAACCAAAGATGCTCCAATTTGTGTTTGCCAGCAGGCAGCCAACTGGCAGAAGAAAAACACACAAACACTGCAATCATTAACTTGAAATCACCATCTTCAAACAGATGGGAGTTTCTTCAACTATGGGAACTTTCATGTCTCTTGTTCATCAAATTTATAAAAACTATGACTTTTTTTCATGAACGAACAGATTGCAACTTTTTCTTGTTTTATGAAGGTCGCATTAAAACAGGAGACATTATAAGGGCAGGAGAGAGTTCACTCTTATAAAAATGAATGGGAGAAATTGTCATGTGCAATATGGCAGCTGCAATCCTGTCTTAAATTGTTTTTTTATAGCACCATTGCTTGTTTATGAAATGTAAGCCTATGTGATTTGAGCTAAACTTGCACTTATATATGTGTGGAAAATACTGCCAGGAGGTTTTACAAAGATAGTCGACAAGTGAACTGACTGCCTTAAAGACGTTTAGATTGTAGTGCTTGCAAATTTTTACTGTACATTATTTGGTTTTGCTTCTTTTCAAATGCCTTTTTATGCATATATTTTATTGTTTTACCCTGATTACTGACCCAGCTGTTTAACTTATGAAATTCCATCATGACATTTTTTTGTATTATGTTTGTGTAAATAAACATTCAAGATTTACAAATCTACACAAATGACAACTATCATAACAATTTTGGTAATAAAAGTTATTAATTGTTGTTGTGAGATATATATATCCAACACCCGACACCTCTGCTAGACACTTTTTTATTCAGTTTCTGACCTGTGCCACAAACACAAAGCAAACCATATGACTTTTGTTGGGCCATTAATACTAGTGAGGCTGTATACTGACAGAATATCATGGTTCAGCAGCCACTGTGCTAAATGAGCACACGAGGGCTTAGAGCCAGACTGACGCGTTCTTCCTCTTTCCTACCACTTATGCTCTTCTGCACTACAAAAAAAAAATGTGATGCATTTTAATTGCAAAGTTAACAGGGACCATAACACAATGGCTTCATTCACTGTTGGGAAATGGTTTATTTCCAAATCACAATCAGACTGGTGGACATTGTGGAGAAAAATACAGAAGGAGAGTAGGCCTTTTCCCTACGTGTTGTATTAGGAGGAAGTGGTCGTGAGTGACAAGCACATACATTCGGGAACTGCAGACATTCCATACTGTACCGGAGCGGCTTCATTAGCAAAGACTTTAGGGATCCAGTCTGGAGGATCTGCTCCTCTCTGTGCTGAGATGATTGGCACATGGAACAGAATGGCCAGTATTCAGCAGGCCTGATTAAGCTATGTGAAATCTATATTCAGGTCAACTTTCAAACAATCTCTCAGAACAAAATTCAAAAGCAGTTTTGGAATACAGAACATGGAGTTGTGATTCCACTTCCACTCTGCATCGATCACATACTGTGGTCTGGAAAGTGGAGTGATGCAAAGAGTAGATTGTGTTACACAAAACATAAAATGGAGTTCACCCAATCAAATTCCGCAAATTGAATTCAGCAAATTGGTCTATTCCATGCACATCAAAATAGGATTTGTTGAAATATTCCAACATAGATTACCTTCTTTATAACATATGCATTTTACAGAAGCTAAAATTCAAAGTGACTAATACTTCATTCAAGTTTCGCGACTTCCCTGGGAACACAAATTAATATATTTTTGATGCATTCTGAGAGCTCTCTGACCCTCCCATAGATAGCAAGGATCCTTACACGATCAAGACTCAGAAATATAGCAAGGAGATCGTTAAAATAATCCATGTGACATCAGTGGTTCACCCGTGATTTTACGAAGCTACGAGTGATTTAAATATAGTGCTTAATTTACATGAATGTATGGAAGCCCGTTTCCACCACTGAAAAAAAAGGGTATTACAACTTTCTCACAATTCTGATTAAATAAATTTTTTCACAGAATTGCCATATATAAACTCGCAATTCAGATTTTTTTGCTCGCAATTGCGACTTTTCCCCAGAATTGTGAGATATGAACTTGCAATTGTGAGTTAATGTTTAGTTTTGAGGGTGGGGCTGATATGTTCTCAGAATTGCGAGCTACATAAAAGAGTAAAAAAGTAATTTGCACTGAAACTGTAACTTTGACCTTCAACCGTTTGGAGTCCATTGAAGTTCACTATATGAATACAAATCCTGGAATGTTTTCATAAAAAACCTTAATTTCTTTTCGACTGAAGAAAGAAATACATAAACATCTTGGATGACATGGGGGTGAGTAAATTATCAGAACATTTTCATTTGAAAGCGAACTAATCCTTTAAGTACCTTAAGTACCAAGATTAAGATGAGATTGTGTGTGTTATGTCCACTTTAAATTGAATGTTCCAGATGTCATTTCTGCCACTGAATATTTTTTTTTAAAAGCGATTAAGTAATTGCAATTTTTTTAATCTCACAATTCTGACTTTTCTTATAACTGCGTGATACAAACTCGCAGTTCTGACTTTATTTCTCAGAATTGCAAGTTTACATCTCACAATTATGACTTTTTAACTCACGATTACGTGTTTATATCACGCAATTCTGACTTTCAAAGTCAGAATTGCGAGATAAAATGTTACAATAACTTTTTTTTTCAGTGGCGGAAACGGCTTCCATATGAATGACATCTGGAACATTCAATTTAAACAAATTATGGAGATTAGAATGGCGCTTATTTTTTTTAACAAAAGTTTCCTCACTCCCATTTCCTAATCTGCTCAAATTACAGATGTCAAAAGTACGAGCACTTCAATTAAATTACTAATCAATAGTCCTCAGGTGTAATCGATCAAATTATAAAATGATAAACATCAATTTAAGATTAACAGTCTCCTAGCTTCTATCCTAGACTATTATCTAGTTTCAACGGCCTTAAACAAACCCAGAGTGTGTAAAATATTCAAACTCACTCAAATCCACGGATTCTGAACCCTTAATGATTTTTTCATGGTTGGTTAAAAGCAATTCATCAGAAATGTGCCGTATACTGCACAAGATTGAATGCACTTAATGTAAGTGAGGTTGAACGCGTGAAAGAAAGACCTTTGTGCTCCTCATCTACGTGCATGCGGTATGGCACAGAATACGTTTAAAACAAGTGGCAGCAATCGCACACGTCGGGAACACACAAGCAGGCGTAATGTCTTGACTAAGCACTTCCATATGGTGTGACTGCAGCCTGATTTTTCTCTGTGCGCTAAAGCCCTGTGGGCTGTAAAGTGTCTGTTTTCTGACCGCCCCGCCCTGGTGATCACGACTTCCAGTAAGGTCTTACGCTACGCATCGGCGTGTGTGATACAACCGGCGGCTCAGCGGCTCACATCTCACTGAGGAACGAGATATAAAGCAGTACAAAACAGTCATTCCAGCTGCCTGGTCAGGTACAAAAACCAGCATATTCCAGATCATCTTTTATTCAGAGCCAACGTACCATTAACCCAGCCTCTAAATTTATAATGGCAAACCCTGCCAGACAAAACGAGTGTTCAATGGTCTCTGATGTGGCCGTTCGCCCCATGAGGCCAACCTTACTATTTGAGAAATTGACAAGCACTCAAAACTGCCTGGGAACGCACAGCACAACAAAAAAGGCTGGGAGGTAATAGCATGTGAGAGAGCTGTCTGGCTTTGACTGACATGGGAGCCGTTTTAAAACACACACACACGCAAGGCTGTAGCGCATGAAAAAGAGTGTAATGTACTTCTTGCCAGATTGCCAAATAAATTAAGACCATATATTCTACTGGCACGTCTGAAGCAAAATTATAGAAGTTAATCAAATGTGCGCTGTAAATCCCCGGCCTGCCCTCCAGCTGAGTGCCAATTGACTGTGTGGAGTTTACAACACAACAGCAGCACGTCGGATGAATCTTTCATAACACACTCAATCTCCATTCTAAAAAACAGCGATATGCATGACTCACAAGATTCAGAGAAGTCAATTAATTAAGAGGATACAGGGCTGGAAACTGTCTGAAGGGTTATAAAAGGAAAATCCCTCATTTTATCAGATTTGCAATAGTGATGCACAAGAATTGTCCGTTAACTATAATTAATTTAAAATTGCTTGTGTTTAGAATAAAATATATTTTTTCTAAATGACTACACTGAAAATGTTTATTTTCCGATGTTGTAACAAAAAAAAAAAGATCATTGCAGTAGACCAGTCGCAATAATCAATATATCGACTTATCGCGCAATATCTGTAAATGACCTCAATCATTTTTGGTGACAATATATCGCCCATTATATTTACTTCATTTATTTCACCATGTTTTGTACATTCCCACTTGCGCCTGTGTCTTTTGCAGCTTCTTGTACATAACGTGGTTTAGTCGAGTTGCTAGTTCAAATTAAAAAAAATGCTTCTACAAAAAAAAAAAAGTTTAATCTGCAGATATGGTCTTGTTTAGGAATTGATATTTTTTTCTACTTGTTACTTTGCATTTTTGTTAGATTTTTTAAACTATTTTTTACTTTATTGACTATTTACTCAAGTTTAAATCAAGTTTTGATACTTCATTTTCATGATGTAAAAATTCTTAAATTAAACGTTTGTCATCATTTGGAAGTGTGTAGGCTTACATTCTGATTATATATTCAGTGGCACAAAAAGTCTTTAAAATTACAATAATATCACTTATAAATTATTTCTGGGGCGATATATCGCACAACAAAAAGTTGTTATGGTGACAGGCCTATATTGCAGTATGTTTTACAAGAAAAGAGCATTTCAGTGTTATCTGCAATTTCTTCGTAATTGTTTTTGGAATTTACTCGCAATTTATGATTGATTTTTTTTCAGTGTATATAAACATCTAACAACCGAATAAAAATAATGAAAAACAGTGAAATGAAAATCAAAAACTGAATTTCCAAATGTGTTTAAAAAACAGAAAATGCTAGGTGTTTATGACGCAATCAATAATTTTTCAAGAAATTCAAAGTTTGCATCATTAATTTTCTTCTGTAAAAAGATTTCAAAAGTTTTAAAATGCCCTGTGTTTCAAAGTAAGCTTTTGAGAAAAAAAAGGAAATATTTAATTTTATAACTTAATGATGACAAGAGACAACAAAAATGATAAACCAAATTAATAAATAAGACAAGAAAAATACTAGTGCTGTCTGGTAAATTATTTTTAAACGGTTTTAATTGTTCAGTTGTGCACTAAAATTAATTGTTAATCAGTGAAGCTATAAAAATGTGTGCCAATAATCTAACACAAAATAAAATAAACACATACATATATAATTAAATAAATAAATAATAACAAATCTGAGCCAAGTTTTATCCAGCAGTGGCATGTCTGACTGTGACGTATATATTGCCATCATTATTTGTAAAACTCATCATTGTTGATCTTGAATGATAATGCTAGTTATTAAAATCCTTACTAATTATTGGTGTAAATGCATGCTGATATTTTCTAAACCTTTTCTAGGGTGTTTCCAAACTTTTGGAAGGCACTGTAACATTTCTGGGAGGAGCTAAATGATGCATATTACAACATGCAGGCAGCATAAGAGTGTGATAATGTGTTGTTGTTGCATCCTCTTGTTATTGATGTATATTACAAACCTCACAGGAAGATGGACAGTCCTTCATGAATTATTCACATAAGATATTAGTATACCCACTCACAACCTGTGCTTTTCAGCTTCAAAACAGAAACAGGTCAAGAGGGTGACGGCAAAAGCAGCAAAACAATATTTCTTTACAGGCAAGGAAGACACAATGCGAAAAAGGCACCAACGAGGATCACGGTATCGTATAAATATATTTTTGCGGTGCGACCGTGCTATTCCTGCCCAATGAAGTCAGAATTGGTTTTGTTTGTCCTCTTGAAAGCAGAAAGAGACCCAGACGGAGCTTGTGAAGTGAGAAAGACCGGAGAGAAATCAAAAGCCTTTTTGATGGAGGTCACCTAACCACCTGTGCAGCACTGATTGACAGTTCTGACTGTATGTGCACAAATCATAGTTTCATGGTCAGAGAGACACTCTAGACAGACACTCACCAAACAAATTGCTGGAGTGGCCTTGCTTAGAGATGGGACGCAGTTCATTGAAGCCCCAGGCGTAGCGCTTGTAATTGTCCCAAGAAAACTGCATCATCTGAGGAGAGAGCGACAGATGAAGAGGTTACATTTTTTTATTTTGGTTAATTTCTTCACAGCAAAGGTAAAACATCACAGAAATTACAGAACAAAAAGTAAAATGAATGTGTCAACAACTAACAAACAAGTGACTGGGTTAATCAAGGATCAATAGCATTAAATAATTTGATTAAATCGACAGTCAAAATGCTTAATGGATCCACTTCAGCACAAATGAGCAGTGCAGACACGCTTAATTAAGACACGCTTAAAAAATATCAATGCTCACATGTCAGGTATCATTTTTTGTGGATAAAAATGGGCTGTGCGCACATGGTTTTTGATTCCTACACAGACTTTGTACAGTGGCATTAACAACCAATTAATCATTAATGTCAATAAAAATGACCAGGGTTTCTGCAGGGTTTTTAAGCTCAAATTTAAGACATGCACAAATAACATTAATACCATATGATCAAGGTAGGGCAATGTCAATAGTTACATATTAAACTGTAAAAAGTATGATTTATAGATCAGATACAAGTTAACAACAAAAGTTTTTTTTAATGGTCCACTTCAAATTTCAGCCTTTAAACCATTAAGAAAATGGATGATTCAAAATAATCAGTTATTATATTAATTTAAACTATTATCAATAAATGATAATTAAATAACAAAATACATTTTACTTAGATTTTTATAATGCATCATCTTATCAATCCACCAGTTCACATTTACAGCTCTGCGTGTTTGCAGGGTAAAAACATGGCTCGATTTTTGCATTGGTCTGAACAAAATCGACAAGCTTATCGAAAACGCACATTCATTTTCTGCCAGCTGGTGGCGCTTTTGGAATGGCAGAAATATAGCAGTTTCCCTGGTAACAACAGTAGACAAAGCACCTGTGCAGCGCTCCCGTTTATTTGATGAAATCATGGACTTTTAAAGTTGAATCATCAAATTAAGCCAGATCACAATTCTGGTCTTTCTGTCCGCAAATTTAAGAACTCTTGAAATCATAATTAAGGCTTTCTTTTACAATTCTGGCCTTAGATACATCCAAATGTAAGACTTTTTAAGGACCCGCTGTAACTCTGAATAACAACCAATTATTGAAATTCTCAAAAGCTGACATTCGTATAACATAGTAAAGTGATAGTTGAAAATATAAATAATGATATCAAGAAGAAAAAAAACATGCCGTTCACGACACTGCAAAACAAAGAGGAAAGTGTATTCACATTTATTTAGAGAAGTAAATCTATGAATAGCAAATAGGATTTTAACATTGAAAACACACACGTACGTTATAAAACAAAAAATCATAGACCATAAACAATCATAATATATCAGTACATGCTTGATGCAATATGGAGTCACCTTACGAGGCGCAAGCGCAACACAAGTAAAAGTAGTATTTCCCATCTGCAACACTTTGGTGCCAATTAACACACCATATGTTAGGTCTAGGGCTGGACCAGAATATTCGAATATTCCTTCGGTGGGTTGGCATTCGATTTTCAATTTTGAGATTAGAATATCCTTTTTCTCTCTCTCTCTCTCTCTCTCTCAAAAACCTGGCATGCGAAACGGTTCTCAACATCTGCACCAGCAACAGACCGTTCGCCAATGAAAGACGATCGTGCTGACCTATAGCATGCATATATTTCATGAAAAATCTATTATGAGCGCGCTTGTCGCACATCTATATTTGAAATAGCAAACTTAAACACGCAAGAGACGCAACATGTGAACAGACCCTCTGCAATCACAAAACCGAATGCGATGCATGCGTTTTCTTTTCGTCAACTGTCCCGAGATGAGAGTGAAAGACTTGGGTCAGCGTGCAGACGAGATGTGCCGATGTGAAGCCACTTTGAGAGAGTGAAAGAGAGAAGACGCGGCACAGGTGAATAACTCACGCGGTTATCAAAAGACTGATTTAATCGGATATTTTTTGTGGATTTATTTACTCTAACCTACATGCTATATTCAAGAAATGTTTGCATGAATTCCCCTCATTATAAACTCGAAAGCTGCGGAATGAATAAAACTATGCAATAGCCTATACATACAAATTCAGGAACTGATAAATATAACTGCTATACAGAGATTTGTGAAATAAAATTCCATGACATTTACAAAAACTTTTCCAGGCCTGGAAATTTCATAGCTTTTCTAGATTTTTCATGACCGCACGAACCCTTTAAAAGCAACTGATGCATGCCTTATTAAAAGTATTGCTCTTAACAGACCTGTGTGTTTTGCATCACTAGTCCAGTGTCCAATCTTGGAGCATATAAACCCTGCCAGCGTGAAATGCGCCTGTTGTTTATTTAAAGTTCATTAATTCTAAACATGTCGCGTGTCCATATTGCACCAAAATGCGACACTGTACTCCCTTGGGTCTGCAGCAACACACCCGGCACGCATGAAGTCGATTGGATGAACAGTTCTCGAAATAATAAAAAAGCAGACAGACGCACAGAGATTCCTGCTTTTATTAGAGAGAAGAATATGTTCAGCCCCCTCCCTCTGAATATTCAGTGTTGATTACTACCAAAGCTGCGAAGCTCAAAAAATGTATTCCGACCAGCCCTAGTTAGGTTTAGCTGTGATGATGTGAAGTATGGCCATTCTCCTTATATACACCTTCTGTTTAGAGACAGCAGTGCCAAAATGGCAATAAAAAGTGAGCATTATAGAGTGACATTATTTGGACAAAATGGTTAATTAAATTATATTATCTTCTAAATTGGAACTCAACCTTGAGTTAACATCACAGGATGTTTGCATGCACTACAGGAGTGTCTAATAATTATTCACGAGACTGCGTGGCATTATCCAATGAGAAGGTTCTGCCTCATTATTAGTCATGACATTACGTGACATTTTCCTAAGACCTGCATTTCAAACACTCCGGCTCTTCACTGAAACACGGATCATGAGAGTCTTTCTGCATGCTTTCCCCTCGATGCGGACAAAGCAACAGGTTTTCAATCAATGATTTACGCCTCGGACATGTTTTTGTGCAAAAGGCATTTAATATGGGAGCTTTAATATTCATGGAGAGGTGAACTGGGACTCGTTTAAGACGCAGTTTCGGAAACAAAGGCTATATATCCATTTATATATCATTTTAAATCAATGTTGCATAACCCTAATTAAAAATGCAAAGCACAATTAAACCTTGTTAATACAAAAAAACAAGAAAAAAGCAAACTGTTCTGCATTTAATTGTGCATAAAATTACAGATATAAAATGACATTTGTGCAATGTGTTTTAAGCTCACAAAACCGTGTTTGAGCATTTTGTTAATTATTGTGAGCATTTGTAAGAATATCTGAGCAGCTTTCCATATTTACTTTTTTTCTATATTTCTCAAAGAAAGACATTTTAAAAGAAAATAGCAAACCAAAATTGCGTAGCTAAATCACTGGATTAATGGCTAAAGCACAAGCTATAAAAAACATTGTATTTTTGTTTACTTAACTTTTCATTTATTAAGTGGAAGGGGAAAAGCAACTGCATTATTTACTAATGATGTGTGGTGTGTAGAGGAAACAGAGATAAGCAGAAATATGCAGAACTCATTATTCTCTGTGACAGGACGGCGCTGATGATCCCAGAGAAACAATGATTGGAGAAGGATGAAATATCCTCAGTAATTTGTGTTAATTAATCCACCTCATCCGTTCTAAAACTCACAAGAAAGTGTTTTTAGACCACAGTAAAACTCGCTCTCCCCAGGGGTGTCAGTTAGCAGGTCAAGAGAAACAGACCTGCTGTTCTCCCAAGAGAGCGTCAAACAGCACCAAAGAGAGGAAAAAAAGCTCTTGACACACACTCTCTCTTCGGATTGGATAAAGTCATTTGCTGCCTCGGCACAGTCTCCTAATACCAGCCAACTGGCTCCAGTGAAATTAGATCAGTTTATCGACTGCTGGCCTAACTTTAAGTGTCCTCCTAATCATGTAACTCGCTTTGCTTCAAAGATAGCCACTCAACACCAAATATACTGATTGAAAAAGAAAAGATTAAAGAAGTGAAAACAAATGTCTTTAACTGAGGACTCCAGGCTGGAGATAAGCAGATAGACAAAAGATGTCCTGCAGGCCTCCAACTGGTTGAGAAGATGAACAGAAGCAGTATTTATTCTTACCAGTGCTTCCTGCACCGCTAAATCTACAGCCCGAAAAGGCAAAAAGAAATAAAGGTATTTTAATTGGACAATAGAAGATTGGAAAAACGTTGCCTGGTCTGATGAGTCTCAGCTGACAATTCAGATGGTAGGGTCAATACAAAGAACGTGAAAGCATCTTTCCTCATCCTTCCTTATCTCAATGGTTCAGGCTGGTGGTGGTTTAACGAGGGCTGCCAAACTCGTTTTTGAATTATTCACTAATTTAAAATAAAATCCACATTAATGAAAAAAAGCTCATTCGAATTTTAAGTGATAAATAAAGAGAAGCTGTTTTGAGCTATGTGCTCTCTTTCTAAATGCATAACTTACATTTCAAAGGTATATTCTCCATTCTGTAAATGTTAGAAAGCCATGGAAATATTTCCATTTTTGTCTGTCGATCGCATGAAGCTTTTGCGATTCTCGCTAAACTTCACAGACTTGGTTCTGAACAGACCTCAGAGATTCCTGCGCACAAACACAGAAGATTATGTTTACTCGGTCTAAAATATACATTTTGACTGAAAAGCTGTAGCTTGGACATTTTAAACCAGCCTTGTACAGTAAGCTGTGATGATAGTGAAGTCTGTAAAGTGACTGTAAAATACAAATATACTTTTTATGGCAATTAGCCTAGTATGAGCTTTTTTATTTTTTTCCTTTTTAGTTTAGTAAATTTAACTTATCTTTAAAAGCATAATTTAAATTTTTAACATCACAATGTTTGAATGTAATGTGATGTTTATTATTATATATGGGTTACATTCACTATATTGTTTAATTCCAACAAAATACCAAACATATACTATTCCACAAATTAGGTGGGCAATATGAAAAAAGCTTATATCATGATAACACTATATTTGATATAGTGATTTTTTGTCTTTAAAAAGGTTATTATATTAGAATCTTTGATACCATATAATTTTCATAATCCTTGTCAGTCACCAATGTCAATATCAAACTATACAACAAAAAGAGAGAGAAAAAAACTCAACCTCACTGAAGATAAATAAACAGTCAGTGATTAAATAATGATAAGTTGCAAGTAATAGGACAAAACTACAAAATAAGAAAATTAATTAGTCTTCACTGTGTTAATTATATCTATCTATCTCTTATAAATATATCATTATTATTGTTATTTTTTATTTATTCTCATTAAAGTTACAAAAGTGATTTAGTCAAGAGCAGTGAGATTGTCTAGCAGTGTGCTGTGATTAACATGAAAGAATATTGGAACGCTTCCCCTTTAAGACCGAAGTCCGGATCCAATATAGCAAAGTTACTGTTACATATGCGTTTTCTCTTTCTGCCGTTCACTCTTTCTTAAGACCTAAATCGCTGTGTCTATGAGGATACTTGCAAAGACGGGGATTCTGACACATATAAGTGTGTTGATGTAATTGTTCAAAGTCGGCAAAAAAGAAAAAGCACGCTCCTCTCACACAGAAAGAGACGGCGCAGGCATATAGGTCTGTTGTTTGAGTTTCAACAGATTAAAATCGGTTGTTTTAAAACTACAGTGCTTAAAAACGCGTGACCATGCTACAGATGCAGTCCCTCGTTTAGGAACGAGCTCCTGGTTGTGTCCTGGCTGGTCGTTCTCCACCTGTTTCTGTCTCCCCTTCACGCCCCGTGGTGGGCGGCGTATAAAGATCGCAGTCACTCAAATGATGAAAAGGTATTACCGTAAACAATGTATTTTACGACACCACAAAATAAATGATAGAACATAATATGAAACGATAGACTTTTTATTTCATCCATCCAATAAATATCGTCATATCGCACAGCCCTACCGCAAATCAGCCAAAAAATACAGAGATATGAATTTTTGTATGAAATTAAAAAAGTTTCTTTAAACAAAATGGTAACATAAGCAAAAAAAGAAAGAAAGAAAAAGAACAACGTACACGGAAACATGTAAATAAATACTGTCCAATCTTTTTTTTAATCCAATTTATTACTGGACATTAAAACACATAAAATAAAGGTTGCTATACATCATGAATTTTCAGTGAATCGGTCTGAATCAAAACTTCTGACAAATCACCGAATAATTCTTTTTTGCTTAAGGTCACAGTTGAAATGAACTGTTATGGTGTTTATTGTGTGAGAAAGTCTCCCAGTCTAAAGTGTCTACAACATAAATCCGTTTAAATCCAAACAGATTCTGCTTTATCAAAATTGCTTTTTCAGGAGGATTTAAATACCTGAAAATTCTAATATGTCCGGCGTAATCCCATCATGTGTGGATGTGCCTGCCATCTGTCCGCAGCGCTCCGGCTGAGTGATTCCCGTCTCTGAGACGGCAGCGGGCGCCAGTGACGTCAACAAGCAACAAGGTTACAGCCCACAGGCGATTACTGCGGTGACGGTGCCCAAAGGGTCAGAACACGGTGCAAACAGCACACAGAACCTCAGACAACCTTCGGCGGCTGAAACACAAGCGTGAGGTCTGGCTGACCGGAGACTGACACTGAGTGGCTTATGTCAGACCAGTGGAGAGGACAGGTGCCACATGAACCTGGTGAGGATGCTTGAAACCAGATTTATCGGCTAGCTTTTGCCTTGCTCTCCCTCTCGCATGGTCCGGAGAGACATTTTACATACCCTGTCTGACAATCCACCCCACGGCCTGCCAAACAGATCAAACAGCTGCCACAAGCTCGAGGTGCTCTGGAGCACGTGCTCGTTCCTAGAGGACCAACTCTATCTGGGAATGTGCTCAAAATAGACTGATGCAGTGTGACAATATGAAGCCATCTAAATAATATAATCAAAACATAAAAAAGTGCTTCATTAAAAAGATAAAAACTATTCAAAGATATGAAAAAAAATGTATTATGTTTCCACAAAAACATTAAAAAGCACAAATGTTTTCAACATTTCTAATAAGAAATTCAAAATTCACCAATTCAAAATGTTCTCATTTCTGAAGTATCATGTGACCATGAAGACTGGGGCAATGATGCTGAAAATTGATCTTTGCCATCACATTAATCAATTCTAATTTTAAATAATCTTAATTTTTTAACCTAGGTTAGAATACGAGAACTACTTTAAAAACACATATTCACAGAAAAACACACGCACGCACGCACGTGAATTATTTTAATTCAAGAACATAACTATTAAGATGTATAAACCTGAAATGAATTTAGTGTGTTATATTTAAAATAAATGAATAACCATTTATTATTATAATCATCATTATTGCTATTAATAATAGTTGCTATTTTTAATTTATTTGTTTATGTTTGTACACACATTAAAATAAAGTGTGTGTGTACATACATTATAAATATACATACAGTAGTTGTCACAATTATTGGCACCCTTGGTAAAACCACACACACACACACACACACACACACACACACACAAATACACAAAGAAAATAAATAGTTATAAATTAAACTGCAAAATTGAAAGCATTGTACCAAGGTATACGATTGGTAAGTGCGGAAATGACTTGTGCTTCCTGTCTTAAGGGAAATAGAGAGGAAATGGGGTTGGCATAGGGGGGTAAATGGGATCCAAGAAGGGATCAGAAAAAGGCAGGTTTTAGGTCAGAGAGCGAGGGGAAAGGGAAAATGGACTGTGTGATCCTAACAGAATAAAATGGCAGCAAAAAGTGCTTTTGTATTTTGGACCCTATAAAGGGTGAGAGAAAGAGGGAAAGAATACTGCAATGAGCACACTAGCAGAAGCACGAGCGCTAAAACTGAAACGGTCACAATCTCAGCGCTAGGTAAAGTGCACTCTCTCCATATACTGTCTGCCTTTTATCTTCTGCATGTTAATTTTAAGTTCTCCCACTCAGGCTACTTTCTATTGCAACAGCTGCTCGCAAACACTGCACAATTCAGCCCCTCCTGCTGTACCCGCCTGCCCGTTCCCAAACCCTTCATCTCTCATCGTAAGGTCCATTAATATGCCTCTTTTTCTTCCTCACACCACCAGGGACTAATGCATACTGACTATGCTTTCCTATGCAGAACAGTAGTGCAAGTCGTTTAAGACTTCAAAACAACAAGTTCACAGTCATCATGGATCGGTGCAGGTTCCCAGAACAAGCATCGACAGATCCACTGTTTCTCTGGAACTGTGCACTGCTTTGCATGGCTGCACAGTGTGTTTTTGTAAAAGCATCCAGTCGGGTCAATCCCAGATATTGAGTCTGGTTAATGTTCACTGACATCAGACTCAAAGCAGGGAGAGGGAAACCCACTGCAACCAATAAGACGCATCAAAAAACTAGTGCAAGATAAAAATTTATTCAAAAAATATATGCTGTATATATAATATGCGTGTTTGTGTGTGTATAACTGATTTGTTAAATAAAAAAAGAATTTCTGCTAAATACTAAAAACATTCTATAAAATACACAACAATAGTAGAAATATGTATAAATAACATTTATAATTCTATAAAAAAATTATAAGATAAAAACAAACACACAAATATAGTATACTGCATAAAATAGAGTAAGATAAAAAAAAAAGTTGATTGCAATATCAAATCCACCTGGATGATCCAGTATACGGTCTAGCTAAAATAATTTATATGAGAAATTAAGGAATCTGAAGAGCAAATCAAATCCAAAATAATTATAGAAATGTTTTTGGAAATTTTAATATCTGCTTTTACAGATTTTTTTCTTCTGTACATGCAGATGGATACAATTAAGTATAATTAATTCAATTAATAAAATGTAATAAAATATAATGTACACTGTAATTTGCAATAAAATGTAACTACATAATAGTTTCAATTTAAATGACAGTCCTACTAAAAAGCCAAAATCACGTAAGTGTTATGTGGTTGTCATTAAGATGGATGTCTTTTCATTACAGAAGCTGCCAACAAGACATCTGTCTTCCTCAAACGTCTGTACAATCCAAACAGCTGAGCACATCAGGTAAACCCGTTTAGCATAAAAATCTAATCAGGCCCGCCCGGGCATCAAGCCTGCGCTTGAAAAATTGGTTTGAGCAAAGCAGAACACCATAAAATCATCAACTTGCTTTCGTCTTAACAAAGGAATCCTCTACTTCAGATGTAACATTTCACGACAACTCATTTGACTCGCAAGCAAAATAAGCAGCCATATAAAGCGTCCAAACGCATATCAATTGATTCATTCAAATCTGCTTTCAAACTCTTGAAGAGGTTCTGGTAACTTAATTACAACCAGCACAGTCACAAGAGAGAGTATCAGAGGGATTGCGTGTCTGCAACTGAGAGAATTAGGATTACAAACTGGAGTCTGTCTCCTCCTCTGCCTGCTCCAACGTTCTCACAGTCGCAGATTCTTCATCAGCTTATCGTTAGTAAGATCTTCATCCCTTCTCTCAACACGCGCAATCTGTTCCCAGCAGGCATGCGGCTTTACTCTCATTTACAACTCTTTGTTTACTGCCTTGGTGGTGCTGTGTTTGAAATATACACACGGCTGCAGCAGCTCGGCGACAGAAATCAATGAACAACGTGACACGTCTCCATTCATCGACTGGTGGAGCTTACCAAAATGCCCTTTGAATAGGCTCTGTTTGCACTGTTTATGGGATAGATTCTCGAGAGATATGACACAGAGGAGCCGCATGCAATAATACATCTATCCTTCACCCCAAAACATATTTTTCATTTCCTAGTCGGTGCCATGTGTGGCCTTGGCAGAAGTCACTGAGGAGGGATGAACAATGGTGTTTTCCAAGAAAAACAGCACCTTGGTAAATGAGAAAAGGAATATGAAACATGATTGTGTGATTGAGGTAAACACGCAAAAACAAAGCCAGATCTGAATCAGAAAGGGATGCGCCTGCTTCTTGTTTTGGGAAAAGTAAGTGAAAAGGTACTTCCTGTAAAAATGAAAATATTTATTTGACCTCAAGGCCAGAGATGTGCAGGCACCACTGCTGTGAGACTGACCAACAGAAAACCCTACCAGTAATGTACTGGAAACAAGAAACTGTATCTGACATAACATTTCTCTTCTTTTTCAGTTTATGGGATATTACAAATATACATTTGTTTTGCAAACTTAGCTCAACTCTTCAACATTGATAATAAGATATCATGTGACATGAAAGACTTGAGTAATGTAATAAATTACATTTGAGAATATATTAAAATAGAAACTATTTTAAACTATAACAATATTACACAATGTCCCCGTTACTGCATTTTTGATCGAATAAATGTAACCTTGGTGAACATAAGAGACTAATTTAAAATAAATACATCTTACAGATCATGAATTCATGAACTGGGTTATGAACGGAGAAATCTAATTTCCCTTGATATAACATGTCAACCTACTATAAAAACAGAACTCAAACTTTCTGGTTAGTTCAAAAACAGCTTTTATAGAAAACAAGCTGAAAATGACTTGTTCAGGAACGTGTCAGATTATGTGTCAGTGTGACGAAAATCGGCCTATTTCTAAATTACATTTAAATGCAAAAATCTTACTAACTTTATAAGTGGACCTTGAACATTATAAAATAATAAAAAGTGCCATTCATGACCCCTTTAAGTTAACACACTGCATCTTTCTACTTACCATTAGAGTATTTCAAGATACATAATCTTGAATAAGAACAAAACTATGAATGGCAATGGAATAAAAAGAGTAAATAAAAATACTCAGTAACAAAGATTTTGAAATATTTCCATGATCTTACTAGGCCTGTAAATCACAATTATATTATTCCCTGTTTTCCACGAATGACCTGTTTCTTCTGGGGAGCCCAGACTTCCCAGAACTGTTTCCTTCTCTCTTGCTCTTTACAACAAAGAGAGGTAGTTTGTTTTACTTTCTTCCCCTAGTCGTTCTTTTTCTTGAAAATATGCTCTCTCTTTATATTTTAGCATCATTAACCACATTAACCAAGCTGATAAGAAATGCAGCTTCAGAACCATTTTCTGGTGTCTACTGACCATTCGTCATCAACAGTACACAAAATGCCATTTAACCGAGACGTCACCAACTTAAAATGACAGAGCTTAAAGAAAATCCAAAGATTTCCACTGTGAATTATGACAATGCGCTGCTGTTATCTAGCCGCCTTCACCGAGAGGACATTATCAGAATGAAACAGTCATGTTCCTGATGCCGTTTTCCAGTAAAAGCAGACGAGGTGAGGGAATGTGCAGCGCTGTGGAGATTTAGTATTCAGTAGGGAGCCCTCATAAGTACATGACAAGGCAAATTTGATGAGACTGTCTATAACTACCTAGTCAGCAGCAGAGAGTTCACACAGAAGGAAGGACGGGATAAGCGTCTTAAATGCATTTTCAACACACAGCGTTGCATTTAAACATTACTAAACTGTCTCCTGCCTGAAATCCTTGGGAAACAGATAATCTAATGATATTTAGTTGTTTTGCAGAATATTTTTATAATAAGATTTGCATAATAAGATATGATATGAAATGCAGCAGGTGTGGTAAACTGTTTGCATGCAAATGTTAGCGTCTAGCTAAATTCAAGCTTAAGACATACGATAAATATTAGATTAAAAACTCAAAAACTAGAAATGTTACTTTGTGAACTAACTGCACAAAATACAAAAAAAACAAAGTAAACAAAAAATAGAAATTTAAAAATAATAAAAACTACGTAAATAAAAAAATAATAAACCTATACATAAAAAATAAACTGTACATATATGATTGAATAAAATGTAATTCATAACAACAAAAAGTTTTAATCATAATTTAATTAGCAAAGGATGGCTAATTAAATTTTATCTCTTACACAGATGACCTTTACAGCTGAAGGTTATGTCGGGTGAAATTATAGAATGAAAATTAGGCAAAATGTTGACTAAAGGTTCAGTTACACAAACAAACAGGATGACACAGCCATGCATTCATGCAAACGCACACACAAAACCCCTTATGTTCGTGACAGCCTGCAACAGGAAGCCACGGGTTAGAATGTTTGCACACAGCCTAAAGGAAGAGATGGAAACACAGCGTTCATAAGCAGCCAACTCAAAACATTCAATATCAGCAGAGAGAAGCCATTAGGAGTTACAACCTCAGGCAGCAGTGTGAGCACACAGACTAATGATTGATTCTACTCAACGCTGATCATCTCGGTGACTTTGATAGATCACTAAACAAAAGGCTGTCAGAGTGATTGACACCTCATCGGTCGTTTTTGTAAACTCCTGGGTTGTGTTTTGAAGCTGGATAACTTAAAGATGCTAATTATCAATTAAATCGCCTTTAATGTAATAAATTAAGCTTATCGATTTGTCGGTTTCAGAAGAAACGCATTCAGAAATCAGGTAATTAGCCATTCAAAGTGAAAGTGTGTACTGTAGCTTGAGCACTTCATGCCACGTCTGCGTCATGAACACACACACTTGGCTTGTTTTGCACAAATGAGGCAGACTCAACGTAATCAGCCACTGGAATGTTTCCCTGTAAATAAAGATTTGATTCACAACAAACAGTTTCAGTTTCTGAAACATTCTGCTAAATGTATTAGCCCTTAAATATATATACACTGTGTGCCCTTAAATATATACACACACACACACGAGAATAATAATTCCTATCATGTAAAAAAATGGCACTCATAACTACAACAACATACAGACAAAAACGATATGTAATGTACATCATAATATTATTAATGAAATGTATTATAATTATGAATGTAATGCATTTTATTATTTTTAATGTAATGCATTTTATTATTTTTAATGTAATGCATTTTATAATTTTTAATGTAATGCATGTATTATCATTAATGTAATGTATTTATTATTAAATAAAGTAACAATGACATTTAAAATGATGTGAAGTGGTTTAAATAAGATGGGTTAAAAAAAATAATTAAAAGAAAATGCTAATTCATATTTAGTTCTAAATTATTCAGAAAATATGTTAATGCTAAATAAATTTGTAAAGGACTTAATTGCTTTTTTATCTATTACTCAGATGACCTTTACAGCTGCAACTTATGTTGAATAAAAGGATCAAATGAAAATTAGACAAATGTTGACTAAGGGTTCAATTATATATACAAGCTCTTTTGAAAAAAAAGTTTAATGCGAGATAAATTATTAATAAAAAAAATAGTCACAATTTTAGAAAATGATCATCCCTAAGCTGGATCTAAGGATGAAGCACATGCACAATGCTGTAATTAGCTGAGGCAGTTTCAAGTCGGTCACACCTATAATTTCACTTCCCCTTACGGCACCAGAAACACTACTGAAACAGCAATAGTTATGCCACTCCAGCAGCAGATCTCAAACATTGCAGGCTACGGGTGTCAAGCTGAAAATGTAGTCATTCACATAACGGCTGTTTCTGAAATGACAGTCATGCTGCACTGAAACAGAAGATGAAATGCCTTCTCCGGCGACAGGCCTAGAGGCTGAAGCAGTCAGGAGCTTGATGTGTTATTCAGTCAGCGGGTGTGACGATAAGACTCAAGTCCACCTAGACATCACATGCTAGCAGTAAAACACGTTTGTGCATTGGTAGGCATTCAAAATTACATTTTAACTAAGGAAAACTAGGGATAGGGCCACAATAGTCAGCCAACAGCCTTTTAAAACTTCCTTTCTTCATCTTCCGGTTCCTGAATGAAAGAGCATGTCATGTATAGAATCGTCTGATCGGAGTCAGGTGAACCCTTCTTAACAGATTACTCTATTAGTTATTCAGGCAACCTACAGATCGTAAACCTACAACCTTATTCAGGCAACCTACAGATCGAAAAATTGATTTTTACTAGGGGTCGACCAATATGTTGTTTTTTTCAGACTGATGCCGCTACAGATTTCTTATAGAGCAGGGTGACTGATGGCTGATATAAAGCTGATTATATATCTCTCACACTATTTAATTTAAAAACAATAACATGCATAACAATTGCTGCAATGAAATGTAGATTTATTTTACACATTTACTAAATTATTAATTAATTGCTAAATGTATTTATAATAATACATTATTTTTAAATGAATTTGAACTTAAATCAAAAAATTAAACCGATTTATGCTTTAGCAGCTTTTTTATTCTGTAATCCTACTGTGATATTTTTTATAAATTAAAATACAACAAAAATAAATAAAATAAAATAAAAACAACAAAAACAGAGCACTCAGGTATATTTGAACTCATTGGGATTTTTTTCTCAAATAAAGATCTAAAAATTTTAGGCAAGTTAATGTTATATACAGTTAAAAGAGGTATTCAAGATTACGAGTGTGTTTTACAAGAAAATACTATTTCAGTCTTTCTATTTTAAAATGTCACATTTAATTCAATGTGCATCTACGCTGAGGTTCTGCCCTTCTTAAAGCTGTCAAAATAAAAGACCTGTTGCTGTCAAAATAAAAGCTTCCAAAACTTTTTTGTTCAAAAAGTAAAAACTTATCAGCCGATGTAGAGAATTTAAAAATGCCCAAAAAGTTGATATTGGTCAAACAATAATTTTTACAATAAGAAGTTCTGCAAACCCCTATATAAAATTAACTGTAAATGTTCCTCAGTTCAGTCAATAGTTCTCTTATAAATACACATATACTGAGCTTTAAGAGCTCAAATCCAGACTTTGAATAAAAACTACTGAACTTTCTAACAGCTCATACAACTTTAGCAGGGCTTGAACCTAACTAGTGAGATTCTTTACCACTGCATCACTACCACTACATCACTCTATAACAGAGGATCTGCAGACATTTCTTAGATTTAATATTGTCTGTCTACACTGACAAGCACAGCATCTAAGGGAATATGACTCCCTTCAAACAACACAACAGTCTCATTTTATTTAAGCCAAGACCTCCAGATCGCTCAGGGCATGAAAGGTTATTGCGATCCCAACAATATCAAAGTCACATTAGGAGATTCTACAGCAGAACTGAATCGGTCTGTGATCTATAATGCATCTGTCTGACAACAAAACCTCAGAAGTTTAGGTCATGCAACATGACACGCATCCAAAACATGAGTAAAGCAACAACCAACTGATCCAAAGCAGAGAATTCATGCAAGAGACTAAGAAAGAAATATGATTATACTAGCATCATTTATTTGAGCTGTTCTGAAAATCAATTAACTGATATTATTAAGAGGTAATTATCTTGCCTAAAAGACAATTTAAATATTACATCACAGAAATGTGGATCTAAAAGGGGAAAAATACAGATTTCTACAAAATGAATGCAACACAGAATCCTAAATTAAAGTTTTAAATTAGCTGAAAACAAAGTTTAATGAAACAATTAATCAAATACATTTAATAAAAGTTAAATAAAAACATAGTTGTATATAACCTAAACATACAAATAGTATATACGACAGTTTCTATCAACTATTTAATGATTTAATTATGTTTAAACTCTAATTCAATGTTCAAATGCAAACATTTACACAGTGGCTATAATAACACAGCTTGTTTTCATTGCAGATTTATTTAACAATTAATGACATGAAATACATAGCGCTATGCAGGTTTCGTGACATTTTTGATGTGAATTGTCCACTGAGTGGTACTAAAAGTGTGTTCGGTTTTTCCCCCAAAACAGATGAATATACATATGGTACTTTGTGACATGCGTCACCATAGTTGTTTCTTGAAATGTCCATTGAGTGGCGCCATAACTCTAAAGGTCCTTGCACACTGAGTCCGAAATTTCCAAATGCGTTTTTTCATTTTTACATATTCGTCATCCTTTCCTATTAAAATGGTTATGGATGCAAAAAACACAGCAAATCGAACCTGATCTGAATTTTTTTTATGACGGATGAAAGTTTTGGAGGCATTGTGTAAACATGATTGACAACGTGAGTTAGTATTGATTTTTTACCATGCGAACAATTCGGACAAAGATTTTTTACTCTGTGTGCAAAGACGTTAATGCTCCATGATGTTTTAAAATAGCGTACCATATGCACTACACCTAAACCTACTCGATATCATGAACCAAAGCTAAAGTGACGTAAAAACGCAAAAATCGCAAGCATGCCGTTTTAGCTTATTTTTCAATCTCTTATTGACAGTGGCAGATTTTTAACACCACGGTGGTAATGGATGTATGTATGCATGTATATATACACATACATACACACACACACACACACACACACACTAGGGGTTGAACGACTTCTGATTTTTTTAAAGTCGACTTTTAAGTGATGAATGTCAAGTCGAAGTCGACTAGTCGCTGATGACATCATTAATTAACAAATAAGTCTGGAGATGTGACAAATACCTTGTGCTAGGGGTCGACCGATATGTGTTTTTCAGGGCCGATACCGATACCGATTATTACAGATCAAGTAGACCGATAACCGATATTTTGAACCGATATACGTGTCTGGTGTAAAAATGAAAATGAATGCCAAAATTAATAATAACAAGAGCTCTGACAAAAAAACGTTCTTTAAATGCTTTTAACCATGTCTTTAATTCTGAAAACTGTTAATAACAACAACATTAAATAAACAGTAATATTAAAAATATTAATAATAACATAAGTACAGAGATCACCCAGAAGCATTCTGTAAACATTTTGTAAAACTTAAAGTAAACGTATTTAGCGTATTGTGTGATTATTCTCAACAAAAGTTGTAATAATTGTTGTAGTTGTATTACGTATACAGTAATATATTCGCCTAAACCGAACTTATTTTTGACAGGTTGCCATGAGGACCTTTTAAGTTTCTGTAGCCTATGTATATATGATATGACGATCGCTTTACTCAAATGAAACCGTCAAATGCTCATCAAGTGACTCTGCGAGCAGTTCTGGGGATGTTGTTCTTGTATTTATGTCCTCATTTAGTGAGACGGCAGACGCTGAAGTCACTGCGCCACGCGGCGCTTCAGTATGTATGTGTGCAGTAAATGAAACCGCACGCCTGTGTCATTCATTAACAGAGATGCAGAACATGCAGGATTCATATTTAAAGTGTTTTTGCGGCTTAATATTAATAGATACTAGTCCATAGCGAGTCGATTTAAGTGTACTGACCTACTTTTGATTAATTCATCCAAACTTGACATTCCGTGACATTCCGCGTTATACGGTAAATTCCATTATTGTTGACTGCATTCCGCGACTCACCGCATTTTCGCATCGCTCCTGGGTTATATTGAGGTGTTTTGCAACTTCAGCAACGTCTGCTGCTGCTTTACCTTTGAGAGACAACTGATGCGTGATCACTGAGGCAGCTCCAGTTAGCATGTGCTCTCGGTGTGAGACTGCCGTTGATTGGTCGGACTCGTGACTCTCTACATATCAGATGAGCGGTGGGCGGAGATTGCTCTCAGAGATTGAGAGATCGCCTCACTCTCACAGAGTGTTGAGCTCAGACAGGCTGCATCGAGCCAAATAGTGCATTTAAACATTAAATAGTTTCACCTGTATTATTTATTCACCAATAAATAATGTCACCTGTAAATAGTATGTTTGTTTGCATAAAAAAAAAAAATAAATAAAAATTATCGGCAAATCTGTTTTTAAAATGGCCGATATCGATAATCGGTAAAATGCATAATATCGGCGCCGATAATCGGTCGACCCCTACCTTGTGCACAGCTATGAAATATGACACAGCGCTGCCCACATGACTATTGCACCTATAACAGCTTTTATCAGTTCTTTAGTCTTTGGGTCGTTATATTCCTCACAGATTCCTGCTCGTTCTAAATCAGATACAGATAAGTTGTACAGTAAAGATTATTACATTCATATGAATGAATGTATTAGTGAGAGCGGTTGCGTGTGTGAATTAATTCTACCTGGCAGAGTCTCTCTACTAGTAGTGAAGCTGTGGGATTTAGTTATTAAGAAATATATGCTTAAACTTTTCAGTTTCTAAGCTCTTTTACCGATAAATCACAGAACAGTGTTGATAAATTTTCGCACTGAATGATTCTGTGCACGCGATCTGTGCGTGATGTATTGTATGCGCTACTGTCTGTAGCCTATGTGTGTGTGTTACAGTGCAGCAGCGCATTAGATTACAACGTGATTAACTTACCTGTACAATAATCTGTTTAAAACATGCATTCTGCCATTCAATTTCGAGCATCCAGTAATATAATCACACGTCGTGTGGAGCGCTTTCAGAGTATGAATTAGTTTGTAATTTTAACTGTTTGGAAACGGAACGTAAATGTGGATTCATTATCCTATTGCGCCCTCTATAGGACCAGCGACTAGTCGACTTCAAGCTTAAAGCATCATGGCAGAGCACTGAACTGAAGTCGACTAGTCTGTGCAACCCCTAATACACACACACACACTTTTTTTTTTTGGCTCGATCATCAATTGAAAACAATGTGCGTGTTTATTTTAGCACTTCCGTCAGTGAACACACATCCTGCAAAACACTAAGATAAATATCAAATAAATAATAGTTAAACAAAGCAACCTTAAATAAGAAAGTTAAATACACCCCGTCTACCTCACGCGAGCGGCGCAGCGAGAACCCATTATATTCAGTGATGCTGTCTACATTGGATGCAGCGCGATACAACACAACAAATCCCTCACAGTAAACTGCCTCATTCTATTTATGACGTACTGACAAAAGTTCAAATGTCTTGTAGACAGACTCAATCTGTTGTGTTGCAACGCGGCATCCGGTGTAGACGTGTTTTACTGTCTGTTCCGCCACCAAGCAAGCGGGCGCGCTCTTCTGCTCACGCTCTATGTGGAATAGGAATCGCTGCGTATGCTGCCACATTTCTTGTTGGCATCTTCCATTTACAGAGGTCTCATTTGTATTTGGCCAGTTTGGAGAAAGCCTCACCAATACAAACCTGACCAGCCTGGCATTTGCGATCACGTGAACTTGAAGACACTTGTACAAATGCGGATGGGTGACATGAATGGAAATTAACTGCAACTGTTACTATTTACACATGTATACAAAACTTAGTATTATGCTTGTTATAGATAGGGTGACCGTTTTTACAAGACACATCCTTGCTAGGATTTCTAGATTGCATAAAATATCCAGGTTTTTGCATTTTGCACTGTGCAGGTAGATCGTTGTGTGACATTCACGAGAGCTATAGAGAACAGAGCAGATGGCCCCTTATGCTTTCAAAATGCTCTCGCGTCTACTTTGGCGACTTTTTTGATCGGTGCGCAACGATGCTTCATGTCAAACAAACAAACAAACACATATTTGCATCGCTTTGATCATTCTCTGTAGATCTCACCTTCTCACGCTCACGCCACAATTGTTTGATTATGTACAATACCTGCATGTTATTGGTCAAACTACTTTGGATGTTTTAGGCAATATTAAAATCCTGGCCAGGACATGTCCTGTATAAACGGCACAAATGGCCACACCATAGTTATTAACTGCTATATGTACTTATTGGTACGTATTTGGAATTTTGAGAAAAAGTTCCCACGGGTACGTTTTGCCATTAGATCAGGTTGGAAAATATCGCTTTTTTGGAGCTGACTAACAGACTGTGAACTTTGAATGGCTTTTCTGAGGTAAATGTAATGTTACAAAACATTGTTTACCAGCTGTTTTTCCGACATCTTTCTGTGGTTCAACCCCTGGTTGAACAATTACATGAAATGAGACAGTTACATTAATGTTCTTTTTCCCCCTCAACAAAAAAAAAATTAATTAGAAGGATTGCTTTCCGGCTAATCAGATCACACCATGCCAGATCTCTAGATATTTCCCAGTTAAACTGAGTGTTTAGGGGTAAATGCTATGAATTGGCACACTACAGTCGCATATGCAAAAAAAAAAAAAAAGAAAAGTCATTTGACACCGCTGCACATTATCAGCATGATGAAGGCCAATTACTGACTGCCAAGTGAAGATCCACAGGTTAATGGCCCACTGTATGCATAAGCAAAACACCTGAACCAGACTCCACGAAAGACAATAAAACAAATTCAGCAGTAAAACAGTAACAACCCATGCAGGAACGCCTGAGTAGCACCTGCAATCGGCATGCCAGAGAACAGGTGCGGCTCAAGAGGGACATGTGCCTCTCTGGCAGAGAAGCTCCGGCTAGCCTGGCTCATGCTACCACACATGCTCTCCATCTCCCTCTCAGGCACACAGAGCCATTGATCCACTGCCAAAACCCACTCTCCAGAGACAACCCAGTCCCACAGCTGAAAACAGGGAGGCAGAGTTATGTTAAAAACCATTTGCCTGGCTCTCCGAATGAGAGTGGGACCGTGGCGGTCGGCCAACGGCGTGCCGCGAGGTGCGTCGTCCTCTGGTACGAAGTCATTCAATGCGCTCCAATAAAACGTTTTCTCAAATTGTAGCATGAATGGACAAATTTATGTCTGAAAACAAGTGTGGCGTCTAGGGATGTCAAACACTCTCTAAAGCGGCTGAGTTTGATGAATGGAAAAATTCACTTCTTGGTCAAAAAGCCTGTCATGGTGCACAGTAAGTTTGTTTTAAGTGAATGCAAACCGGTACAAAAAAACTGATGTGTCAAAATAGTGGATCTATGCATTAGAGCCCAGTGTAAATGGAGTTTAATATAATGACGAATATGCTCACTTCAAATGTATCAAAAATTGAGGCTGGAAAAACATGCTTTCATTGTTCTCTGGTTGCAAATCCAGAAGGTTTAGTAAGCCATCTAGAAATTGAATATAAAAGGCAAAGTAAACAAATATTTATTAATTTATTTTAATAAATTAAAACAACTGTCCTCACATTGCAAATGTGATGCGAACAGGACTCGTCAGTAAGGAGATTATTCTGATTTGAACTTGTCCTGCTAACATTACCACTAGCCTCGGCACAAAATGTTCACCTGTCAATTTTCTAATGTAACTCAAACTAAATTTTTGGCACATTTGTGATGAAAAATGTATGCTGTGCGATGCAAAACTATAACGGAGTGGTCTGTAGTTTCTAACAAGTTCTTACTGATCTTTCCTAATTATCATCATTTCTGCAGTTTCAACAAAACCTCATCTTTGTTTGCCAGTCGTACAACATTATCTTAAAGACAAATCAGCAGAAAGAAAAAACCAAACATACATTTGCAAGTAATTACAATAGAAGAACAGGGTCAATAAATGTAACTTTTTTTGTGGCAGCACAGGAATGGTTCAAAAGCACAAGTGACAGTATTACAACTAATAATTATGCGGTTAATTGTGTTCGGTATTCGGCCCAGTGTTTCATTTTGTTCAGCTTCGGCCAAGAATTTCCATTTCGGTGCATCCCTAGTTCAATTCATAATGAATGAATCATTCAGATCAGTTTTGTGTACTGGACCAACAGATTATAAAAAAAAAAAAAGATTTTTCTTGAATCAGACATTGCAACTTCTCTAATAAACATGCCAAATATAGAAAGGGTGGAAATTAAGATTTTTTTTTCTGTTTAAATATCAGTCTATTTCTCACACAAAGCTATCATGTGGCTCCACAGTTTGGTCACATGGACTAATTTTATGATATTTGTATGTTTTTATGACATTTTATGACAATCCTCCTGCAATTGATACTGAATAAAGTGATCAATAGAAGGAAGGAAAATTTGGGAATAGCACATGGGCAAGAACATTTTTAGACAAAATATTGCTTTAACAAATAACGCATGTGTATTTCACATGTGACCGAGATCATGCCCTACCCGGCATCATTAAGCCCCATTCATAAAGCATTAAAAAGGAATATTATGTTTCGATCGCAATTCTCTATGCAAGCTGAGAGAAGCTGTTACCACCTATAATTAAACTAGGGAAAATGTGCTCGCTTTCTAAATACGCCAGAGGCAACCGAGCTACGATTTCAATTCTGAAAATTACACCACTGTTACATCTGATGTGTTTTCAGAAAATAGAGGTAGACCTGTAGCAGTCGGCTTCAAGGATCTCTGACCCACAAAAAGAAAACCCTCTCAGAATCAGTCAAGGGAGAAAAAAAAATCAATCTTTCTGCTTTATCCTTTTGGCTTCAGGGTTGAAAAAAGAGGGAAGACAAACTAAAACTTTCATAAAAACACAGGATTTTACAGCAAAACCCAGCAAGATGCATGACAGACTGTGCCCTATCTGTGCTCTCGCAGGTCTGAGGGATTTTTTTATTTCTGTAAAGCAACCAGTTTTACAGTAATACACCTTTTAAAACAGTGTGGACTCTAATAAATGCATCAGTATAAACTATCACTGTAATAAAAACTAGGCACTCCTTTAGGTATTCTCAACAGCTCTTAGACAAGAGCAATATAAAACCGCCACGACACGTATTGACATGACCTTTTTATTAGTGTTGGAAAACACAGCAACACGATTTGACCCTCTTCAGTTGATATGTGGCAAAGTAATGAAGACTCTGTGAAAAATGTATTATCCTTTACCCTGCCTTTCAATTCAGAATATGAGGCAGTGACATCCCTTATTTGTTTAACAGGCTGAGCAAGTGCAATAAAACAACCAAGAACAAATATTTAAAATGAAATTAATGTCTCAGAACCCTGTAGTAAAATCAGAATGCAAACTTTTCCCAAAGTGTCGTTGCCTCAAATAACACTTTCTTAATATATCTGCACTTTATTGGTTCGATTGATTTTTATGGTTCAATAAAAATGAATTGTGCAGTCATAAAACCTACTCAAATTTGTTTCATGAAGCAAAGACAGGAAATGGGATTAGTGCTGACATGCTTTCGGAGATGCTTTAAATACAAATATATAAATCATTGAGGGGAAGTGAAGGTTGGGTCGCACAGTGCACCAGATGGTTATTGTATGGCATTGACCCGTCTTCACTGGAATACAACAACAACTTGGCATGCATACAAAAGACTACATATCGAAGAAACTTCTGCTAGTGCAGATGACGGACCAAAAAACATGCACACACTATAGGGCTGCATCTAACATGACAAGAATGAATTAATCTGTCAATTGTCAAATATTTCAATAGATATTGCACATTTTGCCACGTTCATTATCAACCTGGATTTGCGCAGCTTGTTAGTGAACAAAGGCTCTGTGTGGTAAACGCTGCTCCCTGTGAAATCACGCACGTGATGGAAATTACCGCTGATTACAGGACCGGCTTGACAAGATGCGCATTAAATATTGCATGCGACATATCGTGCAGCCCTGTTATAAACTATACTGTTTAAAAGTTTGGGACTTTTTTTATATAAGAAATTAATACATTTATTTAGCAGGGATGCAATAAATAGACTCGATTTCTCATGACAAATGACATTGTACAAATTCATACAAATAAGCCACCAATTTTTCAAAACAATTTAGTATGAATTGTTATGAGATGTTGTCTGTTCCAAATAAATGCCGTTCTGAACTTTTTATTCAAAGTACTGATGATACAATACTGATGATAATAAATGTTTCTTGAGCACCAAATGAACATATTAGAATAATTTCTGAATGATCATGTGATACTGAAGCCTGTAGTCATTGCAGCTGAAACAGGAAAAGATAAATAAATTGTATTAAAATAGAACTGCAACTGCATTTTTGATCAACTAAAATGCAGCTTTGGTGAGCATTTGAAACTTTTGTTCAAAAACATTAAAACTTTTGAGCAGTAGTAAAGCACACACACAAACATTTATTTTTAGTTTCAAACCAGCAAACCAGATTAAAGAGTTACCGAGCCACAACCCAAACGTTGACACACACACATTATCACTTCTTCTGAGCAACAAATCAATTGTCCTATAAATAAAGTAAATTAATAAACCTAAATATTACTACTTGTGTTGCATATGATTTAAAGCTCTAATCAAGGTTTATAGAAAAATGTATCTATTTGATTAGACTGCATGCAATACATGCAATTATGAAGTATTTATAGTTTAATGACAACTGCCACGATTGACAATGAATAGAAAGTAAATGTATGAAAAGCATTTTTCACCGACAGAGATCCTTCATGCAAAGACTGCCAAGACCCAACTAATCTAAACTAAAACGCATTGACTATTTTCATGTTCAATTATTATTGATCTCATTGATTAACTGTTCTCATGCATCTCCTGATCAAGGCATGCTTGTCTGGGCAGATATTTATTGCTCTTCTAATCAGCATGGGACTCTGATTTGAGTATTCAATTACTGGAAAACCAAGCAATAACAACTGCAGCACAAGTGTCCCAACGCTCGCTGAAAACACTAACCGAAACTCCCTTGTGTTACCATTCCACACGCATTTTAATCTGCCAAATCTAATCTGTGCTTTAGCATAGAAGAGAGCATGCTATTTATACAACAAAAGCAAAACAATGGATCCTAGCAACAGTTCAGATATGCCATTTAAAGCTGCTGAAGATTATGCGTTGAATTTTGCATTCTTCTCTAGTTTTTTTTCTTCTTCTCACTATCCATTATCCTAAAACACCATAATACAACAATGATCCAGAACTCTGGCCACTGGAGAAAATATTCTAGCCAAAAATTAAGAAATTTTAAAAAAGACACATCTGTCTTGGGACTAACTATGCCTGCAGCAGCTGAGCTATTGCTCGGGGGCATCCATTACATTTCTCAGTACCTGAGGTCAGTTGGGCTGCTTCTGGATAAAGCGAGATTGACCCAAATAATCCAAAGGCTGGCTTAGGTCTCCAAACAACCTACACTGATCACAGCAGTAGCTGTAAAAGGGTGCAGGAATGTTGTGAAAGACCGAAAGATCTCGCTCTCCTCTCCATCAGTAGATTCTACCTCTAAGAGCATGCCTTACTCACAAGTAGTAAAATAGAAAACCAGCTGAATTATTTAGTATCCAAGCACTTCATCTTTTGGGGGGAAAGTCACTATATGATAAAGGGAAAACAAACAGACCTGGAATAAAAGCTGTGACCAAAAGGAGAAAACATCAGAGATACAAGAGAAACGCTGTAAGCTCTTCATGTTGTGTGTTCAGATGCTTGCGCAAAAATGGCGAATAACTCAAGAGCCAAAAATAGCCTATGATTTTCATAGCCCATTCAAAAGTATTGTCATTGTTAAATGGGAACAATTACAATATTATAGAACCTTCAATGCTACCGGATATATTTATTTACTTAAAGTCAAGTGCACACTGCGAGATGTTTGCCAATTTCAGGGCTGAAATATTAATATAATAAATACAATGCAAGCATTTAACTCCCATTTGAGACCAAAGATGTTTGCGAACTGTAAAATATATTTATATCACATGTGCAAATAAGTTATTACATTTAAGGTATTCTAAATTGTATAACAAATGTCTTAACTAATGGTATCAACTTTTAAGAGGTCTTAAATCAGGATTCAGGAATGGCAAAAAAGTAATGTTCTATCTAATATTCAATCTAATGTTATTATTAAACTACAAAAATAATGATTTCATTATTAACGCTGCATTTAAAAAAAAGTAAATATCAATATCAATCAATGAACACCGCACATTTATGTCAAGTGATTGCTTATTGACTGTTGTTGATTAATTGTGTTTACTTTACTGTGATTATATTGTAATATGTTGTAGACGGTTGTCACAGTGCATATTTTATCCTGCTTATCTGTTTGAATGAGCAGCCAGAAATAATAAAACATATTTCAAACTTAGAGCTGTGCATTTTAAGCATGTTTATAATTAAAACTCCTGACTTGCAATTAAATACATACATTTTTCCTCCTTAATATTGGTATTTTAAATACACAATACATTTTATCTAGCGTTTAAATCAATTCAAACTTTTGAATTTCTTGCCTTACCTCCCTGTGACATCACAATTACTCAACAGATTTTACTAGTATCAGCACAATAATCTTCTTATTACAGCTACACATTCTTTGATCAATTATCATTGTGCATCTAAAGTTTTTTAATACACTTCTAAAAAGTGACTTACATGTGCACCATGGGAAAAAGTATGTGTCATGTCCTGTGAGAGTGCAGAATCAGTAGTTTTGGAGCAGTTAATGTGGCATGCACTGATTAAATCAAATAAATGCGTTTACGCTCACATCCTGTTGCCATCGGTCTTAAGGCAATGGAAGCTGTCATTGAAAATACGTGTATTCAAGTCATTTTGTGGAAGGTTCTACATATATTGCATAATCTGACATAAACGACAACTGATGTCACAGCCTGTCTTTCATCAAAGATCACAGTTACATTGTATAATCTGACAAGCAAAAAAAGTTAACTTCATGCACTTTATGCACCCTGTATGAGTTATGAACCTTTTACTTTTTCTAAATGCCCACTAGGTTGAATACATCACTCTTGGCTCTCTCTCAGTCACCTTATGCACATTTAAAGTTCAATTTTACTACATTGCCCCAAACATCGATAACCTGTGAATATCTCAATGAGAATTAATTTCTCTTATTAGCTTGAATTGTGCATAATTAATGGTAAGAGGAATGAGGTCCGAGCGACCGGAGAGCTCTGTAATCTATAATGAATGAGAGGAGCTCAGAGCCCAGATGGGTGTGTGATGCGTCCTGCGAGCACTTCCTGCGGCAGTCACGCTCGAGAGAGAGCATTACAGGTGCAGGTGAGAAACCATAAACAAAAGTACTTTTGTGAAGTACGAATGACAAAGAGTGCTGTTACAGAAGCATACTGGCCACCCTCAATACAAACATATTGCATTTGTATTCCAAGTATAGCTAAAGAGCCATGAGCAAATACATGTGGTAGGGAATATTTAAGGTCCGGTTTGGAGCACTTTGTAAAGTCAAAACTTACATTATGGCCTAGCCTTGCTTCGATGACTGTTGATCATTTTCTGTTAATAACAATTATTTAAGAACAGCAATTTAAATAAAGAGAAATATTAAACATCTATACAAACAATAGTCTGGGGTCAGTAAGATTTTTCAAAGCTAAAAAAATAGAAATAGTCTCTTATGCCCACCAAGTCTGCAATTTTTTTGATCAAAAATACAGTAAGCACAGTACCATTGTGATTTTTTTTACATTTAAAAAACTATTTTCTATTTTTATATATTTAAAAAGTTATTTATTCCTGTGATGACAAAACTGAACTTTCAGCATCATTACTCCAGACTTCGGTGTCACATGAGCCTTCAGAAATCATTCTGATATGCTGATTTGATGCTTAAACATTATCATTAAAGGGTTAATTCACCCAAAAATAAATTCGGTCATTAATTACTCACCATCATGTCTTTCCAAACCCGGAAGACCTTTGTTCATCTCCTCCATAGACAGCAACGCAACTGCAATGTTCCCAGCAAGGACATCAATAAAATAGTCCATGTGACATCAGTGGTTCAGTCATAATTTTACGAAGCTGCGAGAATAGGCCTACATTTTATGCACAAAGAAAAAAATAATAACAGTTTATTCAACAATTATTGTCCCCAAGTTACCTGTCTACTGCCATTTTGGAGATTACCCCAGAACATAATCAGTGTGTTTATGTTCAGGATAAAACGCGTGCATGCTGAACGTAAACATCGCTGATTGTGCTGATTACGTTCTGTGGTGCTCTTCAAAATGGCGCAAGACGTTAACTCAGGTACATGAATTGTTGAATAAACTGTTATTGTTGTTTTCTTGGCACACAAAAAGTATTCTCGTAGCTTCGTAAAATTACGACTGAACCACTGATGTCACGTGGACTATTTTATTGATGTCCTTGCTGGGAACATTGCAGTTGCGTTCAGAGAGCTCTCAGAAAACATAAAAATATCTTAATGTGTGTTCTAAAGAAGAGGTCTTCTGGGTTTGGAACAAAATGAGGGTGAGTAATTATTACAGAATTTTCATTTTTGGGTGAACTAACCCTTTAATGTTAAAATTGGTTGTGCTGCTTAATATTTGTGTGGATCCAGTGATACACTTTTTCAAGATTCTTTGATTAATAGAAATTTAAAAATAGCATTTATTTGAAATAGACAGATCTTTGCTGTAATATTTAAACAAATAACGCATCCTCGCAGAACAAATAAAGTAAGAATTTAGCTAAAAATAGGCTAAATCTTACCGATCCCAAACTTTTAAATGGTAGTGTAACTGAAAAAAAGTATTAATATTTATTTATTAAGTAATTACATATTTGAGAATAGCCATATTTATTTATTAAATATTTACATAACTAAGAATATGAAATTTAACATCAGTAATGATTAATCAGTTTTCCTTCATTCAAATTATTGTCAAAGAAATATGCATTCGTATTACATATGAAAAATTCTAAAACATATGCAAATAGTCAAAAAACAGCCCTGTAAATGTCACTGTGACCTATCCATTTTCCGTTTCCAGCTTTTAATTATAAAAGAAAAAAAGAAAAAGAACAACATTTTTACTTCAGAACTTTGAGATCAATTTATTTTCTAAGGCAATTCAGCTTCTCAAAGGTCAGAGTGTCTGGCAGGGCGAGACAGAGAGCCCGCAGCCGCGTCTGACAAGTGAGACCCCACAGGGTCTAGCTGTGACTGTTTGTTTCCGTCATACCAGCGATCAATGGATGAAATCCCGCTATTCAGGGGTGAATTATCACTGTTCTCATGCCGAGCTGCTGCATTAAGCAGGAGAGATGAGGGACTTGTCAGATCCGCAGGAACACCAATAGTCTTGGAAAGGAGCGTGGTGGAGTCTTCCGCATGCACTAATGTGCTTAACTTTATAACGGTTTAATCCTGGCATTAAAACTCATCCAACACTGGCAGACTAACTCTGAGGAGCAACCGTATTATCAACAGGTTTTCCACTGTTAGCCATTTAGAAAAAGTGTGACTGGAATAGCCTTTTTGTCACATGCTTGAATATACTCAAAACTTCTTAAATAAAACGAGCCCTCCAGAAAAACAAAAACAAGAGTAGGGCAAAGTCTCATAGCATAAACTAGCATTACAAAGTGACACAATGTAAATTTGAAGGACACCCTAGAAGCACAGACACCATTTCCTTAAGCAAATAACTGAAACTGACACGTAGAGACTCATTGTGGAGGATAAACTAGGAGGAATTCCAGAAACCAGCGATTTGCTTGCATAAAAAAGCAAGGACACAAGGTCAATACCAGCTGAAAGGCGATGTTGAAGCTTTACCATGCTGTCAGTTTTCATCTGCATCTTTACTCTGGACTTGCCTGATTCAAATTGGAATAACTGAGTCTCAATCAATAGCAAATTTAATTAAATAAAGCTGATGCAAAGTCTACATTTGACTCATACCGAAGGATTATTAGACTGGCCTGACATGCTCTAAATGCACCATCCTGACAGAAACAAGAAATGACAGCCTTGTTTATGCTCCTTTACAAGATCATAGTTAACGCTATAACAGGCCACCTCAACCAAGACATTGAGATGAGCACAACTCAACCTGATCGAGGCATCTCTACCGCTATACGCACTACAAAAAAATGACTAGTTATTACTGTAGTTTTCAAGGCTATCTCTGGTAAAATACAGAATATAATCAACAGTGATATCAATTAGCCTACAATTTTAGTGTATCTTGCTAATGTAATTTAAAAAAAAGACTGATTAATAAATAAAATCAACGTTGTTCCAAACAGAAGTTTGATTTGTGAATAATAACAGGGAAAACATGATCGAGACTGTCATTATGGATGCACTAAATATATACCACTATATTGGTTATTGACCAATATTTGATATATATTTTACATTACTTGTACTTCACCATCAAAACTTAAAGGGATTCTCTTATACAGCGCATTTCAGCATAAGTTACCGAGCCCGTGTAACTACTGCAGTAATCAGCTAGATAGGTTTTGGCTTACTATTATCACTACTGTTAACATATCAGGAACATGATATTGATGACGCACCTTAGACTTATGATAGAATTTGCTAAGTTGTCATATAAACAAAAAAATTGCCTTTAATCACATAAAACCCTCTAGCTCAGTTATGACTGAAAAGCCTGACATACAGGCAATAGAACGTGAAACATACAATACAAAGATAAATATTGACAAAAAAACAGGGAATGCTGACAGGAACTAATCAATGCTGATTAACCGGAAAGAAGAAAACAAAAGAACAGGGAAATACAAACTAAAATGCTGAGTGAAATAGGGAAAATATTTTGACAAATATACAAATGTTAAATGGAAATATGAGCACCAGCTTGAAACACTGAAAAAAGGGACAGGAATAAAGGCTTTTATACTAACTTAAATATAGGCAGGCTTACTAATTAAAATACTGACTTAAAACTACAGGCTAAAATGAAAATCAGCTAAAATACAGACGGAAATATAGATAATACTGAAAAAAACATACAATGAAACAATTTAAATACTGATAGAAATAGACAAATACTGCCTAAAATATTCAATGAAAAAAAGCAGAGAATACTGACTGAAAATCGTGTAAATACTGATTGAAATACAGGAATCACTCCTAGCTATAGCAAATACTGACAAATATTGACTGAGATGCTAAAAAATATATACTGAATACTGACTGGAGTACGGAAAACATGGTACACAGACTACGACACTGACTGAAATAGAAGGAATCACTGTCTAAAAAGTACTAAAAACCTGAAAAACAGGGAATGCTGACTGAAAGAGAGGCAGTGCAGACTGAAGAGAGGGGAACACTGTCTAAAGTACCTGACAGGCACTGCTTTCTGAAATATAGTTGAAACTGACGGGGGGGGGGTGGAACTGACGAGACTGTTGACTAAATACTGACAACAGGGAGACTTAAATACTGACTAAAATACTGTCAGTCAGGCATTATGGGTCGACAGAATGAATGAGAGCGCGTTCTTCTGTGAGCGACAGGAGTTACTTGTCCGTCAACTGAGCTGTCAGACTATACAGGTTCCACAACAACACGTCTACTTATCTATCGTATTACAACGCTGCATTTTAATCGTGGGGAAACGCTTCCTGATATTGACTCCGTCAACACTTCTCTCGTTCTGTTCCTTAGCCACGAGTAACGTTAGTGACATTAAACGAATATTAATAACAGCACTTGGTTTCGCTAAGTTACACGGGGAAAGTTATTTTCACAACAATGTCTGACGAGATTTCTTTAGAGAGTGAGCAAATCGCAGGAGAATATCTAATAAAAACACACAATACCTCTTTAATCTTGGCTCTTTTCGCTTTAACGTCGGGATCGGCAGGTTCGTGCCCTGTTGCTCCAGGCGGCCGCGCGTACTGAATGAACGGCAAACTGTCACCTTTCGCTCCTTTCCCCTGTCCGTTCAGCACAAGTTTCGCCTTGTCGCTGTTGATGTCCTGCTTGATCTCGTCCGGGTGTTTCTGTAGGGTGTCCTTGGCCTCAATCAGCGCCTTTTCGTGGTCTTTTCTGATCTTGGCTAGGATCTTCTCATCCTTGCCCGTGCCGGTGCTCGTGTCACTGACCGTACCTGCGCGCGTCTCTGCCTCCACCGACGACGAGCGGAAGAAAACTCCGCTGAGCAGCTTAGAGGAATCCGGCAAGAAGAAGATAGCTCCGAAACACAGGGTGATGAAGGCGCTGAACACTAAAAGCAGGATGAATTTCTCCGTGAGCCTGAAGGAGGTCGGGCTGGCGGACTTCCTATTCGGAGTGGCCGTGAAAGGCAGGAGAGAAGCTACAGGCATTTTCATATGCGTTTAAAACCCCGTCTAAATGTGTTCAATTCTACCGCAAAGTAACTCCCCGATCACCTTGACCTACGCTGCTTACGATACCTGTTACGTTGAACTCTAAGTGTCCGATTAGGAGACGGTAGATCCTCTGAAAAAAGTTGATCCCTCTGCGCGAACGGAGTCGCACCACCTAAACCGATCACGCCTGAAACACATCTGTGTTAAAGTCTCGTTGGCGGAACGGAAGGAATGGCAGAGATCCGTGATTGACAGCGCGCCTTGGCCAATCGCTTTGTGCCGCCGGTGCACAAGTTCATTGTGGGCGTGTCTTCCGGATTGAAAGTACAGAGGCGTGATGTCTTGTTCAAACTTAATTGGTTATGGACTGGGATTATGATCATGGTCATAACGGCATAAAAAGGCTTATGGAAACGTAAGGGTTGGCCAAGTTAGGTTTTTATTTTTTAGTTCAAACTGTAATTATTATAAATAGCCCATGTGCAATTGATTAGCATTTTAATGAAAACCCACAGTAACCTTTTTCAGGCTTGAACAACTCGCTAGAGTTATGATAAAAATTGTATTATTAGCAAACATAGAACATGATACCAAAATAAAGACATGTATTTAATTTTTGTCAAAATACAAAAACGACTTGTTTAGCTAGAGCTGCACATTCACAAAACGTTCTTAGATTTATATTTATATAAAGAAAAGGGTCAAATATAAAGTATTCTTTGAGTTAGTACAGACAGGAACTGGGAAAACAAATTCGATTGTATGGCAGAAGCAGAGCATAGGTTTAGCTATAAATCTGACAGCTACAGTATAAAGCGAGAACAGATTTTCCTATAACCAAGGATTTCCTGGAACTCGATTACAAAATAAACAAAGTCAGACAGTAATCGTACAGCCTTGACTCTGTTTTACAAAGCACTGGCAGTACCATTGTTCTTTAACAAGACTGAGAACAGGAGACAGTTGCTTCATGTATGAAGTTTTGTGGGCAAAAGCTGAAAACTGCTTTGAGAGTTCTCACTTTCTTAGCAGTAGAATGCCGTGCTCCTCACATCTGGAACACTGAAGCATACATTAGATTTGTTGGTGCATTGTAAGGTTTGATGCAAGCTCATTGTTTTAAGTCAGTGAGTTCATCTGCCAGTGAAATATCAGCAGTGATGGGGGTGCGCAGCTGTTGTCTTAGTGACTGTGTGCTACAGCAACTTTGTCAGAGATCCAGTGCAACAGCTTCAGTTTATCCATATGTTCTTTTTTGATTGATGGCCAAATCTGTTTCACTACAAGTAGCCTACTTTTCAGAAAATCCATTGTGTTTTGCTTTTGTTGTTTTCTCATTGTTAGTTCAACCATATTTCAGGCATTTTAACAAAAACCTTTTAAAAACGATTGACTTGGGGTGATGGAACCGTAAGTTCTTAAATGCTAACTCGTTTCTGTATTTTGGCCAACAGAAATACTTCATCCTGCTGTACTCCGTGGTTAATTTTATTAGGGTGATCATATGCCTGTTTTCCAAGACTTGTTCTTCAGATGTTAAAGGTTCTTTTTGGAACCATTTAGACAAAAAGGTTCTTCTATGGCATCATGAAGCACCTTTATTTTTAAGAGTGCACCTTCCACATGAGTACAATTTGGTACAATGCCTGCACGCTATTGGCCAAACTCATTACCTTCAGTAGGCTAAGTATTAAAAAAATAGGAAAACAAAGCCAAAACCTGAATATATTTGGACATTTTGTCCAGGGGAAAATAGGACTTATGGTCCCCCTAAACAAAACTAACCATTGCCACACGTTTTGTTTTTATGAATCGGTTGAATACATGATTAAAAAATTCGTTCATAAGTGAATCTGCTTTAACACATTGTCTGAATTAATGAGCCAATGGTTCATTCTCAAAGATGGCCACTTCTCGTAATTGGTGTAACTATTACGCGAAACAGATTCACTAAAAGTAATAGACTTGCCAGTATAAACATTGAGGAATCCAAGCACTGTTCATGTCAACACTCTTGGTCTTAATGAGTTTTTAATTAGTCTTGTTTACTTGTTTTTCTGCAAAATATCAAAAAAATCCCTAAAACAAGATGCATTTACTTGAGAAGCAACATTGCATACGATATGAAGACTTGTTTTCATGGATGTATCATGAATATAAATGTATTTTGTCCTACTGCACTGACAGTCTTTTTCACTTGTTTATAACTTATATAAGTGAAACAATCTGCCTGTACTGTAAGATACATAAATACATTTGTATTACAGATACATTTTCTGAAAGCATTCTTAATATTTTATGCAGAGTTGCTCTTCAAGTAAATCGGTCTTGTTTTAAGGAATATTGGTTACTTTTTCTGGAAAAATAAATTAAAATATGGCTTTACGGTATTCTCAGCTGGTTAGATTTCATTTTGTGTACACTAAAAGAAGAATAAGGAAGAACAGCAAATGAGAGGAAGGTTTTGTCGAAAACAGCAGGTGTCATGCCGGACACATTACTATAAATGCACATGGGACGTGCAGTCACATTACCTGCCGCAGGAGTTCTCGCACACAAATTTCAGGGGATTGCAATCTTGTCACTTCATCATAACAGCTCGCTGTTACTCCCAAAAACACAAGGAAGTGCAAGAAGAAGGTTGAAAAGGCTCTGCATTATGGGAGGCATAGTATTCAAGGAAAAGTGAAGGGGCAATCAGGTCTGGGGAAAAACATAACCAGTTCTACAACTACACCCATGTTTCAGTCCTCAAAGTTTCTTCAAAGAACTGTAGGCCATCTTCTGTTTGCTCAACAGGACTTTCCAGGCACATGAATATATAGTTTTAAAAGGAATAGTGTACCTATAGGATTGTTTCCTTAAAGGAACAATTAAACAAAAAATGAAACTTTGTTGAAAATTCACTCACCCTCAGGTCTCAGAAACTAAAACCTCCCTTTCTGCCCAGCTTGTAGCTGAGGTCAGAGGTGTAAAAGGTACACAAAAATGTTACTCAAGTGAAAGTACAAGTATCTGGCCAAAAACATACTTGAGTAAAAGCAAATAAGAACCACTGTAAATTGTACTCAAGTATTAAAAAAGTAGAAGTACTTATTTTTCTAACAGATATATAGTTTTGTTAAAGGGAGAAAAGGATACAAAGTACACAGTTCACACCAGTGGTGTAGTCTACGTGATACGTAGGTATATGCTGTATAACCACTATAAAGATCAAGGATTTGTGTATACCCAATTAAAAAAGCACGCGGATACGTAACAACATCATTTTCTGACATCCTTTCATTCAGTGACATTTTCATTTTCATCCTTGACATTCTGTCAAAAAACTAGACTACACCACTGAGTCAAACACAGTGCAACAACAACATTTAAAATGCAGCACAGTGGAAGTGTATATATCGTTCCCCAACCATAGTCAAAAATGATAATTACATTTTTGATTGTTTATTTGGGGCATTCAGAGTTTTTTGAGCTAAATATTTAAAAATAATTATTTATTACTAATTAGATTAATTAATTAGCAAATCATGTAATTATTGAGAAAAAAATAATAATCGACAGTTCTAATTGGTACTCAATGTGTCAAATGATAGCATTATAAATACAGCTTAATCCACTACCTGGAAATAACATCAATGAACATAAATTACTATTTATTTCACATACAATGTTCATTTAAACACTTTTTTGGAGAATTTTATTATTTAATAATAATAATAATAATAACAAACATTCCTACAAAAATATGAATTGTATTTAAATTCTCATCACTGATTTATTTGCACTCAATCTTGTGCATTCAGCCAATATATTAGACAGCTAATATGGGGGGGCAACTTTGCTACATCCATATGCTTCAAAAAATTTGATGGTGAACTTTTGAAGCCAGACATTTACCTGATGAAAGTTTTAAGTGAAGTAGAAATGTGTGTGCTTGATGCAAGAAAACAATGATCACTGATCATGCACGCATGTTTGCGCTTCCATTTACCATATTTAATGTGCATAAGATAAAATACAAATGTAATGCACCTTTTAAGATGAAATTAAATTGTGAGGAGTAAAAAGTACAGTTTTTTCTCCAGAAATGTAATCAAGTAAAAGTACAAGTAACCAGTTGAAATTGTACTTGAATAAAGTACTAATCCCCTAAAATAATACTTAAGTAAAGTAATTGAGTAAAATGACTCCAGTATTTTACACCTCTGCCTGAGGTAAGATGTCCCCTGTAGAGGGAACGTGTGCACTGCATGCAGCTCAACACCTGCTGCTGCTTGCATCACCTGTCATGCGCTGTGTTCCCAATCTCGCTGATTTACCATCTTCAACTAAACTGTATCATTCACAGTTTGCACTTCCCTTGTCATCAGCTGCAAAGATGAAGCTTTCTAAATCTTGTGGTTTTTTAGATGGTTTGAAAGAACCATAATCATACAGCTCAAAAAAACAACATTTGGCTGATTTATGGTGAGCACAATAAGCCGAGGAAATGAAAATTAGTCCATGTTTGTTTCGTCTTTGAGGGAGTTTCTATGGACACCATATGGCATCTTTGCACCTGCTCAGAATAAGCAGGCATGCAAATAACGATGGCTTGTGGGCATCTAAAAAGGAATGACAGAGCCTATCAGGTAGTGCCATATAATTCGTAACTGAAAACGAGTTGTTGTGAAAGTAAAATGACAGAGATTCACAGATAGTGAAATTGTACACTCAAATTAGGGAGGTAAATGTGGAAACGCAACAGCATTTGATTATTTAAATGCTGTAACATTCTTTCAGCCAAATAGAAACAGTGAGTGAAACTGTATGTGTACATAAAGGATACGAATTACAGTGAGAGGGAGAGAAATGTAATTGAATCAGAATTAAGGCAAAACATTATTTGGTAATTCTTATTGGCAGTATTTTGGCCTTTCATTTCTCTTTAGTGTCACGTGCCTGCTTCACTCTGTAATAGCCTTTGGCCAAACAATGAGAAATGGGTCTCGCTCTCTCTGACCAAGATGAGTGACACATTGCCCCTCAGGTTCTTGGCGTGACCACTGCAAGAGATGAAGCGTAACTGCTTTCACATTGTTTTAACACAACTGTTTTCAACATTGATGATTAATGTTTCTTTCAAAAACATGAACAAATCTTACCGACCGAGTCTTTTGAATGGATATGCATAAATAATTCACTGTTTTGATGATAATTAACCTTTGTTTAATAAGGAATAATCTTTTTTAACATATCAGTTAATTGACTGAACATACAAACAAAGACAAGTGATAAACATGATACAAAAGTACCATGTGACCAATCATGACATTTTGAATGTGATGTTAAAAATGATTAATATAAACATAATAACAAAACTACAAATAACACAAATTTACTTGTTTAATGCATTCACAAATAATACATTTAATGCATTCTTGTCTTTGGACAACTTTGATTAACTTCTTTGATCCACTTCAAATGTTGACAACTGTATACATATACACATATATGCATATACACATATATACATATATTCATATGTACACATGTACACATGTACACATGTACACATACATATATATATATATATATATACACACTATATTGCCAAAAGTATTGGCTCACCCCCTTCTAATGAAAGGTTTGACTACTTTAGTAATTTCCATGAGTACAAATCTTAATGTTTAAGCATATAATGATATTCTAGAGAATTGTGTGCTTCTAATTGTATAGCAACCCTTTTCTATTCTATCATGACAGTGCTCTGTGTATAAGACAATGCTCAAAGATAAATGATGATTCAGTCAGTGTGGAAGAACTTGACTGGTCTGCAGAAAGACAAGTCCTAATCCCAGCTGAACACCTCTGGTGTGACTTTAAATACAGACCTTGAGCCAAAAACTCATCACCAAACACCAATGACTTGTACATTCATTATATGGACAAGCGTACGGGACACCTCTTCTTTAGAAGAGAAAAAGGCACTTCCAAACTGTGGCAACAAAGATAGAAACATAATTAATGTACTTAAATTGCATTTCCACCACTGTTGCAACAGTTTTGAAGTGTGTGAAATGACTGTACCATATGTACTCATATGTCATTGGTGTTTGGTGATGAGTTTTTGGCTCAAGGTCTGTATTTAAAGTCACACCAGAGGTGTTCAGCTGGGATTAGGACTTGTCTTTCTGCAGACCAGTCAAGTTCTTCCACACTGACTCAATCATAATTTATCTTTGATCCTTGCCTTATATACAGAGGAACTGTCATGTTAGAATAGAAAAGGGTTGCTATAAAATTAGAAGCACACAATTCTCTAGAATAACATTATATGCTTAAACATTAAGATTTGTCCTCATGGAAATTACTAAAGTAGTACCTTTCATTAGAAGGGGGTGACAATACATTTGGCAATATAGTGTATATATATATATAGTTATTTGTTTATCAAAATAAATCAAAGATAAGAATTAAAGCTAATTTAAAATATTATTAAAAACTACAAATAATGCTAAAATAAGACTGCACTCAACTGATGGAGCAAGTTATTTATGTCAGAGCAGGGGAACATTCATGAAACCGGTTATTATTATTTTTTGCACTTCTGTATGTCACACTCCACGTTTAATGCATTCAATGAAAGTTATTATAAACACGTTACAAATTAAATCTTGCTTTTTATACTGGGAAGGGGGTCACTGGGTCTGTAAATGTTGAAAACCCACTACAACAACGAGTTGGTGAATAATGCTGACGTTGCGGGGCTTATTCAATAAACATCACCAAGAATCCCTCCTGCAAGTCAGCAGAAATCCCATACATCCTCAGAGTAATTCAAAATAGACTTAATATCCGACCTCTCCGAGGATACATTCAGATAAGACTTCCTTTCTATTGACATATCTTGCATACAGATTCCCTCCTTAATTGCCCATCCATCATATAATGGCATTTCTGTGACAGCATGACCAAATGTTAACGGTCCATGCCCTTGATCTGCTGGCAATGATGTTGTTACAAGCAGGTAATTTGAAATGATTTCCCTTTCAAATGAGATAATCCACATAAACTCATCTTTTGATTCACGGACAACATGAATAAGCAATTGATCTTTGACATTTGGTTCGAAAACCTCATTGAAACTACATTCTTCATTAATGAAAGGTCAAATAAATTCCCGCTCCAAAGACAAGCGTTCAACACCGTCAGGACAAGGCAAACTGGAAGCGCCATACATTAGCGCAAACTCATTAATAAAACAGCCGTAGAGTCTGTGTGCTTGCATGGCTAATATGTATTTTCCACCTCAGTGAGCAGTACACACCTCACTGCACTGCATATCAGCACAATTCAACATGTGCATGACGGAAGGAGCGTCACTATTCCTCTGTAGCAGAGTGACTGCTAAATAAACGGCTTCTGCTATTCCTAGCTCTATTCATGCCATATCAGTTAATTCACATAATGCTGAATGCTTGTGCTGTTAGCAGTTAGAGTACTGTTGTCTGGCAACAAGTCAAGCTCTTTATTACACTCGCATCAAATGGCCTTTCATGTGCAGAGGTGAAAACCAAATAAAACACAGAAAGCCCTTGAAACAAATATACTCAGTCTTAAAGCAGGTCTCGGTTTGCTCTAATATTCTGTCAAGCATGATATTAACATAATGAACGTGGACAAAGGATGAACATCTCCAAAAAAGGCTCATTGATGATAAGCCAATGAGAAAACTAGATGTTCGATTCGTGAATAAATCGTTATTTTTACTGAATCATATAATCCAGTTCACAAAACCGGTCTAAATGATTCATTCATGAATCAAACTGAACAGTTTTTTATGACAATATCAAGAATGAAATCAACGAAAGTTAGATTTAATTAAAATTGATGAGGATATGGGTCTGTCAGCCCCCCACCCCCCAAAAAAAGACACTTCGGCACATTCATGATTAATGATAGAAGCAACCGATTCATAAATGAATCATTCTTTTCCCCAAATCGTTTTAATGATTCAAATTAAGGCGTGGAAGTGAATAATTGCAAATTTCAGACTTTTCACAAAACAGAGCTATCGTATTTCTCTAAAAGACTTGTAATATAACGCATTTCTCATATACAGCGGGTCAAATAAGTACTGAACACGTCACTATTTTTCTCAGTATATACATTTCTAAAGGTGCTGTTGACTTGAAATGTTCCCCAGATGTTGGTAACAACCCTAGTAATCCATACATACAAAGAAAACAAAAATACGTTCAGAAATTAAGTTATGTGTAATAAAATGGAATAACACAGGGAAAAAGTTTTGCATACATGAAGAAAGGGAGGTGCAGAAAGGCATAGAAAGTAATCCTGCCCCTCATCAGTGGAAATTAATATTAGCTGCTTCAGTCCCAACACCTAAAGAACCAGGATGATGAAGATGAAACAAGGGTGGACATTTCAGCAAGGCACTAAGAATCCCAAACACAGCCAAAGATACTCTCAACTGGTTTCAGAGAAAGAAAATAAAGCTGCTAGAATGTCCCATCCAATCAACTGACTTAAATCCAATAGAAAGTAAGAACCAAAGATCTAAAGAGTTCATAGAAGAGACCCACAGAACCGTCAAGGTTTGAAGACTCTGTGGAAGAATGGGCCAAAATCGCACCTGAGCCATACATCATGTGACTAGTTTCTGCTACAGGAGGCGTCTTGAAGCTGTCTTTACCAACAAAAGCTTTTGTACAAAGTATGAAATACATTTCAGTAGTTCAATGCTTTTCCTGTGACATTCCATTTTATTATACAAAACTTCATTTCTATTTGTTTTGTTTTCTTTGTATGTATGGATTACTTGGGTTTTTACCAACATCTGGAGACAATTACTTGTCAACAGCACCTTTAGAAATATATTTACTGACAAAAATGGTGGCATGTTCAATACTTATTTTACCTGCTGTATATGGACTACATTCATGAAACTTTTATGGTGCTTTTTCATATTATGAACAGATCGTTCTTCGCTTTCATGACACGATTGATATGCTTTTGTGTCACCTTTAGTATTCAACAGAGGAAGCACATTCATACTGTACATGAGAGTAAGTAGGCTAAACAATGATATTCTTATTCTCATTATAATAAACGGAATTCCACTTAAAACCGAACAAACAGGCAATTGACTTACATTAGGTTATGAAATGCGTGGCAATGTATTTTACAGCATATTGACGCACAAAGTCGATCTTGCCTTGCTAGAACGTCATTCGCTGATAGCTGTTGTAGAAATAAGTTTACTCTGCGTGATAGTTTCCGGTTGCGTGTGAAAAAGGCTCATTCGGAATCATACACTAGCATGATATCACTTTTACTCCAACCATAGAAAGAGCTGTTAAATTGTTTTGGTATATTTTGAGTTGTATATATTATTTTTACCATTTTGAATTCAGCCTGTTTTTTTGTCAGGGGCATGGAAAAAGAATAGAAAGTTTAAAAAATATTTACAGGCGTTTTAGAATTCTATTCTATTATATTATATTGGAATAAGAAATTGAGCCTCCGCTGAGCTTGAAACAGATTCACTAAAAGTAATAGACTTGCCAGTATAAACATTGAGGAATCCAAGCACTGTTCATGTCAACACTCTTGGTCTTAATGAGTTTTTAATTAGTCTTGTTTACTTGTTTTTCTGCAAAATATCTACAAATCCCTAAAACAAGATGCATTTACTTGAGAAGCAACATTGCATACGATATGAAGACTTGTTTTCATGGATGTATCATGAATATAAATGTATTTTGTCCTACTGCACTGACAGTCTTTTTCACTTGTTTATAACTTATATAAGTGAAGCAATCTGCCTGTACTGTAAGATACATAAATACATCTGTATTACAGATACATTTTCTGAAAGCATTCTTAATATTTTATGCAGAGTTGCTTTTCAAGTAAATCGGTCTTGTTTTAAGGAATATTGGTTACTTTATCTGGAAAATTAAATTAAAATATGGCTTTACAGTATTCTCAGCTGGTTAGATTTCATTTTGTGTACACTAAAAGAAGGATAAGGAAGAACAGCAAATGAGAGGAAGGTTTTGTAGAAAACAGCAGGTGTCATGCCGGACACATTACTATAAATGCACATGGGACGTGCAGTCACATTACCTGCCGCAGGAGTTCTCGCACACAAATTTCAGGGGATTGCAATCTTGTCACTTCATCATAACAGCTCGCTGTTACTCCCAAAAACACAAGGAAGTGCAAGAAGAAGGTTGAAAAGGCTCTGCATTATGGGAGGCATGGTATTCAAGGAAAAGTGAAGGGGCAATCAGGTCTGGAGAAAAACAATAGAACCGTAGAAAGAGCTGTTAAAATGTTTTGTATATTTTGAGTTGTATATATTATTTGTACTATTTTGAATTCAGCATGTTTTTTCATCAGGGGCGTGGAAAAAGAATAGAATGTTTAAAAATATTTACAGGCGTTTTATATTATAGTATATTGGAATAAGAAATGTAGCCTCCGCTGAGCTTTTCATTCAAACTGTATTTAGGCTGGAGTTTATACTAGGCCTATATTAGTCACACTACTGTGATTCATATGCATGTTCCCCACTAATGTGTCTTGAATGCATAACCTCGAACAGATCTTCTTAATCTTAATCACTTCTTCTTTCTGAAAAGTGTGCACAGGCGAAACAGCTGACAGCTCTCACCACATGTTTGCTTCTCCTATCGGGAATGTCTCCCCCACTTTATGAGGCTGTCGCATGGTTTTATTTAAAGAGCTGCCTCTCTTTTCTGTCACCCATGGCTTGCGATTGTTCATTGTGATAGCACAAAATGAACTTCTGCATGATGAGCAGTGTGGTGTAACGTACCTAAATTCAGAGCCGGTTTATTTACAGGGAACGGGCCGATGTGAATAGCAGTGAAAGCAAACCTGGAGGCTTTTATTGGCTTTAAGTTGCAGAGCTGTGGTGAAATATGAATCAAAGTATTGAAAGAGGACAGGTGCAAACACTTTATGAATCTGGCACTGAAGCTGCTTTGATATGGTACAAAATGATCAAAAGTTAACACGGCTTTCCCTATCTTGCGATTTACTTGACTTCATTTGCATTCCTTTGATTCTGAAATGGTCTGTTTGTTTGTGAGACAGTCTATTCACACGAAACTGACTCAATACAGACATAGTTCTGCCTCCTGTACACAGAGGGCCAATTATAAAATCATAAAAATGGGATATGAAATCATTTAGGTTAAATTATTGACCTTGTGTATGCTATAAATGACATAACAGCAGTTGACTGTACTGGAAATGGTTAATATATTGTAGGCATTTCAGTCAATAACTAGGCAAGTATCACATGATATTACAAGTGATTCAGCTGAATGACTTTCTTATTCTGTTTAATACTGGAATGAAATATTACCAAAGAAAACGAATCTGACCTAGAGAGTTATTAATAGATTGAGTTGTTCAGCCAACTATATTACAGTGTCGGTGCTGGAATAGTGAAGATGGAAACTTATCCTTGGGACAGAGGGCTTAAAATTAAATGTGATATTTATTTATCATCATGAATAAATATGACAAGGTGAATATAAAGGTCCCGAAGCGTCTCAGACCTGGATTTATTAAAAACAATGAAGTGTTCAATTATAAATGGGCATGAATATGCCAAAAACGAATACACTAAGAAATGCATAAATAATCTTGTTTTTATTTATTTATTTTTTACTTAATTTATAACTATTTTTTATACTGAATTTAGAACACTTTCCTGTCAGGATGGTATGATATGAATGAATGAATGGCAATTATAATATCATTATAATAATAATAATAATAAATGAAATCAGCATCAATAAAATTAATCTTTGCAGAAGTTTATGGCATTTAGATGTATTGTCACATGTTAATGCAGCTACGAGGGACATGGAATGCTTTAACCTGCAGTTACAAAAGCATAAATAAAGTTTTGATATTTTAAACATGAAATGTTGAATACTGATATTTGAAATTATTTAAAAATGAAAAGATACTTAAAATGTGAAAATTAAAATCGCCAGTAGGTGGCAATAAGTCACTGTTAATAAGCGAGTCATTGCGACTGAACCGAGTTATTTAAACGATTGATTCATTCAGAAACGAAACACTGTCATGTTGCTCAAAGACGCAAAACAGCGCTGTGGCTGTGTTTAGAATGTTTTTTGTTCTTTATATTAACTATTTTGTTAATTGAACTGTTGTAGGCCTATAAAATCAATATAATATTTGTAATCATGCTGATTCTTTAAGAAAAAAACTGAACTCTTCGTGTGATATTGATTAACTATATGAATGGATATAAATTAGTGGTGGGCCGTTATCGGCGTTAACGTGCTGCGTTAACGTGAGACTCTTATCGGCGCAAAAAAAAATATCGCCGTTAATCTATTCTCAAAGTTGGGTTGGGAGCTGGGTCTATACTACGCAAGCTATGATGACTTTCACCCTGATATTTTAGCGGATGTATACCTAGCCGAATTGCACTGTAGGGGGAACGAGTCTTGAACTAGAGGCTCGCAGTCCGTGATGGACAGATTGTTAACGGCTGGTCTATGTGGTAATACAATCGAGCAGGACATCCAAACCAGAGGCGATTCTAGGGTGAGTGGATATCCGGGCTAAGCCCAAAGATCCAAGATCTGCTATTACTTCATATCGATGATTGGCCAGTTTATATGAAGTTTATTATCAAGTGTATATGTCAGTCAGAAGTACGAGCCGTGGGCGGTTCCTGACGGGAGTAAACTGCGGTTCATCATTTTAATGCGCATGAAAACTCAGTGATGATGATGCGTACAGGGCATGGTCATAAAACATTCGGGCTTTTCTGAAAACATTTCAGAATGTTTCAGCCCCTTAGCCCACCCTAGCGCCGCCCCTGATCCAAACGCTCATTCATCATTCATCAACCTCAAATATGGCTTTTCATCTGAAAGATGTATGTAGTAGCAACTTTACATGGCCGCTCAATATGATGTTAACCTAGAGAAATGTGCGCTATTGAAGTGTTTGTGTGGAAGCGCTTGCTGCAGGACAGGCTCCGTGCGCCACTTGCTCTTAAAATCTCCGTCATTTTTGGTCATACAGATAAAAGTAGCCTAATACATCTTTCGAATCTGTAAAGACTCTACGCTTATTTGTGTGCACTCAGAATAACAACGAAACGCTGCTTTTAAGCAAACAGGATGCGCTTTAGGTCTCGTGAACTTGAGCGAGAAACTTGAAACTCGAATATATCTAAAAATACAGTACATAGAAAAATATATCTATAGAGAGTGAAATGTCAAAAAAAAAATAGAAGACGTGTGTGTTAGCATGGATGATTTACATGAAATGTTATCTGTGCAACACTGTGCATAATAAGATGGCTTTCAGTTCAATATAATAACGAAAAAACGACATTTTGGGTTTTTATTCAACTAATAAGGTGGGCACGCCTGTGATCTGTACTATATTTTACTGTAATTGACAGTTATCGGCAAAAAAAAAAAAAACAACGGAGCGGAGGGAATGGGAGTCATTCTTCCGGGAGTGGAACGGGATTTTCCTCCAGTTTTTTCGTGGGATTGGGACGGAAGAGATTAAAGTTTGTGATGCATTTTGGAAACAGGAGATGAGCCCCTGGTCTAATGCGCCACCTGGCTTGAGAAACCCGTTCTCAAAGACGCGACTTTAGTCATTATTTGGGTAGCACACATATTCTGAATGCCTTCGGAGCCATTTTAATCTAGATTAATCTAGATTAATTCCAAAATTAATCTAGATTAATCTAGATTAAAGAAATTAATCTATGCCCACCTCTAATATAAATATATACATTTTTTCCTCCTTATCTTGAATTATGTGATGATTCTTAATGTATAGACTGAATCATGCAGTGAAATAACGCACTCTAAATGCTCACGCTCATTAAGTTAGTCTAACCAGACTTCACCATGCCTGCATTCTGTCTGGGTTTTGTGTCTCTCGAGTTCACTTTTTGCACTATATCTGGCAGATGTGGCTTGCATGAACTTCCCCAATAAATGAATGAGTGAACATAACTTAGGAAAAGTAACCCGCAGAAGTGGCTAGTGATTTGACGACGTTACCCGCCACAGCTGAATTTACCCGCATGTGGCGGGTGTTCATTTCAAACCCTGAGTGTAGGTGTATTGTGCAAATGTTTAGATAGCTATATAAGAATTCACATGTTCACTTTTTATATATTTACCTTACAGATCTCAGGTTAAATGCTTGTTTGTTTTCTAGTCTGCTCTATCAGTTTGCTTCAGTTGTTTTGATATGTTAGGCATATATTATATAATACCTAAATAATTGACCTTGAGTCACTTATGCTCATCAAGACTGTTTTTATTTGATAAAAACACAGAAAAAAAAACTCTTAGGCTATTGCAATTTCTAATATTGGTTTTCTGTTTTATTTGAAAATATAGCGTATTCCTGTAAAGCATGTTGAATTTTCAGCATCATTACTCCAGTCTTCAGTGTCACGTGATCCTTCAGAAATCATAATAATATACAGATTTATTTTCAGTGTTGAAACTGTTGTGCTGCTTAATATTTTTGGGAATCTTTTTTCTTTGATTAGGCGAATAAAAAGTTAAAAAGAACAGCATTAATTAAACATGTAAATATTTTTTTAAGTCAAAAAAGTATTAACTTAAAAATAATAATACATAAAGAAAAACAAATACTGATCCCAAACTTTGAATAGTGGTGTATATTAACACAACATTTATATTTTGAATAAACACTGTTCTTTTTAACTTTTATTTCTCAAAGAATCCTGAAAAATATCACAGGTCCCAAAAAATATTGAGCAGCACAACTTTTTCCAACATTGAGGATAAATTAGCATATTAGAGTGATTTCTGAAGGATCATGTGCCACTGAATATTCAGCTTTGCTTCTCAGAAATAAAATTAGATTTTAAAGTACATTAAATTAGAAAACTTTTGTTTTAAATTGCAATAATATTTCACAATATTATTTAGTGAAATAATATTCAGTATGTTTTATCAAATAGATACAGCTTTGATGAGCCATAGAAACTTCTTTAAAAAATGTACTGATCCAAAACTTTTGAACGTCAGTGTATTGTTCTGTAAACATGTTTTCTCAGGTAACCTAAAATGTACATCATTTAGTTACATCAAGGGTCAAATCTAATAAAAATAGCACATTAAAGTTGTCATGTCTGGAATAAAGACTGAAATGTCCGCCCAATAGGGAAAGGTTTTGCTCAGCAAGAAAAATTAGAAAGAACATTGTTTAAGATGTCTTCCTAAAGTTAATTTCATAGCTAGCATGTTTATGTACACTTTTTGCATAATTTGACAAAATTACAGTTAAATGGAAAAAAACATTTAATCAATAAATATTGAAACAATTTAGTCATTTTTGTTTAAATGATTACTATTTTAAAAAAGACTTGAATAATATTAATATTCATAAATGTAAAATGTTTTATGATTTGATTTTCATACTTATCCTTAAGAGAATCAGTGTTCATGAAACAACTCATTTAATAAGCCTTTTTTTAAAGATTGAAAATCTCCATATAGTGTAAAAGGATAGAACAATCTATACATAAAAAGGCATCTGAAAATTAGCAAAGATAAATAAAGTGTGCCAGACAGCATTAATGTGCCTTTCATAACACTAGGAAAAATGAAATTTGTTTTAATAAAAGTCAACCCGGGAGACATAAAAGTGGCCATGGTTGATGAAACATATAATAAACAGCCAAATGTCAAATGAAAACACATGTCCTCCTCACGCTTCTCATGAGCCGTCACAGTCTAACACTGCATGTGGAGTGACGGTCATTTGTCAGACGACATTCAATACAAGAACCAGATGTGAAGCAAGGCTGTTACATCCTACATTCTCCGGGTTAGCCATTTATTCTGACTATCACTGTTCATGTTTTATAGAGGCAACATTTCAAATTGGATGTGAATGTGCTTGTGGTCACCCACTCGCATATCTAAAAGCAACGCAAAGACAATTGTGAATTATTGTGTTAAAACATGTTATTCATTCACAGCAGACAGTTCAAATGCTGCAGGTTCAAACTGTCATGCAAAATGACAATATTCAATGGAAATTCTATTCTGGTTACTTATGATTTATGCAAAGTGCACGTATCATTATAGTTGTTTTCAGAATAAGTGAAGGCATTGCAAAAATATAGGCCTATTATGTTAACAAGTTTTGGACAGACAGTTACAGCCCTATATTCAGACAGAATAGTTTTACATGGGGGCATGATGTAACTTTAGCTTTTACAGATGAAGTGTAAAACTTCACCTGACTACACTGATAACTATTATTATGACTAACAAAGCACCAATCAGTCATGTTAAACACTCATCAGAAAAAACTAAAAGCGAAAGAAAGACAACGGCACACTATCAAACAGGTGCACACGGAAAAACTGGTACCGCTGAAAAAAAGCCATTCGCAATAAAAGACCTACAATTAAGCAAATGTTAAAAGCTTTAACTTTCATAATTAAATAAAATGAAATGTAAAAAGATAGTTTAGCTTCAGTCCCTATTGACTTCCATTTATAGAAAAAACACTATGCAAGAACCTGAAGGTGAACTATCCCTTTAAATTCAATTTTGTTCATTTAAATAGTTTTAAGTTACGCAAATAGTTTGATGACTGGCTGAAATTAAAAAAGAAAATTAAACAAACTATTTTCAATCATTTTAGGTGTAAAGAATTATGAGAAAAATGACTGCACCTTTAAGCATTACAATACTGCATTAAATATTATATTTTCATTATATATTTAATCAAATAATTTAATATTAATTAGATTTTTAAATATATAAATTATACAAGCTATATTCACAGACACACGTACATTTGTATATCATTTTTATAAATAAATTTTAAAAATAAATGTAAAGTCAGCATAGTTCACGCACGCACGCACGCACGCACGCACGCACGCACGCACACGCACACGCACACGCACACGCACACGCACACGCACACGCACACTTTTTACTCTCATTATTTTTTGTAAAGTGCTTGTGAATTTTTTATTATAGTATTTTCAGGAGTGGCCATTCAACTGTCACTGAAGCCCTGCGGATTGCAAAAGCTGATTCCAAATCATCAGTCCTCATTCTGCTGGATCTATCTGCCGCTTTTGACACTGTCAATCATCAGATCCTCCTGTCCACCCTCTCATCACTGGATATCACTAGGATTCCACTTCGCTGGTTTGAATCCTATCTCACTGGTCGGTCTTTCAGGGTGGCCTGTGGAGGGGAGGAATCCAAAGCACATCAACTGGTCACTGGGGTTCCCCATGGATCGATTATTGGACCCCTTCTCTTCTCCACATACACTACATCACTGGGTCCCATCATACAGGCACATGGTTTCTCCTACCATTTCTACACTGATGACACACAGCTCTATCTCTCATTTCGACCAGATGATCCAACGGTAGCTGCACGGATCTCAGGCTGCCTGGCGGACATCTCGGCATGGATGAAACAACACCATCTACAGCTCAACCTGGCAAAGACTAAGCTTCTTGTCTTCCCTATATATGCCATATATATATGTATATCGTTTTATTTTACAGGTTGCATCAGTAAGTGAAAACCTTTGCTTTTACATAATTACATAATGCATTATCCAAAATGACAGCCTGACACAATTAAAAATTACAAAGTATATATATTTTTTTCAGTACAAAACCTGAAAGCTGAAGGTTTAGAGTTTCATGATGTAAACAAACTTCTATTCCTTGTAATCTCAGCTGAGTTCACACACACACAAAAACAAGCACTTGTACTGAAAGTGAGGTCAATCTGCTTGACAGCCCCTTAAGACCCATCATCATGTTCTTTCATACACTGTCACATGAATAGCGTGATTCTGTGTGACCAGTTGATCTGACACACAGCCATCACAGCTCAGAGCCGGTCCATCCCGAGCAGGCATAAAAACAGAGGAGACTGTTTCAGACTAATCCTTTTAATAGAGCTCTGTAAACTGAGAAGACTTACAAAAATACTCTCAACCAAATACCTTAAATATGAGGTTCAAGCTAAAGCCCTCTTATCTCCTGTCATGGAGAGGTGGATGGCGGCGCGGTCTCTGACATGGCTGCCATGTATTTTACTGTGAATGAGATTTAATGTCAGTCTCGCCGAGAAATCGCTTTCACACGTCTGATGTGCAGAAGAGGCAATGCCTGCGCTCGTGCAGAGGTAAAGACAACAAACTGTCTGCGCTTTCACATCACATCACGCTCAATTAGACAGTAGTGGAGCTCAACATAGGCTGTCTACTCACCTAACCCATGACAAATATGCGATATATCGGAGGCCGATATATTATGTGATTTTCTTTGAAGCTTAATAATCCATAACAACCCTTCCTCCAGTGAAAAGGTGCATCTCTTGGGCTCTCACATCAAAATCCACCGACATATTTGTTCAGTTGTTTTCACAACAGTACTTGTTCTGTGCATATTTCTCTCCTGATTCAGACAAGATGATTTTTAACTGAAAGCAATATTATGGATATTGCTTCCAGCCCTATTTCTTTAGCAGGAAGTAACAGTTTGAAGTTAAAAACACCTTAAATCCAGTTCCTCTATCTATAGTCGATCTGCTAATATCTGTTCTGTACACACAAACTGAGCGCTCTCTTCTCTCTATACAAGACACTCCCCCTTACTGCTGATTGGCTGCTGTGTTTTGGGACATGGTCCGATACTGTGGCCGATACAGCTTATGGATTACTGTAATGTAACAGCTGTTTGGACTCATTCTGATGGCTCCTATTCACTGCAGAGGATCCATTGGTGAGCAAGTGATTGTAAACTTGTCTACATCTTAGATGGCCTGAGGGTGAGTAAATTTTCAGCAAATTAGCATTTTTGTGTATTCCTTTAAAACACAATATGCCAGGGTAAGTCGACTTATATCACCCACACAACTTCCAATAGGGAATGCATTATTTACACTGACAGCAGCTGATACAGGGTTTGATCAGAAGCATGAGCACAGTACGTGTGTGAATACGGAGATATGAATACTGAAAAAATATAAGTCAGAACAGAATATTCTTCCTAGTCACTGTATTCACTGAAAAAATCTCTGTGCTGTTGTGTCATTCCAGAAACAATCCTCATGCACAGTGCACACCACAAACAGCTATGAAGGCGTTTAATGCCGGTGGGGAAATATTTGTGGAGTTAAATCACCTTGTATCCTGTCCTACCCAAGAAAACACCTCTCAGTTCACATTTCATGGTTGAGCGATATAATCTTTTTTCACTCCAAATGTGCTGAGTTTCCTTTCAAGCTCAGCTGCCGAGACTGTTTCTCCGCATTAGCGTCAGAGAGTAAACACATTTCAGAAGGTCACTGTCAAAACGGCAAACTTTCTTTTATTCTTTCAAGTTCAAAATTGCAAAAGTTTCCGTGTGTCTCTAAGAGTCATCACATCCATTTGATTTTAATCTGTAACCTTCACACCATTTCTCACCAAATTATGACTGCAACACTGATAACATTTATGTGTCCTGCCATATTAACTGTGGAAACAAAGTGTCGCCATCTCTAGGATGCCCAAGATCTTGACCGCAGCCCATACAGCATAATGGATCCGATGCCTGAAGAGGAGAGATTAGCAGGTTATCATCTGTTATTTAGGCCTCTCAAAGTTACTGAGAAGACCAATATTTCATATTTGCAAAAATTGCAGTGGAGGACAGTGTGTGCTCAGAATGGCTATTTTGAAAATGCTGTATTGTGCGTGCCAATGGACAATTTGTGTCAAACCTTAACAGTGCCTCTAAAATTACCTAGAAGTCGAGAAATTCCATGAAACATTTTTGTGCTCACATTATATAAGCTAAAAAATCAGATTCAGAGAAAAAAAAATCATGGCTTTACTAAGGAAGAAAAAAAAAACAAAGAAGTTATTTTTAGAGTCAGTCTGCATTAGTAAATCTTCATGCAGTTTACATTATTTCTCCAGTAGGTGGAGACAAGAGTATTCACTCTTTATCAGTGACTCAGTGAACCAATCATTCAACCGATTTGTTCAAAAACCACTTCTGAGTGTTGCTTAGAGATGCTCAAGCATCAGTTCATTTGGGGGTGGATTCGTTTGAAACTATTTTCATTGATGGAGCAAAAATAGATCAAGTAACTGTCAATATTGTTTCTAAAAGGTAAGTTACTTAACATTATCTTCTTGTTTTTAGATTTGTTACATTAGAAAAGCATTGCCAATCGTGTTGGAACAACAGCACTAGCTGTGATATAGCTTAAATCCAGCCTACGTGTAAAATAAATGTTAATAACTTATATATATATATATATATATATATATATATTATGAGGAAAACCTTCTCATAATAAATCCACTACAAAAGGTAAATCTCTTCATAATAACCTACAGATAACCAAGATAAAAACAAATATAAAAAAGCAACTACACATTGAGTTGAGGATATGAATAGGCCTACCTTACAGCTACTCTACACAGTAAATTCAATTTGAAAATGGAAAATATATAAAAATTATTCTCGCAAGTTAATATCCTTACCAATCTTTTTTCTTTTCAATTTTCCCTAAAAAGTCATATAATTCACAGACTGCCAGAAATCCCTATCAGATAATTATGTTTGTTCACATCTGATCGCAGTGTGTGAAGATAATGGTTATGTAAACTTCTTAGCATTTAGAGCTCTATACGAGTTATTCATCTCCATTTCAGTATCATTAGAGACAATGCTGGTGATTACAGGTTCTGGGCGCAGAATAAATCTCTGTCACAATACAGATCACTTTCAGTTCCAGGGGCACAGGACAGATCGGGAAGTGTGGGGGTCACATTATAAACCTCTCTTCACTAGGACGACACGGATATATTCATATACGATTACAAATGCAAAATGCTTGAAACTAAACTTCCAGACATTTTTGGAGCTCAAATAGTGGCGCTAGAGACGTCAAGGTCACAGGCTTGATTCCCAGGGAATGCATAAACTGATCAAATTTACACTTTGAATGCAAATGTAAGTCACTTTGGATAAAAGTGTCTGCCAAATGCATAAACGCAAGGCTTAAAACGGTTGAATAGAAATGCGTATATTTGTAAAAGACAACTTTTCTATCATTTTTTTATGTCTTCTCTCCTCAGGAAGTTTACTTTCTGTCTGAGCGGCTGAGCACACAGTGCCCGACCCAATGCCAGGCATGCCGGTCATGAATATTAATGGCTTTTATGTTGTTCGCCCTAACTTATTTGTTGAAAGGCAGACGTCAAGCGCTGGTGGGATTACTGGTCATCGCTTGCACATTAGTGCAGGACACATCTAAAGCGGCCGGTTGGCACAATCTTCCGCACATTCAAAACTGGACACTTTCCTTTGAGGAAAAAAAGCCATGATACAATTGTGCCAGATTGTTTGCACCCTGCAGAAGAAGTCGACGTGACAGCAGGTTGGATCTCAGAAGCCATATTGACTGATGAGCCAGAAAGAGGCTAATAGAATTGAGGCATAAATCAGCGGATCGGATGAGTGAGGCTGAAAAAGAACTGAAGTTTGGCTCGTGAAGATGAGAGTTGGCTCACGACCGATCTGGGAAGGAGATGATTTGAGGGGACGGCGGGCCATCTGAGAGGGACTTCTCTCCTCCCACTAGTCTGAAGGAGAAGCGAGCGCTGAGCTGTTCCATTTATCATGTCTCTAGCATCCCACTCACTGCCATCTTCCTTTCAAGACATAAAGTTAAAGTGGCCCAAACACACTGGAGCAGATGGCCAGAACCATTGGCATCCAGCCCTGGTCACCTCAGACGACAGGCTGTTTGTGTCCAGCTGCCCTGATCTACACTTTTGCTCCAGTGGTGCGCTCTTTCTCTGGTCTGCAGCATCTGCTTAACTTCACACTCGTTCTTTTCCTTACATCCCCTCATCCGGCTCTGCTTGCCGTGACCCTGTTTGTTTCTGACCCGTGCTAATGTTGATGGCTCTTTCCTTCTTCCTCCAATTGCTGGTTTTGATGACATCATCACAGAGAGGCGCCAACAGGTATGTCACACAAGCCCTCAAATCAAGACAGTCTAGTCTAGAGAGAACTCAAAAAGCCTGTTTTGTAACACGTCACAACAAAGGTATTTCTTTTTGAACTGGTTCAATGCATTCAAGGAGATGCAATTTCCAAGAGGACACAAAAAGTGGAAATCATTTTTGTGTTCTGATTGTTCTGGTTGGCTCAAAAGGATTACCGATGCAAACAGAGAGCCATTTGGCAGCAAACTGGGGCGACCATGTCGAAACCTTACATTGTCCTCTTGCAAAACCTGCAAAAACACACACACATACACACACAAAGCCTAGAAATAACAGAAATGTTATCATTTCTGAGAAATAAAATGATTTGTATGAATGAAAAGTCACGCAATGGCAGTCTGACTCAGAAAATAACATAATATATGTCATTCTGTTCCATCTTCCAGATCAAATGTAGCAGATAGTTGTAAGGCGGACAAGGTATTGGACAGAGTAATAAACAAAACAAAAAGTGGTCAACGAGACAATAAATGTATTTACGGGACAGGAGTTTTAAAGCAGACTGACGGTTCATAAATGACACAAACAGAACAGAGTTTTAGAACATGTCTAGTACATTTTATTCTAGTTGAAGCTTTCTATTGTAACACATAAGGAAATGCAGTTTTGTTCATGAAATAAATGACTCCATACATTTATTCAAAGAACATCAAGTCCTTGGCTATTAACACTAATGTACACTCACACACACGTATATATATATATATATATATACAGTGGGGCAAAAAGATATTTAGTCAGCCACCAATTGTGAAGTTCTCCCACTTAAAAGATGAGAGAGGCCTGTAATTTTTATCATAGGTATACCTCAACTATGAGATAAAAAGAAAAAATCCAGAAAACACATTGTAGGATTTTTAAGAATTTATTTGCAAATTATGGTGGAAAATAAGTATTTGGTCACCTACAAACAAGCAAGATTGCTGGCTCTCACAGACCTGTAACTTCTTCTTTAAGAGGCTCCTCTGTCCTCCACTCGTTGTATTAATGGCATCTGTTTGAACTCGTTATCAGTATAAAGACACCTGTCCACAACCTCAAACAGTCACACTCCAAACTCCACTATGGCCAAGACCAAAGAGCTGTCAAAGGACACCAGAAACAAAATTGTAGACCTGCCAGGCTGGGAAGACTGAATCTGCAATAGGTGTGAAGAAATCAACTGTGGGAGCAATTATTAGAAAATGGAAGACATACAAGACCACTGATAATCTCCCTCGATCTGGGGCTCCATAAAGATCTCACCCTGTGGGGTCAAAATGATCACAAGAACTGTGAGCAAAAATCCCAGAACCACACGGGGGACCTAGTGAATGACCTGCAGAGCTGGGACCAAAGTAACAAAGGCTACCATCAGTAACACACTCGCCCGCCAGGGACTCAAATCCTGCAGTGCCAGGTGTCCCCTGCTTAAACCAGTACATGTCCAGGCCCGTCATCTGAAGTTTGCTAGAGAGCATTTGGATGATCCAGAAGAGGATTGGGAGAATGTCATATGGTCAGATGAAACCAAAATATAACTTTTTGGTAAAAACTCAACTTAACGTGTTTGGAGGAGAAAGAATGCTGAGTTGCATCCAAAGAACACCATACCTACTGTGAAGCATGGGGTGGAAACAAATATGCTTTGGGGCTGTTTTTTAAAGGACCAGGACGACTGATCTGACTGATCTGTGTAAAGGAAGAATGAATGGGGCCATGTATCGTGAGATTTTGAGTGAAAACCTCCTTCCATCAGCAAGGGCATTGAAGATGAAATGGCTGGGTCTTTCATGACAATGATCCCAAACACACCGCCCGCCTGGAGGAGTGGCTTCGTGAAGCATTTCAAGGTCCTGGAGTGGCCTAGCCAGTCTCCAGATCTCAACCCCATAGAAAATCTTTGGAGGAGTTGAAAGTCAGTGTTGCCCAGCGACAGCCCCAAAACATCACTGCTCTAGAGGAGATCTGCATGGAGGAATGAGCCAAAATACCAGCAACAGTGTGTGAAAACCTGTGAAGACTTACAGAAACGTTTGACCTCTTGCCAACAAAGGGTATACAACAAAGTATTGAGATTAAATTTTGTTATTGACCAAATACTTATTTTCCACCATAATTTGCAAATAAATTCTTTAAAATCCTACAATGTGATTTTCTGGATTTATTTTCTTATTTTGTCTCTCATAGTTGAGGTATACCTATGATGAAAATGACAGGCCTCTCTCATATTTTTAAGTGGGAGAACTTGCAGAATTGGTGGCTGACTAAATACTTTTTTGCCCCACTGTATATTTCTCTCCTCAACCACCACCAGTGTGCAGCATCCACTGGGATGATGTTTGCCCTTGATTTGCCTTATTGAGAGTTTTGGTACTTTATTGACCATAGTTATGAGCACTGTGTTGTCATGTTTGTGAGTTTACCATTTTCATGTGACTGTATGTCTAACTGCTTTACTAATTAGTATATATATATATATAAACTATAACTGTATTATTCAGTAAGCACTCACAATCAATTTAACCGGCCTCTAAATGTGCTGAGATGGTTCTACGTTGTGAATATTCAAATGAAGTCAGCACAAATACGCCTCTATGCAAATTAAGCTCGTAATAAATGTGTATTACTCACAGAATGCAGCACTGTTTGCCCAGTGCAATGACTGTCACACTATTTCCGACGGGCAGACGGAAGCAGCAAATTGAATTTCATTTAAGAGATTTTATTTACATTTTCTATCGATTTTAAGCTGATGAAGGTGCCTGGATCGCAGTGATGCTGTACAGTTCCAGTAAAGTATGCCAGGTCACGGAACGGAAGCCATTGCATTCTCTACACACAACCCAGCACTGTCGATTAAAGAAAGGACGATATAAACCTCTGTACCACTCATACAAAACACAGATCAGTAAAACATCCCGCTGTGTCATGGTGCCTTAGTGATTCAGCTTAATGTTTTATTAATGGAGAACTGTTCAGCAGACCCCTGACCGTGAATGGACACCAAGAACCTATTAAACTCACACATTCCAGCACCATATCTGTTCAACACACTTTGTAAGTTTAGCCTAGTAAAATAATGAGACTAAACTTGCAAAGAATGTTGAGTAGACATTGTGCTGGAATGTGTACGACTGTAGGGTTGAAATAGAAATGAGGATTGCAGGATTTCCATGAACCAAAAAAAGAGTTAATTTTATTTTCAACTCATTACATTAATTTAAGCTATATCAGCTATTTTTCCATAAAGTAAAAGTGGGCACAGCATTTTACCTTCAGGTTCTGAAAAGGACAAAAGCATCATAAAGGAATCATAAAATTGGCTATATATTCCTGAAGCTATTTAATAATTTAATGTGAGGAACAGACATAAATTTAAGTCATTTTCTTTGAAAACCTTCCCCTCTCCCAAAACATTCAATCAAGATCTCAAAAATATATATATATTACATTACATTTCAATGCAGTTGTACTGGTATATTTATAATATACATTTTAAAATGAATCAAATTGATGAGTTAAATGCATGTTTTGAACCGTTTAAACACTGGCAGAAGCTTTAATGGACTCGTCTGCACTCAGGTGGCAGTGTTTTCAGCATTACAGCACGGTCTATACAGTGAAGTTTCCTGTGCAACACTGATGTGTAACTCTGTGACAGTATAAACACTCACAATGAAATCTTCCAACACGTCACATACATTTAATTGCTGTGAGCCTCGGGCACGGTCTTGTTTGAGGATATCACTGTTGGCGTTTATTTTGACAAGCTCAGAGCGTAATGCCATTAAATTATGAAGCAACGCTTACTAAATAATTAGAAATGTGTCATGGACTGCACACATGAAGGAAGCATCTTCGTCCACATTTCTGTATTTTGGCAACTAGAGAGGAATGGCGAATGATTTACAGCAATCCCTCTTGTGTTTACTGGGAAAGATCATTCTTCTTTGGCATTGATGGATGGCACAGTATACTCTATTGGTTACAGGGGTCAGCTACAGCAGCCAATACATTTGAAGAGCACTTAAACGGAGTGCAGGGACAGCCAGTGAAACACCCATCTGCTGCCCACATCAGTCATTTTTATTTCCTAGTCTTGGTGCTTTTTAACCTTTCTGAATTAATCCTGCTTTCTCTTGGCTGCAATATTTTCATTGCATCTATACACCACTCTGAAAGTGAAAGGAACATGTTAGGTCATTAAGTTAAGTGAAAACTAAATCAAAGATTAGACGGAGATCTCTAGACCAATGGGAAGAATCCGATGGTTTTTGTAGAAAACAGTACAATTATTTCTCAGTTTCTAAAAGAAGTGTGGAGGATGTGAGGATGAAAATACTTTTATGGTTCAAATTTTAACACGGAGAGAAAAATCAAACAAACAGAAAACAAGGGTTTTATATAGTAAAACAAAGAAACATTATGAAGTACAATTTATAAATGCTAAACAATTTTAATCAGTCATTTTATTTAGATGTGAGCATTTTATTTCAGATTTTAAAATCAGTAATATCAAATTAATGTGTTCAATTGAGAGCCAAATTACTGTTTAAAAGCAAGCAAAAATATAAAACTGTTTTCATCTGAATATATATATATATATATATATATAAGCGTAATATATTTAAATTTGGCATATGATATTTGGTAAATATTGACGTAACAGTGACTAGATTTTACTGAAATGATACTCAAATTGAGCCCAGTACACTTACATCATTTACCTTCAGATTCGGTCAGATTTTGTTTTCTTCTTTATGAACAACTCTTTTGCTCAAACCACTGACAGGCTTACAGGTTCATTAGCTTTAAATTCATCCGTGCTGCAATGATGGGCCTGTGGGTGGATTGCTCATTGATTTTAATAGCTGTAAATGATCCACAGACACGTTTCTATTTAATGATACAATACACTTGCTTGTGGGAGGCTTGTACTCCCTGCTTGTTGCCCTTTCTCTGAACAGTTTTTACCATGCGCTTCTTGTGAATACCTGCTGCCCTGGTGCAGCCCATCACTAAAGCTGTTTATGGTGTAATTATGAAGCTGCCTTTGACACGTCTGAACTGATTTTGTGGTGGCAGTGATATAAAGTGTATTACTAGTTGGCTTGCAAAAAGGACTATAACTCTTGGTTAATAAGGCTGGAAATGTGTTTTGGTGTTGTGGCTCTTTTATGTGGATTTAATCAGCAAATACAGAATAAAAATGACATAAATAACTCTCCAAAAGGTGACTGTACTCACAGTTGATGTAAATAGAGTTTAGCATTGACGTTAAGCTAATGATCCGCCCATCAGGAACAAATCGGGACACCTTTCCAGAATCAGCACGATACCATAATAAGCACAAAATCTATTATTAATATGCAAATAGATGTATGAATAAAGATTAGTTATACTCAATATGCAAATACTGATGACATCATTCCAGTTGAATCCCTGTAAATTGTATAATTTCCTTTTTTACTTGAGAATAATTTATACAATTATTAAATATAAATATATTAATTTGAATTATGTATGATGTAGGGAGAGGGTGCCGTTTTATTTTGTACTCCTGTGTATCCCTGTTTTTGGTTGGTGAGGGAGTCGAGGAAAGCTTTTGTTGTTGATTTCTTTTATCTGGATAGGTTATTTACTCCTCCTGTTAGTTAGCTGCTGTTTTTGTTTGTTGTTTTTTCCAGGCCCTCTCCTAAAGACATTTATTGCTTCCATTATTCTTGCTTTTCTAAATAAATTGTTTAAGTTTGTCAAACCAAGTGGTTGTTGCATTTCTGGGGCAGAGGACTGGGGCGATTCCTCCTCGTTTTATTAATTTCTTCCTTCATAACCTGTTACTCCCACTCCCAACCCTAGACGGGGGAACGAGAACGTAACACATTTAAAAAAATACAATAAAGTTTGAAAAAATAAATTGAATGTATATTCCAAATGTAAAATATATGTTGTATACATTTTGATTGACTTTATATCTGTTATTCTTTCATTTTAAAAGTATTTTTTCAGATGTGTTTATGTATAAATATATATAAAAAATGAAAATGTAACATAAATTGAATATATATATATATACAAAAAAAATATATATATATATATATATATATAACACAAACACACACACACACACACACACACACACACACACGTGTGTATATATATATATATATACACACACACACACACACACACACATTTATTTATTTGAAGTTTACTTATTTACATTTATTTATATACAAATACATACAAAACAAAGTTTCAGTTTCTTTGTGTTTGGGGTTTAGAACAACTTTAAGCTGGAATATTAAGATTACTGTGGACTTTCACTATGAAAATCTGTTTTAGATTATTCAAATGAAACCATCAACAGCTGTTTGACCTCAAAAGAGCTTTTGTCACGACACACCCATGACTTCTGAGTATTAATAATGCTCCTGTATTCAATCCTCCCACATTTAAAACTCTACGCCTCCGTTCTAAATGTCAGAGATAATTCATGGAACAGCTGATGCTGTTTATTCACTTACAGCCTTTAAAACAGTGAGAGAAGAACACTTGCAGGTACTTAGCGCCGTTTGAGCCACATCAGCAGCCCAAACAGATGCTGGGTAAATGACGATAAAACCAGACGCAGCTGAGAACGGGGTTTGTAATGAGTGATCAACGGCTGGATTTGCACAAGGTACTGCTCTGAGACCCACAGTCAGCTCAGTAATTGGTGCAGAACAAAGTACCTTTTGCAAGCGCATCCAGCTAATTGAATGGAAACGGGGAGCATATGGTACCTGATAGTGCTGTACTGTATGAAGTATTGTTTTGATGATGCATGCCACTTCATTGAACAATAGTCTGGCGAGCAGAAGATTCCTTAGATAAACACCTTTCTGAGGTTTAGTGTTTTCATTTTTAGATTCCTGACATTTGCAAAAGTGTTTTTTTTCTGTCTATGTCCTTGTGACATACCATTCCTATTAAAAACAACTGATGAAAGCAGAATTTTCTGATTCACACTGAACATCTAGACACCCTAAGAAGACCCAAGGCAGTCATATTATTAGTTTAAACTTTTAAAAACAAAGCTTCCAAAATGGGGTTTTCACAGTAATTCCACTGAAGAACCATTTTTGTTCCTCATAAACATTTCAGTGAGCAGTTCTTAAAAGATCCATTTTTTCTTATTATGAAGAACAATTTACAGAACCTTTTTTCCACTACAAAGAACATGTTGTGCTCCAGGGATGTTCAAGATTTTTCAGAGAACCATAAATGCCAATAAATACATTTTATTTATTTTTTAAGTGGTGCTTTTCACACTCCATGTTGTTACAAAGCAGTTTCACAGAACATAATATATTAATACCTTAAGTATTTAAAATGTCAGGGTTTTCGATTAAAAAGGTCTTAAATCAGTCGTATGGCTTCAGAAGACTTCTGAAGTGAAGCTTTTAAGCTCCAGTTCTCATGTAGTTTAATTACATTGCAAAGAAAGGCAGAATATTCTTCATAAATTCACCTTTTGTCTGAGACATATACCGTCAGAGCTGTGCCTCGATGTCTTTTCCCAACCTTGCACTCTTCTCCTTGCACTCAGTTTCTGTCTGTTCTCAAATCGTCTGGTCAAAATAGGCCCAAACATATAATAATTAAAAATAAATACATAAAAATCACATTTTGTGTTCCATAGAAGAAAGAAAATCACAGAATTATATGACAGTAAATAACATTTCATTTTTGGGTGAACTATTGCTTTAAAAATACATTTATATATATATATAAACAGCTTCAGATGTGACTCATCAATTAAATACGGAATAATCCATATTTTTTACAATTATTTAATGTAATTATTAAAGTAATTTAATAAATGCATCAAATAATTTGTTTATTAAATGTTACATACATTTTAAATTGTTTATTTTAACTATAAAATATTACATATTTTTTAAGTTAGATTTTTAGTTTTTGGTGTAGTATTTTATGTAATATTTGTGCAGTGGGGCATTATAAACATGGCAAGAAAGATAATGACGTGCCAGATTTGCAGTTCGGTGTTTGAGATCTTTTAGAAGGACAGATGGAATACATATGATCTTGAGATGAGATAAAGCCTGACTGCTATAGATGTAGTCCATGATCCTCGCTCCTTTAATTGGTGGCAGGATTAAGTCATTTAGCCCTTAGTAAAGGTCAGCGCTCTCCAAACAGGCAGCAGACGAGAAAGGTGAATGAAACCTTGACCCGCACGAACAAAGTCATATCAGACACTGAGCTCAGAGACATGACCTTTAACTCCGTTACAAACGGTGAGAGTGGACGCATGACGTTTGATGCATGGTTAAAACTCTGTCACAACAAACTAACTAACTCCAGCTGACCTCGGTAAAGTTTGTGGGGAAGTGGGAAGCGTTGAATTCATGAATATCCCCAGGATTGCAAGGATTGAACAGTTAATGCTTTATTCTTTAGAGTAAAACTGAGAGTGGCAGAGAAAGAGAGTCCTCTGTCTCTGGAGTAATCAGAAAAGATTTACATCAACCTACCGATCTAAAGTCCACTGAAGGAAGGCCTGCTCGCTCTGGGAGTTTCTCGCTTGAGTTAATCCTTATGGGGAAAGTATCTCACAGAAAGAGAGCTGATGCATGTTTTACATCCCAATATGTTGACTCGCACACCTCATGAGGAAGATAAAACCATGAGTTATCTAAAATAAGGTCACAAAACAAGAAAAGTTAACAAGTTATCATGCACAATTAATCAAAAATGTTTAAATGGCTAAAGATTTTTTGTATTAATTCATCTAATTTTTACACACACCTAAGAATTCTTGAACCGAGCACCCGTTTATTGGTAAATGACCGAGAAGGACTTCTTTATGGGTAATTTATTTATAAATTCAACCCTCACGGGTCATTTAACAAAGGACATTTGCACTCTTTGTATGGTGAAATGTAATTATCATCAAAGCTTGATAAGTGAACTATCATCCACAGGCAAAACACTGTCATTCATGTTAATGCAAACATTAGCAATGCCGGTTTGCATTTCCAGTGCGCTCTGATGCAGTTTGAGAAAATAAAATGAGTATCATTCACACAAAACCTAATAATAACAGAAAGGCCAATTATATAGTTTTTGTTGTTAAAAGGAAACAGTGTTTTACATCCCCTTTAACTTAAAAAATGATACAATAAAGCATTATAATCGATTGATAGTCCTACAGTTAACATTAACACTAACAGAAAGTAATATCAACAACTATCTTAAAGCTGCAGTCCATAACCTTTTTTGGTTAAAATGATCTGAAATCAATATTTGAGCAAGTACATAACCAGCCAGTGTTCAAAACTATCACCTTTAGCCCGATTCACAACGGTTAGCTTATAATAATGTTTTCTAATTTGAGTGGTACGAGTATGTTTTCATGGGAAATTCGAGCATGGCACTGCGTCATAACGTCACGTCTGTAAACATAAAGAAGTTGTCCCGGCTAGTAGGCTACCGCATGAGGATCCTGCAGGTGACAGAACGTTTATAGCCTTTTCTCACAGCAGCTAGAATAATTAAATGTATCATTTTGAAGCGGGTTGTAATCCAGAAAGGATTATGTATATATGAAGCGCATGTGAATTAAATTAAATTAGATTCCAGATTTAAATGTGCTTCTGATTGCAGACAGCCTGGGATTACACAAGATTTGTATTTTAAAGAAAACCGGTTGGAAAGGAGCATAGTTTGCTTTTTGGTTAAAATAATTTCTTAATATGAAATTTGAATGGTATGACAATTAGATATGAGACTGTACAGAAATTAAAATCTACATGCTAATACAAACTCTACTCATATAACTACAATACTTTGCACAGTTAGATGTGATATGAGCTATCTGATCTTTAGGTTAAATCACCATTGGTAGCGCGATTTATGGTAATGCTTTTTCCCTCAGTTGGGCAGAACAAACGTGGCAGACTTGTTACTTACTTGTTCAGATGGCAATATATGGTGAACATTCTTATTTGGGTCATATATTCCAAGACGTCTAGAATCTGTGATTGCGAAGTATAGTCCACAAGAGACTTCAGTTTTTGAAGCCCAAAATAACTTTAGCCTGTGCATAACTTAAAATAAACCTAAATAAATATCAATAACTTAACTGAGGCTATGTTTACACTAGTGCTTTTTCTTTTGCTACGGTTACATATGTCGTTTACACTACTCTGGCATTTTTGACCCTCGAAAACAGAGACTTTCAAAAATGCTGCAAACCCCATTTTAGTTTGAAAACTCTGGGGTTGTGTTTCAGGGTGAACGAACCAAAAAGAAGACTTTTGAAAACGATGGAGTGGCTTGTCACAATCATTCTGCGTATCCTTGACTGTGTAAACAATAACGTCATGCTCATTGTTGTGCCTGCATGAATGGTCATGTGACATGTGTTTTCGGTTTTGTATAGTGTGGACGGAGATTGTTTCAGAAAAGCCGTGAAAACACCAGTGTAGACTAGCGGTTGAACGACTTCTGATTTTTTAAAGTCGACTTTTATGTGATGAAAGTCAAGTCGAAGTCGACTAGTCGCTGATGACATCATTAATTAACAAATAAGTCTGGAGCTGTGACAAACACCTTGTGCACAGCTATGAAATATGACACAGCGCTGCCCACATGACTATTGCAACTATAACAGCGTATTTTTATCAGTTCTTTGGGTCGTTACATTTCTCACAGATTCCTGCTCGTTCTAAATCAGATACAGATAAGTAGTACAGTAAAGATTACATTCATATGAATGCATGCATTAGTGAGAGCGGTTGCGTGTGTGAATTAATTCTACCTGGCAGCGTCTCTCTACTAGTAGTGAAGCTGTGGGATTTAGTTATTAAGAAATATATGCTTGAACTTTTCAGTTTCTAAGCTATTTTACCGAGAAATCACAGAACAGCTGAATGATTTTCACTGAATGATTCTGTGCGTGCGGTCTGCGCGTGATGTATTGTATGCACTACTGTCTGTAGTCTATGTGTGCGTTACAGTGCAGCAGCGCATTAGATTAGAACGTGATTAACTTACCTGTACAATAATCTGTTTAAAACGTGCATTCTGCCGTTCAATTTCCAGCATCCAGTAATATAATCACACGTCTTGTGGTGCGCTTTCAGAGTATGAATTAGTTTGTAATTTTAACTGTTTGGAAACGGAGCGTAAATGTGGATTTATTATCCTATTGCGCCCTCTATAGGACCAGCGACTAGTCGACTTCAAGCTTAAAGCATCATGGCAGAGCAATGAAGTCCAGTAGTCGATTAGTCTGTGCAGCCCCTAGTGTAGACGAGAATGTAAAATATGTCTCTGATGTCCTCACAGTGTGTATCAAAATACTCCACATATCATATTTTATAGCTTGTTAAAATAGCCACTTCTAGGGTATGAGTTAAAATTCACAGTTTTGGTGTTTGTCCCTTTAAATGCAAATGAGCTGGTGCTCCCAGCCTCCTTTTCAGAAGAGGGTGGAGCTTCAAGAGCTCAAGCTCCAGCAATCTGTGCTGGCCTTTGCAAATAAACATTCCACTATTAGTACAAGCCTGTTATCTTTACAGAAACAAACTGAAAACAGTAATGGTGGACTGCTGCTTCTCACTCAGGGCTGTGTCTATTCTAATAGGGCAAAGATCGTCACAAATGGTCGGGACTTTTTCCCTACGATGACATGTCTGTAGGGAGAATCTGGAATCACTTGTTCTAAGAGACTGTTTATGATTTATTGGGATTATAAAAAATGAGCAGATGGATTTTTACCATTATAGGCTGGTAGATTTTTTTGCATAATAGTCCCTGGGAAGTCGTGGCTAACGGTTAGAGAGTTGGACTTGTAATCCAAAGGTTGTGAGTTCGAGTCTTGGTCCAGCAGGAATTTGTAGGTGGAGTGAATGTACAGCGCTCTCTCCACCTTCAATACCACGACTGAGGTGCCCTTGAGCAAGGCACCGAACCCCCAACTGCTCCCCGGGCTACGCAGCATAAAAGGCTGCCCACTGCTCCGTGTGTGTTCATGGTGTGTGTGTTCACTGCTGTGTGTGTGCACTTTGGATGGGTTAAATGCAGAGCACAAATTACTGTGTTCTATAAAACATACCACATTCTATAAATATAAAAATGATATCCATAATGCTAGCATTCATTCTAAACACTGCCATGTGGCTTAACTACTCAGATTGATGTAAACCTGTTTATAATTGTCTTTCAACAAGAAACCCTTCCAGCAACTTCCTGTCAATGTTATTTGTCTGTTCTTGAGTTTGTTTCACTCAGAGAAAGCTGCAAGAACAGTTTGATCTGTCACGAAAACCTGTGAGTGGCTTATTCCCTCTGACACCCTGACAGGATGAACACTATAATGACAGTCCAGACACTGTGGAAGAGTATGGGGTGTTTGTGGGAAGGCAAACCCTCCACGGGGAATGAGAAAGAGACTGGAGCTACAAACAAGCCCAACAAGGGATCTCTCATTTCCAGCATATATTCAAAGGATTTATAACTGTCAGTTCACCCAGAAATGAACATTTACTCACCCTCAGGCCATCCGAGATGTAGATGAGATTGTTTCTTCATCAGAACAGATTGGGAGAAATGTAGCATTCCATCACTTGTTTACCAATGCAGTGAATGGGTGCCAAACTGTGGATAAAAACAGCATCTAAAACAATAATAAAAATTGTTTTATTACAATTAAAACAACTATTTTCTATTTAAAATGTAATTTATTCCTGTGATGGCAAAGCTGAATTTTCAGCAGCCACAATTTTTTAGTGTTACACAATCCTTTAGAAATCATTCTAATATGCTGATTTGGTGCAGAAGGATCCAAATTTGCATCAGAGCATTTTCTACTGTCCCAATACTATCACATTCACTGTATTGTGAAAGCATGAGGCTCATTGGCCAGTGAGTATTGGCCAGACATACAGTCACTGCACACAGAGTCTTGTAATTATCCTGACAGACGAAATGCTGTTACAATCAATTCTGTTATCAGTCAGCAAGAACGTGCAGCAGATCATTCATGCCCCACCCAGCAGAAGAGAGGTCATCTTCATTAATACAAAACGGCACACTCTTCGTTAGGTGAGACACGTTTACGCAGCAAACTGAGCAGCAGTGTGCCTGCGGGGGTCGATGGTAGAGGTTGTTAAAAGCTTGGAGCATGTCTGAACTCCCAGTGCTGGCAAAAGTCAGTGCACATTGTGGGCCTCTTTAGATCGTAATACAAAAAAGCTGCAGGGCATTTCTCTAAGAGCCGGCCTGAATCTGCTTCAGATAATGATCTCAGGCCTCATCAAGAGTAGGAGATTCAACCAGCATGATGCAACCGCTGAAATCACATCCTTTGTTTTGAGGACAGGGTGTCATTGGCTTTTCTTTCAGCTGTGTAAGGGAGAGCAGAGACAATTGTTATTGCTTTTTGCTCTTAAAAATGGCTTAACACTTTGAAACTTTGCCTTAAACATCTTTCAAATATGAGCATTGACTGTTCGCAAAGAGCTTGATTGACAGGTGATCAGACCAATCAGAACGTGGATATTATTTGCTGCTTCTGCTATCCGCCATCTTGCCCGACAGCTACGGCCTGTTTCCATAGAAATACATGTTAAAACGGGGTAAAAAAGATCAACTGAATTGAAACTTTTTCAATAGAGCTAAATATAAAAATGTGCGCAGGGTTAAGCTGTGCTGTTGGCTGCCACTGTAATGGCAATAAACTAAGGAATTCCTTTAAACTACTTGTTTTGTGTACCAGAAAACCTGTCATGTCTGGCGCTGTATGCATGGCTTAAGTTAAATACCGAGTGTTAAATAATAAAATATTATGTTAAAACTTGTGCTCTTATCAGTCTGTGGACAAAATGCCGTGAACTTCGCCCCGATCGGGAGCTTTATATGCACATGTGCGCTCATCTGTTTTCAATGCAGGTTAACCGTGAAGCTTTGTGTCATTTTACCCTCATTAAACTCTGACAGGTCCTTTACTGCAAATAGACAGTCACTGCGACACTCTAAAGTGATGAAACTTTGGCGCTATATGCTTTTAAAAATACTTTTTATAGGTTTCACATTATATTGTTGGCTCAGAAAATATGTAAATGTGTATGCCCAGTAGCTGCAGCTGTATCCCTTCTAGCCTTTACCACAAATCAGACAGGAGAGTAGATTCACTTCAGTGGACTTAAACGTGAAAATGGTGTGTTCCGCGGTTGAAATTAAACACTTTCTGATGTTTATTCATGTTCATTTCATATTTTAAGTAAATATTAAAAGACGATCGGTTCACATGTTTGAACTGAGGCAATACAGTGATCTGTCACAACACATTGAAGAGCCACAAAACGGTATTTATTGTTTGAATTTCTTTTCAAATGACTCAATTTAAAAGCTGAGGGTCCTGAGGTCTTGTTTCCACTGCGTGAGAACATGAGTGTATTGTGAGAGTGGCGCTGTTTGTCGGTCATGGCAACAGTAACTAAGGGTGGGCGGGTTTTGCGAACGGTCAATTACATTTTTACTGTAAAATAAATGTCAATAACTTGACTGAGTGAGATGCATTTAAAGGTACATTTTTAACTCCCATGCCATTATGGAAAAATATTTATAGTATTTAAAAGCTGTAAAATATATTACATTCAGACATACATTAAAGGCAATTATATTTCAATGATAGACAGATTTATTTTTTCTTTCAGCTCAGTAGGAGAGCTGAACATTAATAACAACATTATTTTTACTAACTTTTCTCTTTTTTTGTCAGAAAATCTTTGGCATAAACCTTTAAAATTTTACCTCACACATTTTAGCATATTAGAAAATAATAGTACAATCAATAAATTAATCAGTCAGATACATTAAAGGCCTGTGTTATATTTTCAACTCCCATGTTTTGTAACTGTTAAATAACTATTACATTATTTAAATGCTATAAATTTAGACTAATAATATATACATTAAGGTACTCTAAAATAAGAATAATATCTATTTTCGAGATTTTGTGTCTAGTATTTGTAAGATATTTTAAGCCGTGAAGCTCAAAGGTTTACACTGGAATTTGACATTGAGATGATTTTAGTTATTTTAGTTAAATATTCCAGCAACATGCAGAGTGCAAATTTAACACAAAATAATCCATTAATGTAATAATCCCAAAGACAGACGACCCTTGAGTGAAAAATAAGCCTAGAATAATGGACTACCCTGTTCTAAAAATGGCTGCTGTCGTCTTTGTGTGCCTTTCGACCTTATTTAAATTCTCCACAGCTTCTTTTCTGGAAAGAATGTCATGCACACACTAATTCATGCGCAAATCTGTGAGAAAATTACACAGATGTTTTTTGTTGCTACTAACACATGCTCTGCCATCTGCGTGTCTGCTTAAAGTATTACAGCGTAATCATGAATGAAATATGAACACACGTTCATACGTTGATCTCTAAATAAGCCTCTTTAGATCAGGGTTTGTCTGTCTGGAAGCAGGTTCAAGCCAAGTTACACTAATGTTTTATGCATATGCTTTATCCCACCTATAATCAAATAAATAAATAAATAAATCTAAATACTGTAGAAAGCGACTGGCCTAACAAGATGAACATTACAAAAAAAATTAATTACTATGGCCTCAAAAATGTAAAAATAATAAATTGCTAATGGAACTGTTCAGGAATGCCTTCTGATTCCCATTCCTATGTCATATTGACTATTGTGTCTGCTCTGTATTCAGTGTGACTGAAGAGTGAATGTCATTTCTAGGCTGGATTATGACTGACACACAGGAATGAGTGGCACACATCTTATCTGCATTACGCTGGCGAGGGAGAGCTGCTGACACACTGGATTTGGCAAATGAGCCACTGATACATTCTTAATGGTTTCAAGCTTAATTCGAGTCAGGCTCGGCCGGTCGGGAGGAGCAGATAATGGCAAATTGCAGACAGTCTTAATAGACTTATAGAGTTTTGATTTCAGGGAATTCAAATCCATTAACTTTTACACCGTCTTTCACATCGGCCTCCGATGAGAATGAGGATGAGGAAGGTTAAAAAAACCAATGAATGCAGATGCTCATGACACAATTAGACCGTCACAAATACCCTGAATAATTGAATTACAATTAAACATACTAATCATTGTGATTATGACAATTTTGCCATCTAAATGAGGGCTGTCATTGTAATTACATCCATTTTGAGGCATTTTAATGAGTCTGTTTTCATAGGACGGTTGCACAGATGCATGCAGTTTTCTCTAGTTCTTGCTGGAATATAATCAATCTAATCTAATCTAATCAAACGAATGATATATGTTGGGAACAGCAGGGAAGAATTTATATAAGCCCCTGAATTTAAATGCAAATGGGACAAATCGGTGCAAAACAAAGAAGGTGTAAGAGTGAAATAATAAGGCAGTTTATATCCTCCAGGAACTGTGCACTGTGCTGGGCGAGAAATGAAACTATTGTTTCCTTTGTTATCGCCATCATTTCACAGGCTTCAAATTAAATCCTCCTCCCTGTTTGGCTCCGCTGTTTAAAGAGAATAAATGAAGAAACTTTCTCTGAAAAATAAATGTATTCTTAATTATCCATCCTCGGAGTGCACATGCAAATGCTGTGTTTTTTTTCTTTTTTAAAGGGGCTACTTCCTAAACTTTTGTAGCATATTCTAGCAATTCATATTCAGCCCCATTAAAATATGCACCTTAAGGTTCACTAAAAATGAATTGGACTTGACCCTGTTCAAACTTTTCATGTTAAACCTTTTCGTGAGAGTTTCTCACTCACTCTCTGAGCTTCAGATTTAAAAGGACCATTTTATTTTTTGCTACTGTGCCTTTAAGAAACAGCCACATTTCATATGAAATTGACAACAATTACAATCTCCTGTTTTAAGCAAAACATTTTGTGAGGTTTATGTTCCAAAACATTTTTTAAAGGTTATTTTAACTAGACAAAAATAATGGCTAAAATATTAACAAATATATCACTAAGTGACTATAATAGTTTGAATTCACTTTTTATTTTAGATGTTCTGATCTGTTAATTTTGTTTTGCCATTTTTAGCAGGTTTTTTGTCAATCTAGTTTATTTATAGATTGATTTAACTTTTTTGTTTTGGTTTTAGTTTTCTTTAAACTAAAGTAGAATGAAAAATGTATTGGCTACTAGCTGGAATACAGATACAGAATACAGATATTACACCCAGTTCTTCGTAGGTATATTCATGTACGTCAGTAATACAGTAAACATCAAATACTGTGTGCTATTAAAGAACCAGTAAATATTGACACGCTTGCAAAGATCACACACAGGTCACTCAGGTCAGCTTGTTTGTGTTTTGAATACGGCACTCTCACCACGAAAAGAGCGTCATCTCAAACAGAATTTCATTTCCATCACACACATGCGTGTCAATCACCTCCAAAGTCATTCATGCTCTGTCTGCCCTGACGGTGCTTTGTGTCAGAAGGTAAGCCATTCCAGCAGGAGATGAGGTGATGGTGAGGCATTTTCTTCTGAGTAACAACACAATGTTGGAGAGGTCTTCCGTTCTCTGCCGAATAAAGGACATAGATTAGAGCAGCACAGTCAAACGTGAAGCTAAAACCATTTCCTCTAATACTGCCATACCTGAGAGCTCCTAGAAAGAGGGTTTCAACCCAGTTAATAACACTGGAGAGCAAAGAATGACGCCTATAAGAAGTTTTAGAGTCACATCAAGTCATGTCAGCTTCATTGTAAAAAACAGGAACAATTTTTACTTGCATAACATTAACATTTGCCGTAGGATTCACTTAATATTTTCATTCAGAAGTTTCTAGTAAATTTCATGAATAATCACAAAGAAACTCCCGGATCAGAGAGTAGAAATAGAAACAGTAGTGAAATAGTATTTTGTAAAATATACTTTTTTCTTTTACAATATTGCTCTTTTCCATACAACGAAAGGTTGTTACTAGGGCTGTCAGGCTTCCAAAAAGATCATAAAAACTCAAAAGAGCACAATAAATCATTAAAGCAGTGTTGGAAGAGAATGTATTATTAAAATAAATAAATGTGAAATAACAACATTTATAAATACAGTATATAAAAATGGCATAATAATGTGAATATAGTACCTCATTATTTTGAATAAAAAAGAGATATAAAAACAGAGACTCCAGTAAATTCAGTTTTTAATCTGGTTCTTGTAAAAGTGTCTGAATGAACTGTAAACAAAATCTAACATCAAATTAATAGTCTGCATTCATGTCAAAATATAATTTATCTTGTTTTATCCATATACTAAAAATGATATCCAGTGTGGTTTTGGATTGACTTTCATTGTATGAGCAAAAACATTCCTTCAAAATATCTGAGATTCTGCGGGGGGCAAAGTTCTGCAGGTTTGGAATGACATGAGGGGGAGTAATTGATGGCAGAGATTTTATTTTTGGGTGAAATATGCTATACATAATCAAAGTTAATTTTAGGTGACATTTTAATACGTGGCCTTTGTTGCCCTCAGCTGCCTCTCCGGCACTGAATTAATGCCACAGCACTCAAACTCCAAATGAAAGCATGACATTTCAGTTAAAGAATATAAGGGCCGCTATGCTCCCTTCGGCCAGAAACGAGCCGGATTGCATAGCATGGTTCTCTTATGAGGACGTTCCATGCTGAAGTCATTTAAGTGTGACCGAATTTAAAAGGAAACTCTGCGGTGACCGGTCTTCCATTAGGCCGCTTTCGGATTTCCAATAAAGGCTTCTAAATGTTTCAGTATTGGCTGATTCTGGGACATAATCACTGACTTTAATTAAAAGCTGTGAATGTGCATCGACGTGCGCACACATTGAGCCTGAGGAAAAGCTATTTAAAAATCCTAATGGAATTCATCATTTTCTTCATTTGCAAAGCGCTCCAACAAGGGATGAGCAGCTTTGCGTGAACACTTCATCATTCTGTGTGATTGTTTGACAACAGGCCTCTGCCTTCTGTTAGCTGAATCACCAGTGGACTGCACTGAATGCAGATGCCTGCCGGTGATTGTATGCTTTGTAATAATTACGAGCAGCACGAGCAGTTATAAACTACTCACTGTCACTGAATTGACAAATCTATGGAATCTGGGATGTAGAACCAAATGTTGAGTTACAGGAATAAAAACCCCAAGTTAAAGTCATCTTTCCCCCTGAAAATCCCCCTGTAAAGCAGCATCTCCCACTTAACCATTTAATGGTGTAAAATTAATTACATTTTATGAACACTAGAATTAAAAATGGGTTTAATAAGATTTGAAAGAAGAAAAAAGTATTTTATATGCCTACCAAGGCTGAATTTACTGGATCAAGAACACAGTAAAACAGATATAATGTGAACTATTGTTACAATTTAAAATGACTGCTTCCTATTTTGATATATTTTAAATTGTAATTTACTCCTGTGATTGTAAAGCTAAATTTTTAACATCATTGCTCCAGTTCAGAATTACACGCTCATTTGCTGCTCTAAAAACATTCATTATTTCATTTCTTAATATTTTTGTTAAGTATTCATTGATAATTAGAAAGTTTAAAAGAACAGCATGTATTTTAAATATAAATATGTAGTATCATTTTAGATGTCTTTACTGTCACTTTTCTTAGATTCGATTCATGCTTTTTCTTATATAAAAGGTAAATATAAAATGAAATATAAAAAAGTGTATATATAAACATAAAATTTGTCTTAAATATATACATGCATGTGTATTTATGTATACATAATAAATATACACAGTATGCACGCATATATTATGTACACAAAACTTTTATTGTGGGTGCAATTAATAACAACTAATTGTTGCCCAGCACTAATATATGTATCTATAATACAAAATTAACCCAGCAATGTCTTTGTCCAGCATTACAAATGTGGTATGTTTAGCATTTAAAAAAATGGTCTAATTGAATAGCAAATTTTATGTTTTGTTCTTTGGCACTACTTTACCGTCACTTGATTACAGTAAACCTTTACCTTGTGTTGACAGTTTAGTTGATTGCTAACTTGGCTATAGTTATCAAGACCTTACATTAAATTAAAATTATACAATTGTATTAAATTATGATGTGTGTCCAAGTATGGTGACCTATACTCAGAACTTGTGCTCTGCATTTAACCCATCCAAGTGCACACTCACAATAGTGAACACACACCCGGAGCAGTGAGCAGCCAATGATGTGGCGCCCGGGGAGCAATTGGGGGTTCGGTGCCTTGCTCAAGGGTCTCACTTCAGTCGTGGTATCGAAGGTGGAGAGAACGCTCGTTGTTCACTCCCCCCACCAACAATTCCTGTCGGACCTGAGATTCGAACCCACAACCTCAGGTTACAAGTCCAACGCTCTATCCATTAGGCCACGACTGCCCCAAGACCTTACATGAGAGTACAACATAATTATATTTACTGGTTATGAATAGTTCTGGCTTAAGAAACACAGAGGCTGACTGGACCATACTGACCAGCCAAACCCTTCATAATTATCACCACTTTTCTCCTTATTTTCATTCGTCACAGATTCCAGCAGGAATCAACATCTGTACATAGTTATGAACAACAGTCTCAAAGACTGACAGTGGCAATGGAGTTGGTAGCCTCTGAAAAACTGTCCTTACTAATGAGGTGTATGTATTATTTATCATGCATCTTCCTGTATCCATCACAGATTCCCTAACACATCTAATTATGGACATACGAATACATCAATAACCTTGACAAGTGACCTTCTATTTGATATCTGAAAGGGAAAATAAATCAAATCCAAATTACAGTGCGACTGCGCTCTCGGGGGACAGCTGGCCCTGTGCTGTGTTTATAGTGATGCCGTCACTGTCCATATGAGAGGATGATAAAAGCATCAGGGCCAGAGGAGTCCATCAAATATGAAAACACGCTGTGTACTTTCTACCGCAATTATGGAAACACATTCAACAGGCCAAACCACTCAGATTTACCTGTGTGACACTGCAAATGCTGTAAAATGAAGTACCTGTAACACCAATTTAAACCGCGTTCTCTCTGACAGCAGTTTTATCGCTGGGGGTCGCAGGTCGCTGGGCTGTAGGCGTTCCTGCCGCTGGAGGAGCAACTGGACAAAGCTTTTGAAAACCTGATTGCAAATAAGACATACTGCAAGTGAAAACAAGATGTCATAATGTCAGTTCATTTCCTCGCATCTAAAATGAATACTCTGCAGGAGGAAGTGTTTGTATATATAGTAGATTGCACGAGCGCATAATGTATCATATCACGAACAAGATGATTATCAATGCATGACTCAAACTCATGCAGATTGTTAACAATTTCTGGCTGGCATGTTATTCATTTTTGTATTATATCCCTGCATGTGGGGAGAGACAAATCATATAGAACAGTGAAATCACTCACGGCAACATGAACTTCTCCATCTGGCTGATGCTCGACTGCAGGATCTCACAGGAGAAGGGTCACATCAGCTCCAGCGTCTGCAATCCTATTGGTAGTCACCACACCGCATCACTGCTCATTTGCATAATGTTAATATATCAAGTCACTGGGCACCCCATAATGTTGCTGACATTTCATAGGACAAACAACAACATACATGTAGGACAAAATTAACACTTTCACATAAAATGTTCTGATCTAATTCAAAGATGTTTATGTATTTATTTCTTCAGTCGAAAAGAAATTAAGTTTTTATGATGAAAACATTCCATGATTTGTATCCATATAGTGAAATTCAATGGACTCCAAACGGTTGAAGATCAAATTACAGTTTTAATGCAGCTTCAAAGGGCTATAAACGATGCCAGACGATGAATAAAGGCCTTATCTAGCGAAAAGATCGGTCATTTAAAAAAATGTAATAACTGTATATGCTTTATAAACACAAATGCTCACCTGTTCTGCGATGCGCGTTCCAGACTTCACGTAATACGTAATGACGTTGAAAAGGTCACGCTTGTCGTAGGCGGAAGTACCGAGTCAGTGTTTACAAGTTGAACATGCAAATACTGAGTCAAATGCCGTTTACAAAAAAAGGGAGTTACGACTCAACGATTTTACAAGGTAAAACAACGATGACGGACAATTTTGAACTTGGAGAGAAGATGAGATGGAGCCTACGTCAAGCGTGACCTTTTCAACGTTATTACGTATTACGTGAAGCATCGCATGCAACAGGCGAGCATTTGTGTTTATAAAGCATATAACATATTTTTAAATGACCGATCTTTTCGCTAGATAATGTCTTTATTCATCGTCTGGTATCGTTTATAGCCCTTTGAAGCTGCACTGAAACTGTAATTTTGACCTTCAACCATTTGGAGTCCATTGAAGCTAACTGGATACAAATCCTGGAATGTTTTCATCAAAAACCTTAATTTCTTTTCGACTGAAGAAAGAAATACATAAACATCTTGGATGACATGGGGTTGAGTAAGTTATCAGAACTAATCATTTAAGGCCTGTTCACACTAGGAATGATAACTATAAAGATAATGATAACTGTATTAGTATCCACACTAGCACACGATAACATTACTTATTATAAGTGCATGCTGCAGTTTTGTTGTCTGACCCTTTAACTGCTTGAGCTCTTTAAAGTAGGATGGTTTCTGATTGGCTGTCACTGCTTTTATCTTTCATCAGCTGGAAAAAAAAATCTGAAAGTGATCTCAACAATATCGTTCCTCTATGCTGTTATCGTTATAGTTGTCAAAACTGCTATTCTTTCATTTAGAATGATTTTTGGAACAATATTTTTTTGTTATATTTAGGATCCTTGTTGTGAACAGGCCTTTACTTTAGTATTATTTGTATATTATTATATTATTTTGTAAGATATTGAAATAGCTTTTATTTGTATATTTTTCAGACTTAATTTTTTTGTTGTTGAAGTTTTAGTTTTAATAATTTAATACTTAAACTTATTTATTTGCCAAGTTTGTTTTTCATTTAATATTTATATATATTTTTTATTTCAGCTTTATTGCTGAATTATTGCTACTACTTAGTAGACATTTTTATCATTTATAGAATAGCCTTAAAATCCATGATGAAATAAAGAAATACTACTACTACTAATAATAATAACTTAATAATGTAATCATTATTGCACTCTCATATGATTCATTAAGATATAAACTTAGGGAGTAGATGAGGACTCCACTCAAGCCAAATTCAATCCTCGGCTCCTAAAGGAGCACCAAAGCTCAATGTACTGTATATGCAGGATGTGTACTAAAGGTCACAGCTCAAATGACACCGGGCTTGGCTTCCCTTTTGGGTGGTAGGCTATACCACAAAACCAGATTTCCTAGAACCTGTGACTGGTCCTCTCGACTATTTTCTTTCTTGCTGTGAGAGATCCTCTTGAAGAATCAGACTGTTACTTGAAATTCAGTAGATGTTTTAAAACCTGCACCTTTTGTGCTGTGAGGTCAGGTTCTTCCCGTTTTGCAACCACCATCTGAACACTCGATTTGAACACAGACAGATACTATAAAACAGCGATATACTTCTAAATCTATTCCTTCTGACTCTCTAAAACCCATTTTCCACAACTGTCATGTATTCATAATGAAAAGCGAGCTTGATGATGAATTTCAAAGTCCCAGAAGATTGTGAAGAGTATTGCGATTGAAAGTCAGGGCCACTGTGAATCCTGATAACCGAGTGGGCTCGGCTCGCGCTGACAGCACAGATGTTGGTCAGATCTGCTAGTCAGGATAAAGTGAAAATGCACTTTGTGCTTTTAATGATATTTAAGGAGTAGATTACCCAAAAATGAAAATGTGCTCACTTTCAGGCTGTCTAATCTGTAGATGAGTTTGTTTCTTCATCAGAACATTTGGAAAAATGTAGTATACATCACTTGCTCAACAATGAATCTGCTGCAGTGAATGGGTGCCGTCACAATGAGAGTTCAAATTCACAATAATCCACACGTAAAACACAAGCTGCGTGTTTATAATGAACAAATTCATCATTAAGACATTTTTAACTTCAATCCATCGCATCCAGCTAAAATATGAGTCCTCTATCCATTCCATTGCTTTCTCCAATTTAATAGTAATCTCATCTGAATCAGGAGAGAAATATGCACATATAAAGCACTATTTACAAGAAAAAAACCATTCTAAACAAATATACAGTGCCCTCCACTAATATGGGCACCCTTGGTAAATATGACCAAAGGCGGCTGTGAAAATAAATCTGCATTGTTTATCCTTTTTATCTTTCATTCAAAAAATTCACAAAATTCCAACCTATCATTGAAGTAAAACAATTGAAAGTGGGGAGAAAAGCTCATGATGAAATAAATGCTTTCACTATTTCATGTTGGCCACAATTATTGGCACCCAATTATTGCAACGTCCTTTTCCCAGGGTAACAGCTCTGAGTTTTCTCCTATAATGCCTGAAGAGTTTGGAGAACACCTGACAAGAGATCAGAGACCATTTTCTTCATACAGAATCTCTCCAGATCCTTCAGATTCACAGCTCCATGACGGTGCTTCTTCTCTTCAGTTCACCTCACTCATGTTCTGTAGGGTTCAGGTCAGAGGACAGAGACAGCAATGGTAAAAGATTCATTTTGTGCTCAGTGACCCATTTTTGTGTTTATTTTGATGTTTGTTTTGGATTGTTGTCCTGCTGGAAGATCAAAACATGGCCCATTATAAGATTTCTAACAGAGGCAGTCAGGTTTAGATTTTTTATCTGTTGGTATTTGATAGAATCCATGATGCCATGCATCTGAACAAGATGTCCAGGACCTCCAGCAGAAAAACAGGCCCACAACATTAAAGATCCAGCAGTATATTTAACCGTGGACATGGGGTACTTTTTTATCCCTGTTTATACTAAACTCATCTGGTGGGGTTGCTGCCAAAAAGCAATTTTTTCAGTTTCATCTGACAATAGAAGCCAATGCCATTTGAAGTTCCAGTCGTGTCTGACAACTGAATATGCTGGAGTTTGTTTTTGGATGAGTAAGGAGATTTTTTCTTGAAACCCTCCCGAACAACATGTGGTGATTTAGGGGATGTTTGATTTTTTTTTTTTTAGGTTTCTGACCCCAAGACTCAACTAATCTCTGCAATTCTCCAGCTGTGATCGTTGGAGAGTCTTTGGCTACTCAAACTCTCCTCCTCAGCATTCATTAGGACGATATAGACACACGTCCTCTTTCAGGCAGATTTTTAACATTTTTAGTTGATTGGAACCTCTTAATTATTACCCCGATGGTGGGAATGGAGATTTTCAATGTTTTAACTCTTTTCTTACAGCCACTTTCTATTTTGTGATGCCCAACAATCTTGTTCTTCACATCAGAAATATATTTTTTGTTTTTTCTCATTGTGATGGATGATAAAGGGAATTTGACCTTTGTGTTCCTAATATATATAATCCTGTGGAACAGAAAGTCATGGCTGGACAAGTTCATGCTCCTAGTCACCCTGGTGTGTTAAAAAATGTAAATATGAATGGGAATATACTTGAGATATTTTACTCATAAGAATTTCTAGGGGTGCCAATAATTGTGGCCAACATTCATTGGAGAAAAACATTTATTTCATCATGAGATTTTCTCTCCACTTTCAATTGTTTTACTTCAATGATAGGTTAGAATTTTGTGAATTTATTGAGTGAAAGATCAAAAGGATAAACAATGCAGATTTATTTTCACAGCCACCTTTGCTCATATTTATCAAGGGTGCCAATATTAGTGGAGGGCACTGTATCAGTGGATGTTGATGTGAGAGGACAACAGGGGATGGCTGAACTAGCCCTTAATGTTTACTTGAAACATTGAGTTAAATAGCTTTTTAAGGTCTGGATACTGTACATACTTCCATACATCCAGAAATATCTCCAAGATAGGAATGTGATGCGCTATTAAAATTGTGCACAGCACGTATTTTTGGGACTGTTTGTACAATTAGCATAATTCCTTCACAGCACTGGGCACTAAAACAACATTGCCAGAGTACAAATAAACAGTACTATCAGCCGGCACAGTTCATTCCTAATCAATTCTCCCCATGGTTTCTCTTTTTCCAAGATTCAGACTGAAAATCAGTCATTTTTCGACAGCGTTCACCATAATTAGTGTTTTTCTCACTCCAGCCCAGTACTTCTTTCTCTAGTTATCTTTCATGTAGTGCATGGCCCTGGGTGACAAAACTTGCAGAGATTAATTAGTTTGAATGAATCAGTGGGTAAAGGGGTTCAGAGACTTCACCCCATACAAAATGCATTCAGCTGTTCGGTATCTGCTTTCAAGGCAGGAAGGGTAGGAAAAAGACTAAGACAGCAAGAGTCTCAAAGCTTTGTTTTATACAGTTATACACTATACTTGACTTATTGCACCACTTGTATACAAATATAATTATATGTTCTTAGCAAAAAATGTTGACTGATCTCGAATGTTCATCAGCTCCCCGTTCTCTTGTACTGAAAGGTATTTCAGTCCATGAAATTAGTAATTCTTGCACTGCAAAAGAGCTTAATAATCAGTTTTAATTAGTTGTTTAAAAAAAAGTTTTTCAGTAAAAGTATCCAAAGTCTTTGAAACAAGATTAATTTACTTGAAAAGCAACACTGCGTACAATACTAAGACTAGATGTTGTAAGATGCTATGGATTGGTTGCTTCATAAAAGCCTACTTTGCAACAGATTGCATTCATAAATAATTTTACAGAGAATTTGTAATATTTCCTGCTGAGTTCAGTGCTGACCGTTCTTAAACTTAGGGTGGGGCTCATAATAAAATACACAAGAATCTAAGCAAGTAATTAAATATTCTAGCATAAAAACATAGTCTTTAAATCCTCAACAAATTTTGGCCAATATCAGTTCAATGTGTTGCCAGTTTGCCCAACTGAGAGCATGAGCATTCTGATTCACATCTGTCAACGAGGAATCAAAGTGAGTCATACAAATCAACCTTTCTGACAGAGCAGAGTGAGTGCAGCATTTTCTTTTCCTTGATCTAGATACTAACAGGTTTAAACTAAATGTACTATGTGCTAGGGTATGCTTTGGAAGGGCTCTGCTCTAGTTTTTTAAGTGTGAACCAAATACAGTATTTATGCTGAATGGACTTTTTTGTTGTATAAATAAACATAACCCAATGTAAATTCATCCTTAATGAGCTGTTCATCTCGGTGGATGAATCCATAGCATGTTACATCTATTATTCAAAGCAGAAGAAAAAATATGATATATAGCCTCTAATATGATGGGGAAAACAAACACTAAAGCATTGAATATATAATCAATGCTATATTATCAATTCACACAGTGACAACTGCTAAATGCAAGTCCAAAAGATTTGAGAAATGAATATTCATAATAAAACTAAATAAATACATTGTATTTTATAAATAAATTTGAATATAAATAAAAAAATTAAACAAAATATACTGTATATAAATGTTTTATATAAAAAAAATGTAAATAATGTAGTTCAGATCTAAACACAGGAAATAATTTGTGTTACTGCCTGCATCTATTAATCTACAGTCAGCTTGTCCCATCACAGAAATGCTAAAGTTTAGATTTTGATTGGAGAAACTGATCCTAGACCAGCAGCAGTCACAGGCAGCTTCGTCGAGCTAATTCTAGCAAAATCTCCTGAGGATTTTTTTCTCCTCATACTTGGCAAGTCATTTTGGGTGGGCACAGTATGTCACTGCCCCCTAATGCCCGCCCCTGGCGCATGACCCTGGCATCAGCTCAGCTGTCAGAAACTAAGCAAGAACTAGTTTACTGGAGATGTAATTAGAAGTGCAAAGTTGTGAATGTCTAACTTCCCCAATGCTCTGCCCTACATTTAGCACGAGGAGAGAAACTCCTGGGGGTTTTGTAAAGTGAGAGTTGTGTCAGTACACTGAGGTGGCAGTCGGATGGTGTCGAGATGGAGTGACTTACACCGTTAATGAGGATGAGAGATCAGCGAAGGGAACCTGAAAGCCCTTTGGCACTGTTGCATCTGTTGTAATCATCTATCTGTCTCTCCCAAATCACATGTGACAATTACCTCCCGCCTTCAAACCAGATTCACTTGTCACCAGTTATATGTTTGAGACCTAGGAAGACAATCAAAAACACAAAATGGGAAGGCATGCGGGCATAGGATGATATAACCACAAATAATATATATATAAAAACAAGGATGCAATATAAAGACGCTGCATCAGAGAGAATGAGAGACTCCTGGGATGGTTGCATGGGGAGGCAATTGTTTCACAGCTGGTGCCGGCGTTAGAACAATAATCCAGCGTGATTCAGAACAACAGGATCTCTCCAGAATGCCCCACAGGGCCCTACAAAAACCCACTAAATCTGCCTTATATCATTCTTAACTGGGTGGAACAAACAAGCAGATAGAATCTATCTATCTATCTATCTATCTATCTATCTATCTATCTATCTATCTATCTATCTATCTCTGTCGTTTCCAGTTATCCATCAGTCGTTCAATCCCTTCATCCTTATATTGTTCCATCTATCATTCCATTCATCCATTCATCTATCCATCCATCATTATTTCATTTATCCATCCATTGTTCCATCCATAGTTCCACTCATCCATACATCATACCATCCATCTTTCTATCTATTGTTCCACCCATCGATCTATCTACTGTTTCATCAAACATCCCCTATAGTTTAATCTCACTTCTCCTTTAGTTTCAGAGATCTCAACAATACTATTAGACTCAAAAAATATCATGACATTCTTTTAAAACCAAATTATCTGAACAATGCTATTCACATTCATATCAATGCTCCTTTCTTGCCTTGTCAAAATATTCTTATTTGTTTATATATTTTTATAGAGAATTTTAGGAGAAACATCTGAGACAAACCAAATAAGTAAACATAACTCTATTACATAAAATATAAACTACCGAGCATGAATTTGCTTCTAGATCTGTCTGCCATTTACTGTAAAGGCCAGTTCTCAGTGCAATGACTGACGCAGACAAACAGCAACAGACACATTCGTCTGGTTTTGTAGGATCAGTGCATTACCCCTTCAGCATCTGTTTTCGTAGACATTCCACAACCCAACAAACTCCAACTGAACATGTTAAATATGCATTTGTCTGGTCTTAGAATGTCTGAAGTGACATATTTTAATCTGGTGACCGACCGTCAGCCTTGGTCTGCATCTGTTGGCGCTGTGTGAATGGACTTTAAAATGTATTTTTAATGTATTTAATTACTGTTAAGAAGAACATTGTATTCCCAGATGAGTGAACTGGCAACACAAGTGACCGTTTTTCCTTCTCCAAACTTTTTTAATTGTTTCTGTTTTGTATCAAAGCAAATGAGAGCAAATGCTAATATGCTAATCAGTCCAGTTTGATGTATTCAGTCGTCTCACAATTTAGGTTCTCCACATGAAAATTAAGGTCCACTAGGTGTGTAATTAATATCACATGAAAGTGATTCTGCAGGCTCATACATCACAGTAAACCACAGGGTTAGGCAGGTTCATGTGTGCGGTGTCTATTCATCCCATGAACTGCTTTGAGTTTCTAGTTAGGATTAAACTTTTGAAAAGATCTATAATTAAGCGAAATATTTTTGTCTAAAGCTGTTATTGTGTTTTTCTTTCTTTTTTTAAACAAGCAGCCCTTAATCACAAATGAACTCAAGCCAACCCCAGCATCACAAACTGACATTTCCAAATAACACACAGTGTGAAGAAATGAAGGATCCTTTGTTGATAAACTGCAATATATCACATCAAATCCTTAATTCAGTGGTGGTCAGTGGTTCTACTTATTGAAAGTGGGTTTCTTTAACATTAAATTGAAATGTTCAAATTCCTTGTGTAATGGAAACTTAACTGAATTGAGTAAGCGCAATAAAATTACACGTCAAACTACTAAAAACAATATTCTTCTGACATTCAGCAAGCAATCAAGTGAAGTGGAAGCACAAGAAAGATTAAACTGTTATATAATCTTAATATAATATTCACTTACATTAGCCTGTTCGCAACTGAAAGCTCCACTCTTAACCCTAGTGGCAAACCTAAAAGCAGAAATGTATCTAAATCCACATTCATACAGAACATTGAACCCTCAACCTTTTCTCATCTGCTTTAAAACACATAGGGAGAATTACATTTACTCTTCCCATCCAGTCCCATGCAGAGCATGCTGGGAACGGAGAATCCCATGCTCAAATTAATTCAATTATTCATGAAGCAAAAGGAAATTTAAATTATTTTTCATGCAACTCAATTAAGTTGCAACAACAATTCAGAAGTTGGGCTGCATAGGTGCTGTTTAATTCAGCAAACAAGCAGCAACTATTTTTGAGTGCTCTCAATATCAGAAATTATATATTCAAGCCATCATTTAAAAAGACAATGGAGTGAAGATCTCAAACAAAAAAGGCTGCTTTCATTAATTATTGTTTTGTTTGAGAGACATGCTTCTCTGGTTTCTAAGAGATCCCAGAGATTCATCCTCCCACGAATATGAATGTAATTTTAGTGCAAAAATGTATGCAGCTAGAGAAAATAACATCAAGTGAGATTTATGAAGATGCTGCCCACGGCGATAGCTCCTCGAGTCTGATGAGAAAAGACTACTCGATGAAGTGTGTTGTCAGAGGAGAGGAATACTAAGTGATGATGGGACTCACCGACGGAGGCGGATTGTGTCCACATGACACTGTATACCTCAAATAAAGATCGATCACTGTTCAGGATGTCCCATCACAAGCATCTCCTGTTCAGTGAGATCCTGATAATTACAAGAGAAGATAGCAATGTTCAAAAACAGTTAGGATAAAACTAATCATAATTTATTAAAAATTAATACATTTAGAATTCCAAAGATTTGCTCAACAATCTGAAAATAGAATAGGAACAATAAATAAAGAACCCATCATGTAAAGTGAAACATAAGACTGTTGTAAAATCCTCTTTACAAATGTGCAAATACAAACGAGTCAAGAAAATAAATGTAGAAATATACTTTTGATTTTGTCAGCATACTCAACATTGAACTGTTGTCAATGAAGAAATTAGCAACAAAAAAGCAAATCACAATACAAGCTAATTGGAAGTATTGTTGTTTATACAATTCTTCATCCTCCACACTGTTTAAAAAAGTCTGCTATTTGAATTATGCTTTCAGCATTTAAATTATGCTATTCCAGTTTTGCTTAGAAATCAGAAAAAATAGATACAAATTTAATTGAATAATACAATTATAAAAAATAATATTTTTAATAATAGCAACATAATAATACAAATAAATGAAAAATAAATATTAATTCTTAGGTCCTTTGCAGTAAAATCAAACCCCAAGATAAGATGTGAAACAGCCACCCTGCGAAAGGACACCAGTGGAATGACAATCTCCTCCTTATACGTCTTGCTCCCCTGGCAGTCGTGTACTAATGATAACTACAAGATAGAAAGTCTCGGATCAGAATAGTGTTGCAAATGGAACTGCTGGAGTGTGACTCTTGATCCTTTCCCTTTGTAAAGCAAATTCCCAATGGGACAGTGCACAGATGAGAAGTCCTAATCACCAGAGATCTGGGCGATATAGATCAGACAGATCCTGAAGTTGAATCGGGCAGGTTGTGGGTCTATTGACGGCCTGATCTACAGTTTTACACCGCTAATGTCTCGGTAAAGCATCTCTCGGCAAATCTCAACCGTTCAAATTACATTTCAACAGCAGAGCGAAATCTGTAAATATTAACATTTCTGCAAAAGTCATGCCGTGAATTAATGAAGGACAATGAAATTTATCCAACAGCAATTCTTTGATTGGCAAAAATGAGAACTTTTGCAGTCTGATTTTAACAGGCTTTTGGCTGATGCAATGAAAACCAGAGTAAGAATAAGGACCCACGGGAATCCTCATACAAACGTATCCCTTTTTTAAGCTTCACACGTCAGGTTTTTATTCAATGCCTGAAGATAGCTTGAAGCCTACATCAGCCAGGGGAGAAATATGCGGGACCTGAGAGCATTCACGAGTTATGAGTGCTCCTACCACTGAAAAGAAATATTCAACTCTATTGGAAACTGTTCAATAATTAAATACATACGAAATCTAAGCAATCCCGCTGCAAGAGTGATTATTGCTCACAATTCACGCATGGAGGAAGAGCACTGCTCCTTCAGAACCATCACTGGCTTATTCATTTATAATGCAAATGGCTTTATTCAACTGAATGAACACATAAACAAACAGAGAAAATAATTCCTTGAGATTTATCGGGACGGGGATCCAAAATAAATCCGGTAACTTTGCGAGATTGGAATTACACTGCATGAAGAACCTATTATTAGGATCATTGCACAGGGATGATGAAGAAATCCCAAGGGCTTTGCAGAATATTTCATTCATTTTATACTCTGCATAATGATTTCAGTCATATGTTCCCTATAAAATCACATATTGCTGCATAAGAACTACGATTGTCTGACTCATCAAGCATGTAAACTCACATGCTTGTAATGTTGTAATCGTTATGGCACGATTAAATTTTTTTTAAAGCGACTTCAAAATTTAATTTCAAGGTTTGATGGTGTATAACTGTATGATGTACAACAAAACATTTCACTTAAAGTAATTTTTATCAGACCATATGTTATTCATAAATCTAAAAACCCTTTGGAAAATCTAGAGGGTCAAAAATGTTATTTTTTTCCAGGTTTTAAGACTTCAAACTGAACACCTTTGTTCTGCAATCATGCTAATGATGCTGGGCTCATAGTACTTGATGTATTTAAGTCCTTTTGAGTCTAGGTGACACTTATTCATCCTACAATTAAAAAAATGCATAGGTATTTGTGTGCAATTTCTACACTTTTTGTACAATTGAATGTGCTCTGAAAAGTACAAAGTGGTTGTATTTACAGCATCTAGAAAAGGTATAAGTATTTACATATGCACAGCTGTAGAAATAAAACAAACTTTATACTGTATTTTTAAATTACAAATGTGTGTATATACAAGGTTAGATACAAGATTGTAATATTTAGGTTTGGTGATTTTTTTCTGGAAGTTATTACTGGAAGAAGCTTTTACACTCAATTTAAAACAGCGGTTTTGTATCTGAATATATTTTATTCGTGTGATTGAAAAGCTGAGTTTTCAGCATCATTACTCCAGTCGTCATCGTCACATGATCCTTCTAATATGATGATTTGCTGCTCAAGAAACTTTTCTTATTATCTTTAATTTTAAAAATAGTTGTGCTGCTTAATATTTATGTGGAAAGTCAACCTTTTTTCTGAATTATTTGATGAATAGAAAGTTCAAAAGAGTGGCATTTAATTGATTTAAAAATATATATATTTTATCATCAGTTTATGATCAACATTGGATTACATTATAATTACATTGAAATACTGTAACTGTCATTGATTAACCCAATCAAAATAAACCTATTCATTCCATGAATTCAATATACTATTATCCTAAAATTATTTGTAAACATGCCTATGTTTTAGAGACTGTAAGAGCATTATGTACATTTATGTGCATAATTCCATCAATAACTACAATTATGAATGGGCTCAGAGGCGATTCTAGGGTGAGTGGATATCAAGGATTAAACTGTTGATCCAAGATCTGCTATTACTTCATTATCGATGATTGGCCAGTTTATGAAGTTTATTATCAAGTAAATACATCAGTGAAGTCTGAAACTTCGGTCACATGTTTCATACATTATGCGATTCATTTGCTATTCCATTCGAAACAATATGCCCCTGAGCTTTACCATTTAAATGTTGGAAATGATTACAGATCCTTGTCATATATCATGTCATTGATCTAATTTATCTCAGTACAGACCGAACACATTAAGACTCACCCAGCGCCTCACAGCTGGTGAACTATCCGCAATTTCAGACCTGGGTGAGCTCGTGATTGGAATGCATGCTGTCAGCCTGGCTTGAAAGACAATTTTTAGAACAGTCTGCGGATGAAATGCATGCCTCCCTCCTCAGCTGGCATTTCTGAAGTCTGAGGCACATAATTAATGATGTCACTCATTGGGGATTGCACCACCGGCATGCTGGGATACACAGAGTCAGAGCCGAGTGCACTAGTGTGGCTTTTCTCATCGCGTCCAGGCCATTATGTGTTGTCGCCACAGTTAGCAAGAGATATGACCGTAGTCTCCCACCCTCGGTGTGTGTCCATGTGTGCATGTTATTTCCCTGCAGGGCCATAGTGCTGTGGGTACAAAGAGGAAGGCGCACACATAAAAATGAGCTACTTTTATGCCCCATGTGCCCCCCTCCCCTCCCTCCATGCTGGGCTTCTATATTACACCCACTCAAACAAACTCCCATGCCGCAAGAGCGCGTCCCAGTTTAATGAGGCCGGAGAGCACATATTTACTGAAATGAGAAACTCCCAATGAGAGCAATATCTCTTATGTGCACATATATTACCAGTTATATGAAAATGTGTTGAACGCTTGCATTCCAAATGAGCAATCGGGTGGATTATGAATTCACAAAAACCTTGTAAAAAAAATTGTTAGGATAAATTTTAAGTTCGAATAGAAGTAATACAAAAAAGTTTTTAAACAATTTCTCTCTCTCTCGCATATGTGACCCTGGAACACAAAACCAGTCTTAAGTCACTGGGGTATATTTGTAGCAATAGCCAAAAATACATCGTATGGGTCAAAATTATAGATTTTTATTTTATGTCAAAAATCATAATTTTCCATGAAAATATTTGTAAATTTCCTACTGTAAATATATCAAAACTTAATTTTTGATTAGTAATATGCATTGCTAAGAACTTCATTTGGACGATTTTAAAGGTGATTTTTTTTCTTATTCATTCAGCTTTTAGATGATGTATAAATCTCAGGTGTGAAAAATGGACACTTATGACTGGTTTTGTGGTCCAGGGTCACATATATACAAATGCATATATATTATACAAACATGAGATACTTGAATTACAATTTCTATATTTAAATCCATTTAATGTTTAAATAAATCAAAAATCCTAATAATTTTTGTAAATCGATTCCTAAAATTTCTTCAAATGAAAATTTTTAACACACACACACACACACACACACACACACACACACACACACACAGCAAAAAGAGTTCCAATAAGGTTACATCTTTTTGAAAAATGTATTTATTTTTTTCTATTTGTATTTATTTATATGTAACAAGCATCTAAAGGTTTTCTAAAACACAATTACATTAGACTACAAAAGCAAAATATAGTGTAATTAATAAGCGTTATGAATTGAAATGTTGTATTTTAATTATACTAAAATAAGGTATATTTGGAGAGATGTTTCAGAACATTTTGCTTAATTTAATTTTTTTCCTCATTAACATTTTTTATAAAAATAAATTTGTGAATCAAGCCCCATACTCCTTACATTACTTAAAATCCAAATGTCAAAGGTTTGCATTCAAATATTAATTGATCGTTTACATTTTTTTTTTTTTTTTAAATACAGAAAAATCTGAGATTTGTGCACACTGTAAAAGATTTTTCAAAGGTGTAAATAAAACAACATGTTAAATTCAATGTTACTCATGTTTCTTTGTAACTGTATCTGAAATTTACTAGCAATTTCTAGTGTAAAAAAAGAAAAAAGAAAGTAAAATAGCTTCTACAAAAAAACAACAACAGTTTTCTTTTTACAATGTAGTCCACTCTCTCTCTCATCATCATTTTCAGCTCTCCAAGTCCTACCTATCAAACCCTGACCCTGTCCACTGCTCATTGAACCTGTTCTGCTTATCACCATCAGACAGTGAAGAGGAAACAGGAACGTTGACTCTGGTCAAATGCAGAAAATTCACTGCAGGACAAAAAAAGACAGGGTCACAAAGTATATAATGAAGGAGAGAAAGAAATTAATCATCTCTAGAGGACAAGATCTAACGATCCAGGCTTAAACCGTAGACTACAAGCACGCAATCAGCCGTTATTGATTGCTTTCTATATTAGCTGAAAGCACGAGTATTTTGGGATGTCCAAGAATGGCTGTTATAGATGGATTATGTGATCAGTGGGCGCAAATCACAGCTATTCTGCATCAGTGCTTTATATAATTTAATAACGTGTGAAGTAAACGCTTTCCTTTTTCTCAAAAGAGTTGCATTATTCATGAATAAAGATGTAAGTTTTAGCTCATGTACATGAGCTGATACGGATGTATGCAGGGTTTCGGCAACATATCAGATCAAATGTGCAGCAGACGACCTAAAAACATGTTTAAGCCATACTGGATTAATTTTTAATTTTTGAACATATGCTTCAAAGGGGGAAAAACTGATTAGGTCGGCCGCTTGGGATTTTTTCAAAGTAATCCATCTTATTTTGGCTCACACAAGGCGATCTGCTTTGCTCTTCCTGTTCCTAGATCAGTACCTGAGATGATCTCTTGAGACTCAAACTTCTGAAAGGAAGAACAAAACAACAACAGTGAAACTTAATGAAAAGCACGGTAAAGTATTTTTATTCACTAAACTGAATATACCTGATTCAGCTTCAAAATGAATAGTTTCAAAATAAATAAAGGTGTTTTTTTATAGTGAGGAATTTAAGACTAATATCTGAAGTAAAATTGGACAAGCGATGAAAATAAAATCTGCAGGAGACACTACTTTGAATCTTTAGCTTTCTATACTACAGTCTAATCACGATAAAGTGGTTAAAAACAGTCAAACTACTATCATTCACATCTAGATTAATTTAAAAATCATTGAGTTTTCCAAATCCAGCTCCTAAACTTGTGCACTTCTCAAAAATGTATTTACTGCACCTTATCTAATTATCTATCCCAGTAATGAGTCTGCATTTATCAATATTAATATGAATTAATAGACATGTAAAACCGTTGATTTAATTCATGTTTTAAAATGTAGTTAAATTAGATATTAAAATAAATTAATAAATATGTTTTTAAATAAAACAATAAATGGACTTAATTAAACTGTATTTGATTCATGTTTAAAATGATAAGACAATAAAATGATCACAATTACCAGTTGCTGTGATTTGTCCATCAAAATGACACTGGAGAAATTCTACAAAATTTTCATGCAAGAAACAGTCGCACAGGTCTGGAGCAACGTGAAAGTTTTCATTTTCAGGTGAACTAACAAACTATTCACCCAACTAATTCATCTCCGATCCGTAGTGAAGTTTTTTATCCAAGCAGAATTGCAACTCATTGTTTATTTGCCAGTGATAACTTTCAGAAACTTTGCCTGCGGTTGTTTAGAACACCATACATCTCACACAGCCTGAGCGTCCAAAAATAATTGTCTCTACCTCTGTGATGATGTATGTTTAATTTAAAACAAGCCTTGCAACCGAAGACGTGTACATCTTTGCTTTCACCACACACAGCTACAGAGGAACGTGGAGAGATTACAGACAGCGGTCTGCAGTTGTGTGAATTAATGGCCGTATCTCAGCGGTGTCGCTGCTGGCTAGACGTTCCTCTGACTCTTCTATTGTTATATCAGTGTCAGCCAGATTAATGGTAGTAATGGAGACCTGGTTCCCCAACCACTATGATCACAGCCGGCCTGTTTCTACATCCGTCTCACAAGTAATATTTTAAGACTAGAGACTCCAGATATGATCAAAAACATCCTCACATAAGCTGAACCCCGCTCGATCACTGTCACTTAATGCCTTCTTTGGCAGTTCAGGACATTGGCACCACCAGCCCAGTCATTATCCAGCATGGTGTTTAATCAACAAAATCATGAACTGACAGTTTATCCCCAAAGGTTTTTCTCCATTTCTTTCACCTAATGTAGTTTAGGATCTTTACACCTTGCTTAGTCGAGGTTTAAAAAGACACCTAATATCCAGAAATATTGATTTGATGGCACTGTCACAGAACAAAACTTGAACTAAATTGAGCTGAATAATAACACTATATTGTTTTCTGTAGAGCTGCTTAATAACTGAATCAAATTTGTTCATAATTGATGAGTTTTTCAACACTGACACATTGAACTAAACTGAATCAACATTGAATTGACTCGAGCTTAATAATAACACTACTAGTTAAACCACTTATTACAGAATTGAACTTGTTTTGTAAATGATGTACCTTATAGGTATTGGAATGAACTGACATAGGCTGAAAAATGACAATATTGTATTCTGTAAAGCTGCTTCATAGTTGAATCGAATTTGTTTATAATTGATGAGTTTTGCTACATCGACAGTGTTACTGAATTGAATCATCATCAGTCTGTCTAGAGCTGAATAATGACACTGTCTTCAGCTGAGCCGCTTATTACTGAACTTAACTTGTTTTTTAATTTATATACTTTATAGCAATTGAATTGAATGAACACTGAACTGACTTGAGTTGAGTAATGACATTGTCTTCTGTGAAGCTGCTTTATGGCTGAATTGAGTTTGTTTGTAATTGAGGAGTTTTGCAACATCAACTCTGTTAATGAACTGAAATGAATCAACATCGAACTGAATAAAGTCAGTCTTCAGTTGACCCTTTTATTGCTGAATGAGTAAAAAAAGATCTTTCTTTATAATTGATATACTTTATACAGTTATTGAACTGAACTCAATCAACACTGAACTGACTTGAGCTGAACAAAAAAGACAGTCTTCTATAGAGCTGCTTTTTATCTGAATCGAATGTGTTCATAATTTACTAATGTTTTTTTGGTCTTAAATGGACCTGAACTAAATATTTCATAACTGATCAACTTTACAGAGTTAACTAAACTGAATCAATACTTTACTGACATAAATTGAATAATGACACTACTGTCTTTTAGAGCAGCTTTACAGCAGAATTTGGATTTGTCTAATATTTGCTGAAGTTCTCATCACTGATTCTGTTACTTACCGGTTTAATACTGTTAGGCAGCTTTGAAAAATCTCTATTGTTTAAAGCTCTATAGAAATAAAGGTGACTTGCTTTGAAGATCATTCACCCACGGAATAGAAAATAGTGGTTTACAACAGCTAGTGCAGAAAAACAATGCAGTGATATACCTCCACAGTTTGAGCGGACGCCCTTGACCCGCTCTCTCAGCATAATATAAAGACCTACGGTTTCAACTCCGTAAGGACTGATGAGAAAATAAGACTCCTGGTGTGATAGAAACGCATCCATCACAGGAAGTACAGTCTTCAGCGTTCGACAGAGAGGAAAAACTGCCCCTAGACACACAGCTCTCACAGACAAACACAGAGGGAATGAAAAACTCATTTGAAAACAGAAAGCTGAAAAGCAACATTCATTCAACCGATTTTATTTTAAAGCTTGTGACACCCATTTCTCAAATCTCAAAACAAAGTAAATCAATCTCTGATTTATTGAATCAAAGATTTATTGAACCATATTTAAATATATCAAATAGTGATTTTTGACTTTTAGTTCAGCAAGCAGTCTCTGCACAAATACATATTCTGTCTCTCTGCAGTGTAATTGGTTTTCAGATTGCAGTCAACCGTATTGCATGGAACATTGAAGAATATGACTGAAAGACCCTCATTAGGAGCTTTCCAAGCATATGGGCTTTTACTGTGCGACTGAGACCTTGAGACTTCAGCCATGAATGCGTGAGCGTCTGCTAGGGCATAATTATTGATCTAACAAGATAAAGAAAAGCTCTGTATGAAACGAGTGCTTACATGGGTTTCACCTCGAGGTGAGAGCGTGCCATACAGCAGGAAAGGCTAAAATTATGATCTGTATACCTAGGTTTCTCAGTAATTACTCATATTGTGCAAATGCAAATTTGTGCATTGAATGCATTATTTAAATGAGTCCAATTACAAAGCTTCTATTTTGCTTCCCGGTTGCAGTCTGAAATTCTCTGAAATCGTCATCTGTGTCACTTCCTTTAAGGTTAAACTTGAGGATCACTTCTTCTACACAAGACACTTTATTGAAGTTAGTACCACTACTTCTTTAGTCAGAGTATATATATATACTTAAAGATGCAAACACAAATGAGGCTGCAATGGATGAAAATCAGTTCAATATGTCACATAGACTTATGGTCTTTAGTTATGTTTAACGTTTAACAGTTTTTTTGTCTACAGGACATGCACACAGTCTATTTGAGATATATAGAGATGACTGTAATACCTGGAGAGAGCTAACACATTCCTCTAATAAAAACGGGGAGAAAAGAGAAAGATTAACATTTACTTCACCATTTATACATTTGTTCAGAACAACTTACAATGCATTCAGTACATTTCACACACTGAGAATCAAACTAAAACTAATACCATTAAAAATGATTTTTGCTATTTGAAATAAAGCTGAAATTATATATGATCTATATAGTCAATTAAGTTGTAAAATTAAACTAACTAAAACTAAAAAACATAGCTATATAGAAATAAAATGACAAAAGCACATACAATTACTAAAACTAAAATTGAAACAAAAACTGAAAATATATTAGTATATACTTATTTCAGCTCTACATAATTATTTATTATATAATTATATAGAACTATTTATTATATTTTTTTCATTCATTTCTTATAGTCAAGTCACCTTTATTTATATAGCACTTTTAACAATACAAATTGTAACAAAGCACTGCACAATATCAAAATAGGCAAATTGTGTCAATAATGTAAAATGACAGGATTTAACACTCAATTTTCAGCTGATTAGTAATAGTAATCATAAACACACAGGTTTGTAAAGCACATAGTTGTACCATTTCCTGTACATTTCCAATTATTTTCCTATAGCAGCTAAATCAAGTATTGCATGTTCAAATGAAACTGCATACTTCAACATTGAAAATAAGGTTTATATCAATTTAGGTATACCATGAACCATATATGCTTTTTGCAACAACAAAAAAATCAATACACATGGCAATCAATGGAGAACTTGTTTCTCCCATTTGGTGTAGTTACAGCATCTACCAGCAGGGGCTTACTGTCCGTACTATCAACAACACCTGGATGCATGATGACTAAAACAATTGGTGGATTTAAATGTGGTAAAAGTCTTAAAAAGCATTGTCAAATTCATCAAAACGCAGCCCAGCAGAATTCCACAGACACGTACTGGCCTGGTTAAAATCCGGCTCTGTGGCATGTGCATGTGTGAGTGTGTATTTCCTGTTGCTGTGCTAATGAAAGCTCATTGACACCCTGATCACAGACCGTGCAGCCACTGGGGCACGTCACTAATTAACACCGACATAATCCGTGTCCCGCTCTGACCTTTCCAAGGTTTGTGCTGCTGGCACCAAAATTGATGTCAATTATTTCAGATTTCATGTATTTTCACCAAGAATAAGTATTGTCTGAAATGACTGATGATTATGTTTTCACGAAATGTGATTAAGAGGACAAAGGGAAGGTGTGCTTTGAATGTTCTCTTCCTGCTTAGTATTTCCTTTGATGATAGGGCACATTTTGAAGTGATTAGATTTCAGATTATACGGTTTTTACATTTATCCTGAGCTTTTGGATATTGGACCATAATTCATAAAATGCTAGAAATGGCTTCTGTTATACAAGTAAGCCCTTCATGATCTATGAGAAAATAGTCTAGTGAACTTTATAGGGCTTCTTTATTGAGTATATACAGTGACCCCAAAATGCACTTGAATACTTAAGCCACACATCAAAATTTCTGAATTATATCGCTTTATATGAAAATATCAAACAAAGTGGCTCCTGCAAATAAAAGATGCTAGAACTTTTCTCAAACCTTTTAAAATAATGCATGAGACATTTTGTGGCTTCAGTGTCCAAACTCTTTTTGGGGGACACAAGCAATGTATGCTTGCAACAACAGACGAGAAGAACTTTTGGGGGGAAAGCTCTGGGAATGGTGCAGAGGAAAGCGCAAAAACAAAGAACAACAACCAAAAACTCTTTGAGTGTCAGATGTCAGCGCTGTCTGGTGTTGTTTCACAGGTGACAACAACAACAGATCTGTTTAAAGGGGTCATGTTTAATGCAAAAACATCTCTAAAGCGGCAGTCTCACAGAATGTAATGAGCAATCTCAGGAAGCCTCATGTGCACGTTACAGTTCAAGATTGTAAAATATTCCTCAAAACAACCATTAACCCTAAAGACCCACCGAAGCATAATTACAACACTTGTAAGCTATTAACTAAAACCTATTGTTCACTAAAAACAGGTTAACCAACATATAAATACATCTTATAATAAAAATGCAACATAATATTTATTATTTGAATGGTTATTGATCATATCCTCAAGATAGTCAAAGCGTATGTAATTGAATACTTAATTTGCCACTATTTTGCATCTTTAAATGCAGCATTGCAATTTTGTGCACCTTTTTTGAATAATTCACCCCAAAACAAAATATGCATGAACATAATTTTAAAACAAGTGGCTATCTAAAAACAAGAAACACATTATCATTATAAATACTTAGGTCTCTGTGGGTTAAACTTGGGTTGAACCTATTAAACTCCTTTACAAGGCCTCGTTGTACCTGCAAGTTACAGAACTACTGTCGTTGTCCTCCGAAGCACCGTAGTTCTGAATCTCATAACCGTAATCACATCCAGCTGCTGAGGAAATGAAAAGATGCATCAGTTTAGAGAATTTATGACAATTGCATATTTGACGCATTTCAGGTATTATAGTTAGCACATTTGGCGGCTAATATCCCACAATCTTTTCTCATTGAATCGTTTCTGCTTCAGTATTGTAGTACAAGGCTCTAGGCCTACTTTAAACTAAGAAAATTGCTCTGTGAGTCATAGGTCTAATCAGAAAGAATGCTCTGATGATTATATCCCAAGGATTTCATAACCACCATGATTTAGTATTGTGGAACCAACAACAGGAAATGAACAACAACGCCGGTCACAAATAACCATGGAGGCCATTTGTAAGAATTTAGCAGCTGCAGTGAAAAATGTCTTGAATCCCTGCTTGTGTATTTTAATCACAGACAGCCTTCTGAGAAAATGGAACATCTGTCTCTCTCGCCATAGTTTAATGCTCATGTTTAAACATCTAACAATATTCTAATAGTGTGTAGAAAATAATAGCTTATGATGTTAAAAACAATCTGCAAATCAGTCCAAATATGCCAAATTGGTTCAAATGGACCAATTACAAAGTAAACAACTAACTCCCTTGACAATATCTTGACTTTAGATTCCAAACAAACTTGAACTCTTGAGGCGATTTTAGTGACTCTTCCTCAGCTTGGTGAAATCTCTAACGCCTCTGACCATCACGACACCTGCACTGCTTACAGGCAATTTGCTGTCTAATGATCTGAAAAAGGAGTTGACTATTCATAATAATTGCAGAACAACAGTTAGTGGTAATGAAGTGCAGACAGAAAACATTGTTACTGTATTGCTGTAATTATTTTCTTTTAATTGTTAAACTTCAAATCATTAGAAACTATTTATTTATACTAGTTGCAACTCGGATTAAACTTTGATGCAACGTGGAATGTATGTATGAACATAAATAAACAAAGTATATAGAATCATGTCTGCTTGATAGTGTAAAATGCTTTACACTGGACTAAAAACAAAACCAAGAAGATTCTGTCTCATTTCAGAAGACTGAAGTGACACTGTAGATGAGCGTGAACTTGGTTACCAGGGTTAATTGTCAATCTGATCCCTAAGATCTCTGTTAGCCTCTCTGCCATGACTCAGACCTTTCTGCTGTGACGTCTGTCATTAATGTTTCAGACCTCAAGCACTCCATTGAGACTGTTGCTTCTCTGCTGATGGTGCTGTATTGATCAATGAAAAGCATTTAGTAGAAGCTTGTTTGATCTGCTCAGCAGAGGAAGCCACAGAAGCTGCACGCATACCAATTTACACACATCATGTATCTTTCCTTGCATGCTGTCTGTAAGCACTCATGTTTATTTTTAACTATATATTGCTGATATGAGGTCTTGGGGGTGGGCTCTTTTGATATGGGCCAATAAGCAATCACCTAGAAACCACACATTCAAGCACCATCACAATGTGACATGAAGTTCCAGTCACATTTTCCCGTTTTGTAGTCCAGATAAGGTTATACCGTATATTTATATGCACCAGGTTATTATAGACAAAAAGCAATCAGTCAACAGATCCATTTACTGCAAAACACACTAAACTCCCATCTGCAGGAACAAAATGATCTTTTGCCAGGACAGATGCCAACCATCACATCACCATTAAATGGCCTCATCAGTTTGTGCCACATTTATATGCACTGCACAGATGTCAATACATTATGTAAAATCAAAGCAAATAATAGGCACTTCACAGTAAAAAGGAGGCAGGAGACAAGGAAAAAAATCTCTCAGCTGTTCACGCAATGTGACAGTACTTTTTTCCCAATCAACACCCACAATTCCATTTGGCTTGCTCTTTGTACTGATTTTTTTTTTCTTCCTATTTCACAGTTAAGTGGTGGGATAACAGTTTAACCTCAAGCTAACTGAAAATAAAAATGTGTCTCAAGGGAAAAAAATAGCATAATATTATAAAGACTGATGAAAATTCAGATGTTAGATTTGCTTTTTAGTTTCCGATGATGGGTCCAAAACAGCAGTACAGTATCTAATATTCTTGAAGTAAATAATGTGGCTAGCTGGACCAGCTTGATAGTTTCTACTGGTCACAGACTCTCATTTATCCTTCTTAAGACAGCTCCTCAAGCCTAGATGCAGTTAGACAGATGGATAGAATTATCAGTTAGATAGTTAATTACGATAGATTAGATGTTATATGACGATAGATATGCGATGACCGATTTATATGGCGATAGATAGATAGCGATAGATAGATAGATAGAGCCTTGATAGATAGATAGATAGATAGAGAAGATAGATAGATAGATAGATAGATAGATAGATAGATAGATAGAACTAGAATAGATAGATGGCCAACAATCAGATTAGAATCATTAACTGATTGAATGCGCAGTGTGTGACAGCAGACAGAATCAAATGCTGATGAAGTGGCTCAGTGGTAGAGCATTGCATTAGCAGCACAAAAGGTTGTGGGTTCAATTCCCAGGGAACATGCATACAAAACAATGTATAGCCTGAATGCACTGTAAGTCGCTTTGGATGAAAGCGTCTGCTAAATGCATAAATGTAAATGGCCTCATCTCTGTGGCGTCTCTGGCTCTGACATGCACTTTTGCTGTGATAGCTTCACTCAAACACTATCTGCAATCTCTGTTCCTGTGGTTCGAAGAGACAGAGACATTCAAGAATAATGCCTTTTTTCCCGGGTTATCTGCACTAGTTGATCATCACACTCTCATATTCGATTCATTGGACTCCCTCTCTGCTCTGGTAAGTATTGTGTTTCTGGTAATTCACATGGCTGCCTGTATGATAACGCTAATGAGACTTTTTGCAATTAACCCGATGGTCTCGTCAGGTGGGCCTGAGGGGAAATTCTTGCTGATGGTGTCATTATGGGTTAGATCACAGCGAAAAGAGAATATCTGAAATGAAAAGTCTACAAATACATCAGGAAAGGAGCCAGAGAACAACGTCGTGCTACTGCAGAACCGTGATACGATTCAAAAGGGTGGTATTGATGGTGTGTGATGAATGCGGCGCTCCAGCTTGACTGAGGAAGCGTGTGTACAATACGTAATGTCTGTTATAAATGATTGGCTTCTTCTGACAGGGAATGGATGGAATATGCTGGTGTGGTAATCTTCTTTTGACTCTCGTCTCCTTCTCTTTGCTTGCTTTCTTCGGTGTCTACTTTGAACATAAAAGAGTTTTACTTTCCGCACAAAGTCTATAGATTTTAACTCTCTTAGTTTGAGCCAGATCCATAAGCCCATTCTATCCCACAAGGAACAAGAATTGACTCCAACCATCTCATCCATTTGCTGTAGAAGCTGACCTATCGTTGATGCTACTGGGCTTTGAATTAGTGGACAGGGAGAGTTAAAGTCATGCATTCTAATCACACGCTAATCAGTCCAGATTAGAATTGATACAGAGAGAAAATGGATTCATCCCCTCACCCCTTGAGATTCTGGAGTTTAATAGAGATGGAAAATGCTTGTGATATCTTCTTCAAAGACCCTCAAATTGATTGTGTGTCAAATTGATCAATACACAGCAAGTAGATATGCAATGACACTTGAACATCAGTGCTAAAGGACAACCCTCATGAGCTTCACCTGAAGTACAGGACAAGCTCAAATCTGGACTGTTAGCAAAAAGTATGACTAACATTTTTTTTATAAAATACTACTGACAAAATTGCAGCTTTAACTATGTTGCAATATAAAAAATGTATGATAGGGTTTTAAAAATCTGTTCAGATTTTAAAAGTCGTGTAGTGTATTCGAGCCTTTAGTTAAGTGTCAACGCTAAAGCACTTTAACATTGTTTATTATAAGCGTACACTGAAGTTATGTCATCTACCACCTTAAATGCTTGAGCTAAGTGGCTGTCAATGTTTTTATTGTTCGTCAGCAGGAAAAATTTGTTCTGAAATTAATTCCAATGACATAGTTCTTTGTCATTATATGTGGTGTGGAATATTACTACAGAATGAGAACAATTATTAAAACTTTAGTTATAGTCCTTGGTGTGAATGGCCCTTAATACCCTGCACACTTCATATTACTAGTTTCAAGTGCTCTTCAGTGTAAGTAATGGACAGTGATGCTCACTTTCGAACGACTTTCTCCCCATTCATCAAGCAGATTCTTCAGAAAGTGGAATTTGGCAGTCATAAGGAGGGTAAGGGGATAATTAATGTGAAAGATAATAATAAAGCATATTTACCAGAGAAAATCAAGCTAATGCCACTCCTCAAGCCTAATACAGAGACAGATAGGTCTTAATTATCAGTTAATCAGTTTAATTACCCATAATTAGCCTTTTCTAATTATCCTACCATTTTGGTCTGCAGATACAGCATCCACGTCACAAAAGCCTTGTATTGTCAATTTACAACGAGCCAACAAGACAAACACGGCTTTCAAAACTATTGTTGGCCAACAATCAGTCATTAAATCATTAACCTGATTAATGCGCACGATGAAATCAACTGATGACGCTCAACTGATTTTTTTATCTGAGCATACACAAAAGTTTACAGATCCTTTTTTATTTTTAATGCAATGGAGAAAGTAAAAAATATGCACTCTGAGGGAACTTTTAACAGCTTAAAATTATAACTGCTTCTGCCTCCTACTGAGTAAACAGTATGCAATATTTAGCAGTTGTTGTGAAGGAGAAAGACACCTCTCTAATGATCCAATTCATTATTCACTGTGTGAGTTACAGATGGCGAGGGTGAGAGATTTCATCTATGTGCTAATGACAGCCTGTCAACGTGATACCGCCTCTATACAGCTTCCTTAGGATGGGAATAAGACTACAGATGTTAATATATGCCTTTAAAAAAAAAAATCCAACACGCACTACACAACGAGACTGCGTCAACGGCCTGTGATTCATAGCTCACATACTTCATGTTTGATTGTCCATTATCACAGCAATCAAGCATCAAAAACGTAGAATCTTTCATATTTTACTGATAACAGGCTGAGACTGAACTTGTGCACCTATATATAGGGTCAGCATTATTGGAATTTTGGGCAAAAACGTTGCATTATTAATTTAATCTATGTATGAAGCACAGCTTTAAACTTTAAACCAAGCAGCTTTCTGTTGGTTATTGCAGACTCATTTGACCAACTTGAACCCGTTTGAAAATCTTTCGCCCCCCACACGTAAAATACACAATCACGTGGATTCCTATGAAAATGACTGGATTTTGCCAGTGAAAATGCACAGAACAAAAAGGTAAATGTGAATGGCCTCTATGAATGCTACTTTTCAGACTTTACAATATGAGCCCACTGAGATCTTGGGTAAGAGTAAAAAACTTATTTCAGATTATACTATATTATACTATAAACATCCTATAGTTTTTGCAAAGGTTAACAGCACTGACACAACCCTGTCATATTCCAACATCATTACTGACAAGCAACAATAAAGTGACATAAGCTGGACTGTAGATACAAAATTACATATGCTGTCAGCATTTTGTTTGAGGAAAAGATTAATAAACAATTAAATGCAATACTTTATGAGTCCAGTAATTAGCCTAGGACAGGAAAATTGTACTTTAGGCACAAAAGGCTAAAAGGAAAAGCAGATTATAACAGAGATGTGATATAAAACGTGATTTATATATTTTTGTGCACCACATATGCAATGATAAAATATAGAATAATAAAAAATTACAGCTCAATGCTGCAATTGAAATCAATTATGTATCCCAGAATTCTGTGCAAGAAAATGTCTTATTTTTTTTGGTGAGGGATTGCACATCACTTTTGACTGGTTTACTGCACTTATTTATTTACTATGCTTTATATATCCCACTGAGTGGCATTATGGCTTTGAAGAGTTTGTTCTTATATTTATGATTCCCTGAGTGAGAATACTTTAGTATAAGAATCCCAACAAATCAAAGAGACTGAAAGCAAATGGGATATATTCACATGGTGTTTGATAAACACAGTGTATTCTTCACATATCGAGCATGTTGTGTGATAAAATCATTGCAACATTTTCAGTATTATTCTGTACCACAAGAACTTTCAGTCCCTGCTGATCTTCGGTGGTCTATTTCCTTCTAGCTGCTCCTTGGTAAGATGCTCCTCATGTCCGAGAGCACCATGGATCTGTAGTTGCGCTCCAGCCCCTCCATGTACTCCAGGTAATTACTCACCCTGAAGCCGTGGATTGGTTTCTCCTGCAAGCGGGCAAAAGAAGCACAGATTTGATGAGCAGCGTTTCAGAGAGCCGGTTTCAGAAAAGAGGCAGAATGGGTTTATAACAGCTTTAGAATAGATTGCGCTCAATCCGTTTCAATGAGAGTTTGGAATACTTGTTCCAGTTTGAGCAGATCTTGATTATCCTGCACACAGAGTGGCTAAAATCACCCTAAAAATGGTGTACTGCTGAATGAAATCACGCAAGATTTTACACATTATAAATATTGTGCCAAGTCTCACTGCCTACAGTAACAAATGGCATTTATTAATGAAACAAGAGGTCGCTATGTGAGATGTGGCTACACGTTCTGGTACTAAATAAACAATGCACCGCCTAATATACTCTGACATTTAGCATGGGATAAATAATATTGTTTAGACAAAGCCAAATGAATTACATTTTGTTTACGATGAGTCAGCAAATGCAAGTCCTAAAGCTGTACCTCAAGTTACAGAAGGACACTTCGGTTCATGGTGAATGGATGAAAATGAGAGAAAGGATAATAAACCTTTATGAGTTTGCTGCATTAAATAAAATATGCCTGCAGTGTAAGCAGTTTTGTGATATAACTGCAGACCACAGCAGTTGGTATGGCAATCACAAACAAAATAGATAAGCTCACAATGCTTTACGAGCAAACAAAAAACTAATGACTGAAACAGTCTATTATAAAACAAATGATAAACACTTTTATCCGCAGCTGATGAACGCTAGATAATGCCATACATTTTAATATGGAAGGGAGCATCTTTATACACAACTGAATAGAGTCAGATAATAACTGACAAGTGAAAAAGTAAACTAAATAAAAATAAAGATCATGAACTGGAATATGAAGACAGAAACTCAGTCTTCTCCTTCACAATTTCACATACAATTAGATTACATGTGACCTATTATAACATCTCATCAACTCTGTGTGAACTTGCAGGAATACTTCACCCCAAATTTTATTCACCTTCAAGCCAGTCCAAACTTGTAAGAATTACTTACTTTCCAGGAACACAAAATTAGATACATCAGTACCAGAGGTGAGTAGCATCACAGATGTCAAACCTGGTGTGATGAAGTTTGAATACTAAATATGTCAAAAAGCAGATTCTACTAAATATCTAACTTTGTAATGTGTAGAAGAACAAAAACTGAGATTTGAAATGACATGAGAGGGGGGTAAATGATGACAGAATTTTCATTTCTTCACACTATTAATGACAGCTGTGGAGTAGCAAAACAACTAAAACCAGAGCCATTAGGAAGAACGATTGTGAAATGTCCAAAAAGTATTTTGCCTACAAAAGCCATTCAAAACTAGAAAATGGCTGCACGCTGGTGTGTTTAAAATGAAATGCTAAAAATGACATTTTAATTACAAGCGCCCATTATCTAAAGACATTAAAACTATTCCGCTGCCTATTGTTACTGATAAAAACAAAGAAAAAAGGCCTAAAATGATTCTGCAGGATGCTTTGAACTCACTAGCCAGAATGTGTCATGGTTTTCAAAGTGCTGGATGTATTCTGCAAATACAGACAATTGCTTTTGAAATCCTGCAAACAAAGAATGACTTTAGTTGGGTTTGATTTCTGAAATGTTGAATCATCCAAAATGGATTCATTGTACATTTACTCTGGCATTCAGCTTCAGAGTGACATCGGGAGGGATTGTTACAAGTCATTTCCATCCAGATCTTTAATTTAGATGAAATATAGATACGTTTTGTAATCTTGGATAAGTACAAATCCTCAGAAACCTTTCAGGAATTGTCTGAAACACTTTCTCTATTGTACAGTGTACACCGATGCACACACAAAGACTGAAAAGTTTGAAACTTTTAAGGGTGAAACAAGGACAAGAGTGTGTTTAATCTGATTTACTGCAGACACGCTTGTACACTGTAAACCTCTGTGCATCTTTAAAACAACACCGGCTCAGGATTTAAACATTAAAGGACTAGTTCAGCCAAAAACGAAAATTCTGTCATTATTTACTCACCCTCATGTCTTTCAAAATATACTTTCTTCCTCTGTGGGACACTTTTATGAGTTTATATGGTGCTGTTTTGTCCTTTTTGGAGCTTGACTGTCCCAGATCTCAATCAATTTTCATTAAATGGAAACGAGTAGTGTGAACTTTCAGGTAATAATCTCCTTTGTGTTCCACAGAAAGCCATACTGGTTTGGATTGAGGATAAGAAAATCATATATTTTTACCTTAAGAAAGACCTGCAGGTCCTGCGTCTGTGTGTGCTGCAGAATATCCTGCTGCAGGTGACGGAGGGCAGAGATGCACGTGTATACCTGGTAATCTGGTCCCATGATGATGCACGTGGCTACATAGTGACAGATCTCAGGCCAGTCCAGGTAGTTCCAGAAGCACTGACCAAGCCACTGAATACAGATCTGCATAACAGGTGGAAGGACAAACAGAGTTAGGAAAGGAGAGAGAGAGATATAGAAAAGTAGTTTTGAGAAAATGCAATGTTTGCACCATAAATGTTTTAAATCAATCGATATGAGATGCTGGAAAAATAAATGAGAGATCAAAAACTTCTGAGTATTGAATTCTAACATGATGGCCTCAAGGTCTGATGCAGTCTATTACCACTTAAGAGTCATAATTAACAATAAAAAATCACCACATCACTTTCTAAATCAGCCTTTTTGTTATTTTCCAGTAAAAATATCTAAATGTATTTGAGAAGTGAAACTGCAAGATTTTTTTTAAAGGAACAAATACTTTGATTCAGCAAAGACACGTTCAATTTGAGCGACAATGAAAACATTAATATTGTTACAAAATTATTTATATTTCAATCAATTCTGTTCTTTTGAACTTTCTTTTGAAGAATCCTGCAAAAATAAAACATGAAACATACGAGTTTCCACAAAAATATTAAACCGTAACATTTAAAATATATTCAATTGTAATAATATTGATGCTTTTACTGTATTTTTATCAAATAAATGCAGCCCTGGTTTTTCAAAAACATTAGAACATTTGACTAAACACAAACCTCTGAACAGCACCTTTAAGGCTGGAATACACTACACAACTTTTCAAATCTGAACAGATTTTTAAAACACTAGGCATCATACACTTACAGACTTTGTAAATAGTGACAAATGAAAACTGGGCATCATACACAACTCGACTGAAGATCATACACTACCAGACTTTAAAGTTGTTCCGATCACTATTAATTTACGCAGAAACGTGCACCTTGCTGCTAGGAGATGCATGACTAATGAAAACATATGTTCTAAAATCAGCTGAAAATATCAAATATGTCTGTGACCATCATACACTACGTGATTTTCTGTGGAATCTGTCAGCTGTAATCTGCAGACTGGCTCTGATTTTCCTCAACTAGTGTCAACTTGTTCAGACTGTAAAATCGGGGGGGAAATCAGGGCAAAAATCGCGTAGTGTATTCCAGGCATAATTTTATTTTTGACTTAAATCTTGTTTTAAATACAAATCTTACACAACGATGTGGTCTATTCTTATACTAGTATTTTCATTAGAAAACAAGTCAAAAATTGTTTTGGATGAATGACAAAAAAATGTTTCTTGAGCTCAGACAAAAAATAAATCAAGTCTCTTAAATCATAATATGCAGAAATCCATTTAATCTACAGGCTTGATGCATTTGTGTTTTGTTTCTGTGGCAGTGAGCTAAGTTCGGGTCATATAATCCTCCCTTAGAAGCGGTTCAATTATTCTGCGGTATCGTAGATGGCGTTCCAGTTCTGCCACACGCACATGCCTCCTGTACATTTAGACCACTCCAGCAGGCAATTTATACAGCATTTGTGTCTCTCTTCCAGACACTCTTCCTACTTTGTCTAGAATTCGAAACACTCTCCCCGAATGCACAGACACGGACGCCCTCTATGATGGAGGTGACACTCAATTTAAAACACAAAACCTTCTTTCCTTCAGTTTCTGTCCATTCAAAACTAGTTATACCTTTAAGAACTATGGGCATTTAGAGGTTTTTTTTACATTTTACTCATGCAGCTGTGTAAAAGTTCCCACACCGATGACCTTCAATCATATATTGACTGCAGCCTTTAGCAGATCAATACTTATGTCCAGTATACATCATTTTCCCGTCACAATATCTGAAGAGAAACATTTTTTTGGTTTTGTTTTTAAACAAATTAATGGTCACATTTATATATAATATAAAGAGTCTTTTTTTTCTTTACATGGCTCAAGTAGCGACAAATGAAGTACTTCATTTTATTATAAAAATAATATATATGTGTATATATAAATAGTAGTAATAGCATATATTTGAAATAGAATTATTTGTAACATTATAAATGGCTTTGTTGTTACCTTTGGCCAATTTGAGTTAATGCATTTCTCTCCCTTCACTTTGCTTTCCCTTCACATTACGCTAAAGTAAAAACACATTTTTTTTGTATACAGGAACACTTCTTGTTTTCATGTGTCCTTAGAAAGAAGAGAAACATGTTGTTCAGGAAGATTTTAAGCTTATTGCTTAAAGTATTTTTATAGTTTTAGATGGGTCTATGAGTACGTTTGTTTTGAAAATGCTATTATATATATATATATTAGAGGTGGGCATAGATTATTTTTTTTTATCTAGATTAATCTAGATTAATTTTGGAATTCTAGATTAAAGATTTGGAATTCTAGATTTTGGAATTCTAGATTAAAATGGCTCATTTGAATTCTGCCGAAGGCATTCAGAATATGTGTGCTACCCAAATAATGACTAAAAGTAAGTCTTTGAGAACGGGTTTCTCAAGCCAGGTGGCGATTAGACCAGGGCTCATCTCCTGTTTCCAAAATGCATCACAAACTTTAATCTCTTCCGTCCCAATCCCACGAAAAACTGGAGGAAAATCCCGTTCCACTCCCGGAAGAATGACTCCCATTCCTCCCGTGTTGTTTTTTTTTTTTTGCGATAACTGTCAATTACAGTAAAAATATAGTACAGATCTGGCGTGCCCACCTTATTAGTTGAATAAAAACCCCAAATGTCGTTTTTGTTATTATATTGAACTGAAAGCCATCTTATGCACAGTGTTGCACAGATTAAATTTCATGTAAATCATCCATGCTAACACACACGTCTTCTATTTTATTTTTAAATATATTTTTCAAAGACGGAGTTTCAAAGTTTCTCGCTCAAGTTCACATGAGACCTAAAGCGCATCCTGTTTGCTTAAAAGCACAACGCGTTCGTTGTTATTCTGAGTGCACACAAATAAACGTAGAGTCTTTACAGATTCGAAAGATGTATTAGGCTACTTTTATCTGTATGACCAAGAATGACGGAGATTTTAAGAGCAAGTAAGCGCACCGGAGCCTGTCCTGCAGCAAACGCGCTTCCACACAAACACTTCAATAGCGCACATTTCTCTAGGTTAACATCATATTGAGCGCCATGTAAAGTTGTTACTACATACATCTTTCAGATGAAAAGCCATATTTGAGGTTGATGAATGATAGGTGAGGGTTTGGATGTCCTGCTCGATTGTATTACCACACAGACCAGCCGTTAACAATCTGTCCATCACGGACTGCGAGCCTCTAGTTGGAAGACTCGTTCTCGCCCCCTACAGTGCAATTCGGCTAGGTATACATCCGCGCTAAAATATCAGGGTGAAAGTCATCATAGCTTGCGTAGTATAGACCCAGCTCCCAACCCAACTTTGAGAATAGATTAACGGCGATATTTTTTTTATCGCCGATAAGAGTCTCACGTTAACGCAGCACGTTAACGCCGATAACGGCCCACCACTAATATATATATATATATACACCAAAAGCATCTTTAATTCGAACAACAGTAGTGAATTCAGGCACACAGAGAAATACATTTTTAGTCATGTCAGAGAAATTATACATCCAGGCCTATTGAAAGTGTTCAAAGGACAAAGAAATTAAAATATACATAAATAAACTAATAACAGAAAACCCAGTTACTCTTCAATATATGTTTGTCCTTGACTGCTAGAAAAAGGTCATATCTGACAGAAGACTTGAGGCAGAGCTTTGAGATCATGCATATAAACCCCAGAGAGAGTGCAGCATTGAATAATCACTGCATTTGTCTATGAAGATTGTCAGTCATTCAGGTCATAGCAGAATGTCCTTGCATCTTTATATTTCTATCCTGGCAGAGTAATACTCATTCCCCCAGCGATCACGATTCACACCGTCATTGATTTAACTCGCACAGAGATTTGTGATGAAGTAACATATGACGAGCTTAAACACAGGACATCCTGTTGGACATTGTCTGTCTTTTTTTTTGACAATGCTTTCATTAAATGCAAACCTTAAAGTTTATTTTTTGCTGACAATAGAATGATAAACAATTCTCTTTGGGAAGCCGGTTGCTGCTCTGGAACACTAGAAATACCAGATCTGCTACACAAAATGCATACAGGTTGGCAAGTCTGCTTGGTTATTCACCAACAGAGAAGACTGGAGTGAAGTAATTAAAATTGAAATACTTAAAACACATCACCTGAGAGGGAGTGAAGCCAGACATCCTGAAGGCAGAAAAAACCAGAGGAAACTCGGCCTTGAGCAACATCTCGACGTAATGAGTGGTGCAAGAGTAGATGGGATGAATGCCCGACTGAGCGATCTCTATAGGCAGATGTACCTAAAAAACACGAAAAGAAAAATCCATAAAAATATGAAGATGCATTGCGCAAGGTGCAGTGTATGATCCTGAGCTGCATTAGCTCTTACGTGTCATGACTGATCATGAAGTACAAATGAGATTTGAGAACTCTGCAAAGGGCAAGATCTTCAGTGAATAATGGCTTTATTTTAGTCTGTTCTTCACACAAAGCTAAAATATGACTTCAGAAGACAAACACAAAACCACTTTTATGATGCTTTCTGGAGTGAAAATCCCCTTTTCATTTTTATTGAAAATAGAAACATTATGCAAATTATCCCCTATGTGTTCTTCAGGAGAAACAAAAGTGTATGACTACGGCATGGAGGTGAGTAAATAATGACAGAACTGTTCCTTTAAGAGTTCTGTCCACCACCAAAAACAACAGAACACCACATATGCTAATGTCGACCAAGCTTTTATTAACTGTTTCTGCAACTTCCTGTTTAGAGAGAGGACTGTGACAAATGTGGGGGGTGCATCTTCTCTTTTTCCTGATTGTCATTATTGTCTCTCAGCTAAATGATTTACATGCATGGCCACTCAGACAGCACAGAAGTATGGAACAGTAATCAGACAAACTCGCGTGTGTGTGTGGAGCATTATCATATCCCGCACATATTTTTACAGCTGAAACTCTATTAACTGAGCTCTGTTTACTATCCGCTGTTCAGAGAGAGAGGGAGAGAGAGAGATTGCTCCATCCAAATTTTATGGGAACACTGTAATGACTATTGCCCCAGTAATATCATGATATCCAGCATTTCCTTCCAGTATTAACTTTTCCTATGCAAATGGAGATTAGAATGATAATGCAGGTCAAAATGCTGAGTTTTGTTTACGGCACATGGATATGAAAGCTACACAAGCATATACATAAAATAAATTCAGAACATTACTAAACATGAGAGGGATGCAGCTGTTATTAGTACTACAAAATAGTAACATGGGCTAAGATTAAGACATTTAAAGGAATAGTTTCACCCAAAACACAGCAAGACTGCTTTTATTTAATCGAAAAAGTAAAAACATAAATATTATGAAATATTATTACAATTTAAAACAACTTTTATATTTGAATATATTAGTTATTCCTGGCAAAGCTGAGTTTTTAGCAGCCATTAGACTTTAGTGTGACACGATCCTTCAGAATGCATTTAAATATGCTCAAGAAACATCATTTATTATTAGCAATGTTAAAAACTGCTTTTTTTCCTGGGTTCTTTTTTAATATCAATTTAATGCTTCCTTGCTGAAACAAGTATTAATTTATATGACTTCATTCGATTTCTTTTGGCAACCCAGCAAGTATTAAAGGTTGACATGAATGAGAAAAGAGAAACGATAAAGGCTGTAACTCACAGAGCGGTGCAGTCTTGGGGGCCACAGGAAGGCAGACGGCAGCAGACGGGAGAAACGCAAGAGCAGACTCAGAGAACGACCCACGTCGCCATGCATGAGCAGAAAAACTGTGGAGGCAAACCAATCATGACCAGGATAACCATCCTGAAAACAGGCTGACAGTCAGGTCAAGGAATACATTCTAGAGGTTGACCATTTTTTTCCAACAGCTACGATGCCAAAATAAGGGGCCAAAAAGTATTTAAACATTAAAGTCATTGATCTCAAGTGAGTGAGTGATCTCAAGGTGATTTTTAGGAGATTTAATCTATAAGTGTCCTAGCAGATCATGAATATGTTTCGATAATGTTTAACAATAACTTGATCACATAAATGCAGTCTTGGTGAGCATAACTTTTTTTCAAAAACATTCAAACATTCTACACCCTAAATGTCTGAATGGCATTGTTTTATCATTTAAAATGAAAACCCTTCAAAAAAGTACTCAGGCTATATTTCTTTAAAACGAATGAAATTTGGAATTAATAATTTGTTATATAATGCAAATACATTCATACTTTAAAAAAATTGTTTGTTTATCTGATTATGTTTTGCCACTAATTATTCAAAATTAATTCCAAATAAAAAAATAAACAGAAAAAAGAAAATTTCAGAGAAATGATTGAGAAGGATACAGAGCTCAGAAGTTACACTGACTCGTTGTTGAGAGAGGAACTCCTGACAGTGCTTGAGCAGAAGACACAGATCCTGCTCCGAATCTTCTCTCAGTAGCTTTAGGAACTTGCCATACCTATACGCACACGCACACGCACACGCACACGCACACGGTTTTACATGGCAGCTTCATTTAATACCCCATTCAATGGGACCTTGTTAAACAAAGGTGAAAATACATTGTTAAAATGTTCTTTCCCAAACACCAACTTACAGACATTTACATAATGAGAAATTTCTCAAGGCAATATTTCTTGACTAATAAGAACAAATTTTGCAAGCGAATTAAATTCAGTTTTATCACGCATGTACAGTCTCTCCCTGGGAAACAGCACCAAATGAAGGTTAACAGAGTTACAATTATCCCAATGTGCTGAGCAATAGAATGCATTGCCTGATTACAGTCATTGTGGATTGCCTTAAGACAAAATATCTAAATGGGTTCATGTTGAGTTTAACTAGTGTGCGGACATACCGCAGAATGCCAGTGGCTTTCAGTGAAGCTGAAATCACTTCTGAATATTCACACTGCAAAAATCACTTTCCTAATCAGTATTTTTATCCTGTCTTCCAGTACAAATATCTAAAATAGTTTAAAGCAAAATACATGTATTAATAAAATTACATTGTTTTAATTTCATGATAATAATAATAATATATAATACATGTAATGTACTGTAATATCAGAGTTTCAGCGTATTTTAGGAAGGCAAAAAAAAAAAAAAAGATCATTACTTTTTAAATTCATAACAAAAAGTTAACCAGAATACAGGAATAATTAATGAAAATATAATATGAAAATAATTATAATAATAAATATAATATGTCAGACCTTTTTAAGACCCTGTATATAATACATTTTTAGAGTTTATTTTTTTTTTAATCAAAGCACTTCAACAATGATTCACAAACCTTAATCCTAGCATGAAGTTTAGCCTGGATATGACATATACATTACCTGAGGGATATCCCCACACCTAACTGCTCCACAGAAGACAGGCTTCGAGTCTTTACACTGTGGTCCACCACTGAAACAAAAACAAATTATACAAAATAATAATTACATCCCATTTGCACCTCCTCTTCAAATACCCATTTCATTTCAGTAAATGGAGCACAGAGTAGCAAAAGAGCACTGCAAAATGTGCTGTTAAATAATACATTTTCATTTCAGCATCGGCTTACCCACAAATCAACATCAGCTGCTTGATCTACATTCATCATGCTTAAGAATGACCTTAATTGAATGAATGCCCTTGGTTAGACGGAAATGGGCCCACTGATATAATTATGGGGCCATTCCTCCATCCTCATTAATATAACAACAATGTCAGGATTTAATGATGACATAATGCAGATAGATGTGCACCTTGTGAAGTCACTGGTCTTGACTGGCTTGTAAATGAACCAATAGGAGAGAAGGGTTTAGGCGGAATGACAAATCATACTTCCTGCTGCTCACATCAGTCAGCGATTATGACATGAACGGCTAAGTGAGATGAAGTGTGACAAGTCACCACTACTCCTCTGCTAAATGAGAGGGGAGGATACAGACCTGGAGGCAGACGAAAGGAGGAAACGAATGCTAAAGTAACAAGACACCAAAATACATGCCATGTCAGGCATCCATAAATATACACATATATCCTATTTGGGAATTTATTGAGAAGTCGGAATCATTTTAGTAAATTCTCATCAATTAAACTATCATTCAAAACATTGCCCAGAAGCTGCATTGTATGTCTACTTTCTATAGTAAAATAAAGATTTAATAAAGTATTTAAAAAAGAGAAACATTTTCACTCGTAGTCTCAGACTGCATAAATGAAAGAAGTCATTAAATTAAAAGTTCACGAGCTTGCCAGAACCCAAACCACTAATAATCTCCAGAGTTATCTGACCCCTGACCATCATCATACTTAAAAACGAATTATCAAAGACTTTCAAAGTATGAAAACTTTAACTCTCTGAAAAATGTGATGTTTTGAAAGATGTTTAATTGATGTCATGGAGTCAAATACAAAGTAAAATAATCATAAATGTCAAGGTTTATTATAAATATTAAAACAATAATAGGTTGAGAGGGGTGTGAATTTTGTCAAATCATTCTTTTAAAGCAGTCACATTACTCAAGCTCAAGCCAGCAGATATTCCTTGCAGCTGGGATTTAAACAAAAGAGCATGACCAATATTATTTCTGAGAACCATTATGTTTAATAAATGAAAACCCCACAGAGCCTCAACTATTCGCCCATTTTCTAAATAATTCTGCTTGAGTGAATGGAAAGCTGACAAATGTCGTCCAGCTGGATTTTTACAATGAGCATACCACGGTGAGCTAACAGCATGTCCTAACCAGGTGGGATGCCGAAAGTTTCAAGCAGAAAGCCATTTTTTTCGATCACAATCACCTCCAATCAGAACATATTTCATGTTTAATATATAGTTATAAGAAGCAGGACTATGATACACAAAGGTGCATTCATATATACACCGATGTGTTTTTTATTCCATATACGCTCTCTGAAGTGAAGGGTGTCTCTGTTAGCTGTCTGCAAGTTGGTCACATAAATAAAAAAAATCCTTTCATTAAACATTAAAGTGCTGTTGACTGACCTTTATATTCTGCCGGTGAAAAGAAGCAGTCGGTGGATGAAGACGAGAGATGCAGCACAACCCTCTCCAACAGATCAGCAAGTACTGTGAGAGAAAAGAAACGTGAACGGTCAAGGCAATTTCCTGTGAATCAAACCTCAAATCTCCAGCAAAAGAGCCTCTTTCATATAAGGAGTGGATGCTAGAGAAATCAAAGAATGTCTTGAGCTACAGTACACAGATTTTAAATACATATCTTTCATGAAAACGTTTACTTGTAATCTCATTTCTTTAGTGCTGCATGTATTTTTCTGTTTGTTGAAATGCATAACTCCAACAATGTTTAAAACTGACTGTTACTTGAATATCACTTTAAATTAAGAAGACACAAAAGCCTAACAGAGTGTTACACGGAATCAGACATTGGCAGGCATAGAGTAAAAGCATGTACTATGAAACTGTTTTACAATTTTAAACCAGAAAAACACACACATTGATTTAAAGGATTTTACAGCTCTATTATTAATATACTGGAAAAAAAACAATAGTCTTTAATTCCTGTGGAAATCTAAAGGAAAATTTAAAGAAAAAATGCATATACAGTTATAGACATCAAGGAACATTATAAATAAATGCAAATAGATTTGGTCTAAAAAGCAAGTGAGCAATTCATATTGTAAACAATCTATTCTGCATTTACAGAAACTGGTCTTGCAGACTTAGATCCAGAATACATAATTTATAAATAAAAGTTGGAACATATAATGCAACAGAGCTGTTTTGAATTTAAAAGGGTCAGTCATATCATGCATTTTTTATCATTTTATTAGTTTTTTCCTCCAGCCCACTTTTAACTTGCCAAAGCTGTCATAATTTAGTTTTTTATGACTATTTTCCACTATCTCTCTGATCCTTAAAATTACACAGGCCGTTTTGTGCTGTTGTGCCTTTAGGTCCTCTATGTAAATACCCTCTTTGCATGTGAAATGAGTAACAACACTGACTCACAAGCTGCGGCGTTGCTGTCAAACTCAATATATTTTGTGCTACTCCGTTTTTCAACAACAGCCTCTTTGCAAAGCCTGCATTACATTATGGCAGGATCACAAAACAAATTGCTCTGAAATTTGCTGCTGAAAAGAATAGGATTTTAGTAGGATAGGATAGCTGCTGAAAAAGATGGGATATTGTTCATTCTTCTGGCGTTAAGAAGAAGGGTCTGCGCCTGAGACCCTCTTAGTAGTTATCATACTTCATCCGTATTACCTCACCGTGACCGGGCAAACATATTGTTTTAAACAGATATCTGATTTCTCATTTTGACCCCTTTAAATACAGTAAAACTTCAGTATAAGATTAGAGAAGCTAGGCACCTTGCTGTGAATTTCAGACTGAGCTGAATGTGGGTCATACCGTATCCAGTGATAGTGTTTGACTTTGTAGACATGATCTTGCAGAACTGTCTCCTGCAGTCATCCATCCAGCTAGCATCTCTCTCAGTTTCTTTAGACAAGGCCAAGAAAGTACTGATCTCTGACTCTGAGAAGAAACAGGCACAGAGTTCTTTTTTTAACAGTCAAAATGATTGTCTTCTGGCAAAACATTTGAACATAGTACACAACTAATTCATTTACTGATTACATGCCCTATGGCAATCTGTGACTCTTGACTTGTAACTACTAACTGTATAACTTCTTGGCCTTTAAAATAACAATATACTGTTTCAAGATTAGAACATTTAAACATAGGCCGAAATAAACAACACAGAGGCACTGGATAGGGATTCATCCACATACTGATGCTTCTTCCTAAAGGCATTACTAGGAATTAAGAACCCTAGTCCCCATTTATTGAGCTGGAAAAAGCTGTCACACTGAAATAAAGATGTATCGCTGTAACAGTAAAGAAGAGAAATGAGTCATAAAGAGAGAATGTGTCCTTGAAGTTACTAAAGAGTAGAACCATGTAAAACACTGAATTAAACTAATGGTTAAATAAATTCCAAAAATATCACATAACACACACATACATATACATACATATATACATACATATATATATATATAATAGTTCTTACCCTGTTTAGGGCGGAGAGTCTTGGGCACGTCAAGAATGTAATATTTAGGCAGAGGGTATGTAGACACCATTGGCCATGGGTAAGGGTCGTTTCCCTAAGGGACAGATGAGACACTTTCCATAAATATGGTATGTTGTGGTTTCTCCCATTACTATTTTTAAGCTGTAGAAGACAAAATCTTATGATTTATTAGCAATGTTAAACTATTAATGTTTATAACAAAATTGTACAATGTAATTTTGGGCATATTCTGTTGAACTGATATTTAATGTGTTGTAGAAAATGTTAAGTTAAGCAGCTGTTTTCAAAAATAATAAGAAAAAATTGAGCACCAAATCAGCATATTAGAATGATTTTTAAGGATCATGTTATACTGAACACTGGAGTAATGAAGCTAAAAATTCAGCTTTCCCATCACAGGAATAAATTATATTTATCACAATAAAGTAATAACTGTTTTACTGTGTTTATGATCAAATAAATGCAAACTTCATGAACTTAAGAAATGTTCAAAAACATAAAAAAATCTGTAGTGTAGTAACTGTAGGGTATTTAAAAATATTTTAAGTTCACTCTCATTTTAATTTGCTAAAGCATGATACTCACAGTAGCTGTATTATAGCTTTGAGCACAACACTGTTACCACATACAAAAAATTAATGTATGGGGAAAATACATTTATCAATATCTTCACACCAACATTTGGTCCAAAACAAGCCAGACATTAGTACTGAATGATAACTTACTCAAGGAATTCAGTCTGACCTCCTAATGTCTTTTTTAAAGCATCCCCTTTCACTGTGCCAAAACACTTTATTTTCCCCATTGCTACAATAACAAATATTTATTGCAGTTTCAAATCAAGAATCTAATTTCAGTATACAACAAAGGAGTAACTCACAAGGACTTTGTTTGTCAAACACAAAAGTGTGCAGGTTTATTTTTAGTTCCAGTCGCTACAATCACCTAAAGATGTGTTGAGTCATCAACCAGAGCCTCATTCTATATGTCATGAATGTCAAATTCTGTCATCACTCAAACTGTCAGACATGCATCTACTGCCTTGCATTACAACAGAGGCTTTATCTGCAAAGCCCTTTTTAGAAGCATGATATTTGTTTCCTCGCATGATTCCTGGGACATTCACAATTCACATAAGCAACTGCCAAAGCAGCAGTAACCCCCTCCATGGAGATTATGTTAATATATATATATATATATATATATATATATATATATATATATATATACAGATATATTAGTCCCCATTTATATTTCTTAAATTCAAAACATGGGATGTAGATAAAGCATCTAAAACTAGAATATTGACTGGGGACTGTTACAATGACTGCAAAATTGTGAAAAGCATAATGTTAACAGATTAAATCTCACTTCACATACCTTTTCCTAACTGCATATCCAGTATAAAACTGCTGTTAAATGGTAAAATAAATTAAAATAATGTCTATTGCAACCAAATTACATCCGGTGACACTGCTTCTGTGGTACTACATCTACAACCCGATCAACTCAATACAGTTTATTATACTACACATACAACAGATAAGGAAGGAAAAATGAGATGCTCTCACTTTCTGCAGGGCTCTGGGAGGAAGTCTCCTCTCAGACGGGCCACCAACTGTACCGATCCGAATCAGGATATGGTTTCTTTCCACAGACAGTCCATCAATGATGAATTCCCTGAGGATGATGAAGCCAGTAAAAACAAACAATATACAGAATCAATACATACTCTATCTACAGTATTTTTACATTGTCAATTCAAATTATCTAAGCCAATGGTAAATATTTTATTTTAAATCTATTACCGTTTGGAAAGTGACTGTTGGTTGACGCTGAATTAGTGTGTCGTGCTGAACTACATTCAAGGAAATACAGGAAAGTGAGAGATGGTCACTCACCCTTCACCTGAGGGCGGCTCTGTGACATTGTTCCGCTGACCCTGCAGCAGTAACTCAGAGAGGTTATACTGAGACTCCAGCAGAAGAAAAGAATCCAGGTTACAGCACAGCAAGCTCAAGAGCCTGAATGAGCACAGATGGAATAAACACGGTTTTACACAGGAAAACAAATAACAAGCAGCATTGCTGAAAACTGAAATGTATTGGTTTATCATCTCCCAAAATCCCCCAAATCTTTAGCAATCCATAATCATGACATCAGCAAAAAACTATGACATATGCCTTTAAAAATCAGGTGTGGGGCATCATTTTGGTGTCATTTTTAATACAGAAGTTTAGTCTTCAAAACAGCCAGTAGTCGTGTGTATACTATTGGAGAATATTACATTTTAACTCCATGGCACATTACCAGGGAAATTAGCATGGAAGCTGTGAGAGTAATAAATCATGAAATCCTGCACTGGACTGATGAGATGAGGATATGCTGTATGAGTGGAGTACAGTATAGAGACACATATCAGTTCTGGAGAAGCCAGAGGGACTGAGCTGCTAGAATGGTGAGGTGACAGATTTTCCTCTCTAATGGTTTCTAATGATGTGATTCAATGCAGCTGAGCAAAGTTGATTGTAGAGGATTTTCAATGCAGCCATTAAATAGCACTGTACTGTGATGGAGGTTGAATCAGTACAGCATCCGCGCTTTGTTTGCAGCTAAAAACTACAACAGATTTCAGTCTACATTTTCTTCCTACAAATAACATCTACTGAGAAGGCAGAGAGCTAGCTGTGTCCCCATTTGCATACTATACTATACCAAAAAGTGAATACTGAGCATGAAGTAAATGTTCAAGTATTAGCATACTTCAACACTGTATCATTGACTAGAGTAACTGTTATAACCTTTCTACAATACCTTAAAATTAATAATCATAAATAATAATAAAATTCTCAACTTAAAATGCAGAGACAACTAGAAACCATTTGCAAGTAGGTGGAAGGAGTAAAATGGCATGTTGAAAGGAGTAGATTAATTCATAAACGTCATGACTCATAATTAGATATTACCTATGTTTAAAGCTCACTTGAATTTGTTCTCGATTATTAGACATGATGTTATAGTGCCTGAAACCAGTTAACTGGAGATGTGCCTTCAGACAAAAATGCTGGCTGTGAAGTAAGCAGCCTTAGCTCTGGACACAGTATATTCTCTGCTAATGGACAGCAACTGTGATCACAAGGATGAGTGAACTATCCAAAGCATAATAACTGTCAGATGTTTGGAGACGGATAATTCTAACAGCACTCAGCTCTTCAAAGTCTTGGCAATGCTAGATGTATTTACGCTGCACTGATGAAAGATTCTGTGATGCAACACAAAGGGCAGAATATTTAGATTAGATTTACAATTGCAAGAGAAAGGGATTTCCATAATCTATTGTGTGTCAGAAATCCATCAGCAGTGGAGATAAGCCTAATATTTAAAAGTCCGTATTTACACATACATCTATACATACTTATGTCTGTGTGTGTATTTCTATTTTAATATATTAAAAAATGTAATTTATTCCTGTGATAGCAAAGCTGGATTTTCAGCAGCCATTAATCAATTACTACATCAATATTTAAATGTTTATCTTGACATAAAAACCAAACGCCTTTACAGGTCAGATAAATAACTAACAATACTGGTTAACCACGTTTATTTTTTTATTGCATAGTCTCAAATCTGACACAAGGGGGCGATTTATACACGTCCATGATATTGTTTGTAACTACAAATAAATTCCTGAGCTGAAGGACTTATCATCACACCGAGAGTAACTGAGGCGTGAACTGCATGCTGATATTTGCATGCACAAACGGACCATATTCCACATAAATACAAGAGTGTGAGATTGGTTCAAATAGCATGTGGGTTTCTCCATAGACACAACAGTACAACTAGGGGAACAACTAGGGGAAACTCCTTTTTCTCTGATACTGAAGCCTTTTTTTAATAACGCAGTGTAACTGCACAGCCATTGGTTTGTGTAGTGCGCTGAAAATGAACCAATGGCTCGGCAGCGGAGCTGCACAACCTATGGCTGGAAAGCCCACCAAAGCCCGCCAGAATAGGCAGGGCATCTGGCTATATAATGCGGGCATTCGCCAAGGCTCCTTAGATTTCTTCTCCTTCAGCGATGACTACAAGGTCTTCGCTCGATGAGACTCGAAGCCTTTGCCATTGAACGAGCCATCGCAGCGGATCCAGACCTCTCTTCTGTCAGCACCATGTCTTAGTCTGCTCAGACAGTATGATGGTGGTGTCCTATATAAATCGCCAGGGCGGTCTTTTCTTGAGGCGCCTCTTTAATTCTTTATTCTCTTTATTCTTACACAGAGTTCTGTTAGTGGCCCCACTCTGGAGGAACCAGCACTGGTTTGCAGGGCTGTCTCGGCTGCTCACTGCAGCCCCGTGGCCCATTCCCCTGAGACGAGACCTCCTCTCTCAGGCAAACAGAATGATTTGGCATCCCCAGCCCGTGCTATGGGCTCTACATCTTTGGCCTCTCAATGGGAGCCTTCAGACCTTCCCGAGGGTGTGCTAAATACCATTTCTCAGGCTAGAGCACCGTCTACGAGACGCCTCTATGCCCTTAAGTGGTTTGTCTTCTCCGCCTGGTGTACAACCCATGGCGCAGACCCAGTTTTATGTGACATATCTTTGATATTGTCCTTCCTGCAGTAGCTGTTGGAAAAGGGTTGCTCCCCTTCCACGCTCAAGGTCTATGTAGCAGCTATAGCAGCCTCACAAGCTCCTATAAATGGCCAATCAGTGGGTAGGAACAACCTTGTATATTTACTTCTTGAAGGGGTCTAGGAGGCTCAACCCGCCCCGCCCTGTCACCGTCCCGACATGGTAGTCTGCCCACAGTGTTGAGGGCTCTGAAGAGCCCTCCTTTTGAGGCGCTATAGTCTGTTAACCTTCATCCCCTGACGCTAAAGGCCGCTCTGCTACTAGCACTAGCATCCATAAAACGTATGGGAGATCTGCAGGCGGTATCAGTCAGCCCCTCTTGCCTCGAAATTCAGGCCTAACAATTCTAGGATCGTCCTGAAATCAAGGCATGGCTACATACCTAAAGTGCACTCGACTCCGTTCAGAGTGCAGGTGACTCTTTTGGCACTTCTTCCTTCAGAGTGAGACCAAGAGTTGAATCTGCTCTGCCCTGTTAAGGCATTGAGAATTTATTTTGAGCGTTCTGCCCCTTTTAGGCAGTCGGAACAGCACTTTGTATGCTTTGGCGGCTGCACCAAAGGGTCTCCGGTCACAAAGCAGAGACTGTCAAGATGTATAATTGACGCTATTACGATAACATACTCTTCTTTGGGCCAACAATGTCCCATGGGAGTAAAAGACTACTCGACTAGAGGCGTCGCCTCGTCCTGGGCGTGGTCTAGCGATATGTCCATTGCAGAGACATGTGCAGCAGCCGGCTGAGCCTCGCCGTCCACATTTGCCAGGTTTTATAATCTGGAAGTCCCGGCCTTAGAGGCCAGGGTCCTTTCTGCATAACAGGCTCACTTTTGTCATATGAAAAACCCGTATGGGCGTTTTGCCCTCTTCTTGAATGCTCTTCGCCCTCAATAGAGCTCCGAGCCTGTACAGACTTATTTAGGACAATTACTCAAGTCCGGGCCGACCTCTATGAGTTAGACCCTATTACCTCATGCAGGGCTTCCCTGTACAATACTTGGTCCTTCTGGGCCCCTCTTGGTGCCGAAGGCAAGTTCAAGTGTTGGTCGTTCCCCTAGCATAGACACTGCGGGATTATACTGATGCCCCTAGCGTCTTAAACAAGACATAGTACGAAGTGTAGTATCGATAGGGAACGTACTCGGTTACTAACGTAACCTTGGTTCCCTGAGATATGAAACGAGTACTGCATACTTTTCTGTGCTATGCGGCTGCAAGACTCCGTCGTCGTTTCAGTCAAAGTAACCCGAGGAGCCGTGGCGAATGCCTGCATTTATATAGCCAGATGCCCTGCCTATTCTGGCGGGCTTTCCACCCATAGACTGTGCAGCTCCACTGCCGAGCCATTGGTTCATTTTCAGCGCACTGCACGAACCAATGGCTGTGCAGTTACACTGCGTTATTAAAAAAAGGCTTCAGTTTTGGAGAAAAAGGAGTTTTAAACTAGCGTTTTAAACAAGACGCAGTACTCGTTCCGTATCTCAGGGAACAGAGTTTACATTAGTAACCGCGGACGTTTTGTCATTTCCCACAGACACATGCCCAAGAACTCATTGCTTTATGTGCCTGTTCACCTCTCGATCTCTGCCATCCCAACAGCCAAATAGACAATAATGAATTAATAATCACAGATTTATTGTACTCCTTGGCTTTTGTTATCATTACTCCAAGGAATGTCATCCATTTAAACTTGTTGGTGGAAATCACAGTTTATGGTTACTTTAAGAGTTGTTATCTTAGATAAGTAGACGAGAATTAAAAAGAGTTAAGAGTGTGTTTGGTAACTGGTAAGCTTACATTATGTGCTGATCAAACACTGTGACAAATTTCTTAGTCTTCCTTCCTTTAGGATGGTGTAACCTAGTGGATGTGGGCAGATAACTGGAAGGTTGTTGGGGAGTGGTAATGTTACTTATTAGTAAACTGACTTCAGGATTTCCCAGTGCAGATTTAGCAATGTATTGAAGTTGGTAATGTGGATTTACCACACTGACTAGCAGAAAGCTGCTTGGTTTAAAAATGACTTTGGTGATAGCTGTGTTTCATACATCACTATATTACTTCTCCCACACATTTTTGCAGAAATGTCTCTAATGGGACTGCACCTTTATCTGCACAGGGCACAGGGACTGCACAGGGACCAGATCATCATAGTTGTTTTGACATGCAACCACCCAGAACATGCTAACTACTGCATAAAATGTTAAAGCCACCACACAAATTTGCTTCAGAAAATCATGTTGTTAATTGATACTTCCTCTTTATTTTTCCTTATTATTCTCCTTTATTTCAATTTGCTAACTTTTAAGTGTATAAACAATCTATGTACTCCACCCATTATTATGAACTGTTCCAGATAATATGGGTAATTATACAATTTTTTACCAAAATATGCCTGAGGATCTCACTCTGGTCTATGGCACAACTTACATCTTGAATTTATTAAGGGAAAGACAACAAAACTAACATGACAGGAACAAATAAACAGCACTCGGTTTTATCACTGCAATCAATCTTTAGATTGCCAAAGGCAACTTCCTCTGCACTGAAGTGAAATGCCATATAAAGATTTAGATTCAGGCAGAATAACACAAACACACAATAAGAAACACACAAAATGTGTTTTAAAATCTCAATCAAAATTGAGACTTTAATCTAAGATCTCAGCTGTCATGCTCCAAGTGTGGATTAAAATAATTGAAATACTCAATAAAGACACCTTTTCATATCCATACATTGTTTTACACTTACACAGATAACCTAATCTTCTGAGATTGGAAAAAGAAAATGGTTTTACTCCACCTCAGTGTTTCTCAAAAGGGAAAAACTATTCTAAACACAAATAATAACGTTTTCTGTCAAAGGCCATACATCTAATTGACCTCTACAGTATTTTGGCACTAGCCCAATTAGGCAGATGCCAACATTTGCAGGTTGATTTGGCATCTCATCATCCGTGAAAAGCATCAATAAAACTACACGAGACAAAATAAAACACGATGAAATTAATAAGCTCACTTACTGGGAGCGTAAACATGGTTTGCACTGACCACAACGTGTTTTTCAAGTGAAACCAGCATGAAACCACTGAAAATCTGTTGAATTTTTCAAAAACAACAGGATCTGAAGTTGAACACATAGTAAAATCAGCAAAAAAGAGAGGCTGTATAAAATTCAGGTACTATCATGTAATACATTATATTGTTGGGCAGTTCATGGTAATATTAATAAATTATTTGTATTACTACCTTGCTCTTAATACTCAAATAATTTGTATTTTTAGAGACCTAGATTCAGGTTTCTAAAAACGTATCTTTATGAAATGTGGAGGGCTACGGTATGTTATACTCATAATGATAATATTGACATAATCCTTTTAATATAAATAGCACTGGTAGGGGAAATAATCGCCGCAGCACTATTTATCTATGTAAATGTGATCTCAGCCTGCGGTAAGTGATCTAAAGAGCTAACCCCCATTCTGTTTCTTATAAAAACTGACTTTATTTTTAGACTATGATAATTTCTTGATATATGTTGACCGAATGCATCAAAAGTGCTCCTTTTAAACAAGTAGGTTGGATTACACCAGTCTTTCAATTCTATTTCCTTTGAGAGCCTGAGAACTCATTCATTTCCTGGTATCACCCTGTCTGGCATTAATTCAGGATAATCATAGCACAGAGAACACAAAGAGCGGAATCAATCAGCCATTGATCCCCAGAGAAGAATGAATGGAGAAAAAGGCTAATCAGATAATAAACCTCTATAAAGACCCTCTATCACTTCTGTGCCCTTCCTGTCCATTTACTGGTAGAGGATTTAACTATTGATCTTACCTCAGGCCAAACGTGTGGGACTGCTCATAGTTGAAAAGGGAGTGAATCTTTGTGTCAGAGTTAATAATTATGAGGCGGTCCATCAGGTCCTGACGGGAAGAGTGAGTGAGTGATTATCAAAAATGCATGATTTCAAAATAATTGTGACAAAGACCACAGCTAGTTCTGGGATATGCGGTACATAAATGGTCAAAGTCTGCCCTCAAATGATCATGATTAGAACTGAAAATTAAGAAAATCTGAGCTAAAACATCACATTCATTACATATACACACAAATAAATATATATTAAAACATGATTTATTCTTATAATGTCAAAGCTGAATTTTAGCTGCCATTATTCCGGTCTTCAGTGTCACATAATCATTAAGAAATCCTTCTAATATGCTGATTTGGCACTGAAGAAACATTTCTTTTTTATAATTACGGTTGAAAACAGTTGTGCTGCTTAATCTTTTTTGTAAAAACAATGATGCATTTTTCTAGGATTCTTTGATGAACAAAAAGAAGTTCAAAATAACTGGATTTATCGGAAGCAGATTTTATTGTAGCCATACACAAGTCTTTGCTGTCACTTTTGAACAGTTTAATGCATTCTTACTGAATAAAAGTTCACTGTATTCTGAATAGACATTTTAATTGTAGTGTACCTTCATGATACCTTTCTACCTTTAGTCTGTTTGTATTGAGAAAGCACTCATCAGGTCAGTAAACAGACTCTGGATGATTCATGATTGTGGGTTGAGATTAGACATGCATAGGCCAGTATGAGTTTGAGACGCAGGCGGTCCAGTCTATTGTACTCACTAAAACTGATGTGGCCATCTCTCTCAGATTGTACTCGGTCTTGTTAGGAAGCGCTCGATGTCCCAGCAGTTCCCACACAGCATGAGGTGAAGAAAGCAGATTCACTAGAGAGAGGAATGACTGCACACACACACACAAATCACTACAGTTCACTCATAGCCTTTCACTTCAGATTTATTTATTTTTATATCAAAGAAATAACTCAAGCCATTCTTAAAAATATTACCCACACACAAAAATAATTAAAGTTCACTCACAACAGATTGATATATATATATTTTTTTTTACAAAGAAATAACCATTCTAAAAAAATACTATTTATATTTTGGGCCAAATAATGTAAGAGGTATTAAATATTTTTGATTGTGTTTTTTTTAAGGCTTATAACCTTTTACCACTTGCCACTGGATAATGTTAATCAAGTAAAATGGGTTGTGAATGTAATTTCATGTTGACTTTCAAGTGGTCTGTGGTTGATTGTGTGCACTTCTGCTAAAATCATTTATTCATGGAATTAGTCAGTGTAGCTTTTACAGGAAGAATGTGGAAATTGGAAATCGAAGCCTTATCTTAATCCATAAAATCTCAATGAAGCGTAGCTTTTGCTTCTAAATAACTGTAAATAGCAAAGCATTACTGAATATTTATTGCAAGGTAAATGATGGGGGAGTCATAACCTTCAGGCAGCTCCTGTCGATAGGGTCCATTGGAGTAGATTTTGGATGGACCACCCTTACATCCTCTCGACCACACTCCAAGGCTGACCAAAGCTCCACCACAATCGTCTGGACAAATCCTGTAAATCCACTCAAACTTTTAACTAGTTTAACAGGCTCAAATCCTTATTTCCATGTTAAAACATTAGCCTTATATTGAGCAACGTTGTCTCAGTATGTACCGTCATGTACAAGCCCTACATCAATATTAACAGGAAATGTAATGATTGCAGAAACACTAACAAAGTACCATACATTCAGTACATTCTTAACATGACCTTTTCTGTCTGAAGAAGCTATTAGGAGAACATATAGAAGATGCTGCTCTTAACTCTCAAGATGTACATTAAATTGGTCATAAATATGTCTTCTAGTTACCTGAGCTTTGCAAGGCCGCGATGCCTGGGGCTGTAGCGGCCACCTGGGTCACCATCACACCGTAACCAAACTTCTCACACCTGCTGACCTGAGATTAGAGAAAGAATGGAGGAAATAGTGTTCCTGTGGCTCAGTGGTAGAGCACTGCTTTAGCAGCGCAAAGGTTGTGGTTCAATTCCCAGGAAAACAATATGTTGACCACTATATTGAGATCACATGACCATTATTAAATCCAACAGCAAAGTATAGATAAACATTAAAAATATTTATGGTACTTTTATAGGGATAGTTTACCCAAATAATGAAAATTCTGTCCGCATTTACTCACTTTTTATGTTAGTGCAAACCTGTAAAATAAAAATTGGAAGACATCTTGAAGAATGTTGGTAACCAATTTTGTTTCCAAATTGACTTCCAATGTATTTTTGGTTCATACAATGAAATTCAATAGGAAGTGAAACTGTTTTGTTACCAACAATCTTCAAAATATCTTCTTTTAGAAGAAACTAAATGACTTGAGGGTGAGTAAATAATATATATATATATATATATTGGTGGACTATCCCTTTACTGCAACTTTTATTAACTCCACTATTATTAATATCAGAATAAAACACTTTTGAAAGTGGCATCTGATTTTAATACCTGTAGTTTTTTGGTGAATCTTGAGAACATGTAGGTGACACACTCATTGATGGCTCCAGTCTGTTGAAGGAGCAGCAGTCCTTTTGGTGTGGCAGCAAAATTAAGCAGATTGTCCAACAGCATCTCTTCCCAGGCCACCCTGAAGAACCAAGACAAAAGATTCAGCAAGAAGGCTAATTATTTCTTGTTCTTGTTGATTTATTTCCACAAAAAAGCCCTGGCAGGCCAAGCTTAAGTTTAGCACAGAAACAAACAGCTTGTGTAGGAACAAGAGAACATTGGAGGCATACTCACACACTCTGCAGCTCCTGGGAAGTGATCACTGGGGGAGCTCCAGGAACAGGAGTGGGAACTCTCTCTGAAACGGAGCTTGTCTGCGGGGGAAGAGAATTCACTGTCAGGCTGGACTGCTACGCTGCATTTAAACACTTCGGCTAAATAATGAGACGACACGTTGAATTCAATGTTGATTCTTCATGCCGCTCCAACTCGCCCTTATGAAGGCAGGGGAACCACGGGAGGATTCATTATTGACGGCACAGCACTTCACTGCTTCTTCTGTATTCTACAAATCCTCTTCTCACAGCCCACAGAACGAGAACATTCAGCAGTTCTTCTAAAATTAATAATGTTTTGCTTGGGGAACATGCACTGTAGGCTGTAAAGCTGCTGTCCAGAATAAGTCAAAAGTGGCTGTGAGATGACTGGTAATAAAAAAATATTCATTTTCAATAGGCAAAATATCATGTTTTGTTAACAAGTTTTAGTGAAATGTTATTATGAATTACAAATAAATACAAATTTAAAACTTTATTTTAACACAAATTAAGTTAAGCCTTTAAGCTGAATCTCTGCCAAGAGACAATACTGATTAAAAACTTGGGGTCAGCAAGTTTTTGCTTTATTAAATTTGTTTATGCTTAAAAAAATGCTGTTATTTTGAACTATTTATTTAGTATTTATTTGTATTTCTACAAAAATATTAAAACTGTTTTCAACCTGTTAATAATCATGTTTCCTGAGCACCAAATCAGCATATTAGAATGATTTCTGAAGGATTATGTGATACTGAATAGTGGACTAATGATGCTGAAAATTATTTGCTATTTTAAATTAATAATAATAATAATTCACAATATTACGTTCTGAAAATGTTTGAACATCAGTGTATTTGTCAATATGAGACAGGAAGTGGTCAGATTCCCAGACAAAAATTAATCAGATAATTCAGTAAATGATGTGTTCCAGTCAGTGATAAACATGACACCATCAATGACAGACTTCATCAGTTATTTATGGTTAAAGGATTACTTATTAAAGTTACCAAAATTGTCTGCCACTGACCTCATAACACGAACAACCACAGACAATCAAAAGACTAAATATGATGAAATTCTGGCTTTTATATAATCATTGTCAGGATAACCGAGCATCTGTAGTTTTAAAGCCCACAAGGGCATCCCTGTTCACTCCATTTTAATTAAAAAGGTCTACCTCTGTTGTTCCTGTATTGTAAGTCTGGAATAAACAGTCAACTAAAGAGTAAACTGGTAATAACTGAATTAGTGAGGCTCAGGCTAGTGTGTATAAAGGTCACCGTTCTCCAGGCTTTAGCGATGCACTCATGCAGGGTGTATGGCCGTAGAACTTGCAGCCCCTCGCAGGTGTTGTACATCTGCCGACAGACAAAGATGAAGGCCCCACTCACGGCAGGAGGAATCTCCATCTCGCTGAACACATGCAGCTCTTTTGCCAACAGCCTCTGGGTAAACCGTACCACCACATGTGCTGCTGAAATACTGTGGAAATAAGAGAACATATTACAATACAGTAAAATTATACCATATTAAAGTACTCTGAATATTTGAAAATTCCACTTTAACTGCTGGATTGCTATGGCCAAATTAATGGTTGTACAACTCTAATGGTTGACAACCTGGGATATTCTATTCTATTCTATTCTATTCACATTCATGTTTCTTTCACAAAGTATGCTACAACTCATCTCACTGAAGACACAGGTGTCAAAGGTTCCTTTCTTTTATTAAGAAGCTCATTCTTTCATCTATGCATGCTGATGATATATATGGCACAAGTGCCGACTAGCTCAGGATGACACTAGCAGGAAGAAAAAATAATGAATGTAACCTGAGAGCAAAATTAGATTTACTTACCTTTCACCTTCGGCCGAGACGAGATTTCTGTCATAAAGCAGGAGTGATAAACCTCGTTCAGTGGAAGCGATCCTCGCCAGCGTGTCTGCTATGTGAGTCAAGGCACTTTCTAGGTAATTTAATTTGGGCTGCAACAGAAGACAAATTGAAAATGCTTGGGGTGAACAGTATAATGCATATAAAATGCTGCAGATGACGTCTCTGATGATATGCTATATAGACGGTTACAGTTTTATTTCAAAACTTTAATTAACAGGCTTCTTCTGTAGTGCTATAACTGTAAAAATATTCTGTTTATGTTTTCCTTTAACATACATCAGGAAATGGCATCAATTCCTCTCTTATATGCGCTGTCACAAAGTTAGTATAGAATCCAACATGTCATTTTATAATATAAATAATATATAAACGATGTACATGTAGACTAATGTTCAGATTAGAAATTCAACAAGGATGCATTGAATTGATCTAATGTGACATTAAAGACTATTTTCAACAATCAATAATAAAAAATGTTATAGCTGCACCCTAATATGTATATACTGTAGATACACAGTATGTTGTTATATTTTAATGTTCAAATAAATTAAAATTCAATGAAATTGATGTCACATTAACACAAATTCTTCCCGTGTTAGTATATCAATGCCTCAACAGTATTCAGCAACATTTCCTTAAGCAGGAATGTGAACTACAGTACTTGTGAAGATTGCCAACATTTTTCATATCAATTCAATGAAAAAAGTGAAATTATATAAAATTGAAGAAGAGGGCCTAGTTTAAAATGATTTCATAATCATGTCTAGACTCTTGATTACGTGCTGATGGGAGTGTTCATGTTGTGCTGACCAGCTTTCCTTTGAGCAGGGTGATAACAGGAGCCAGCAGAGTTTCTATTACAGGGATTTGGTAGAGACACTCCACAGCACACTCAGTGCGGTCACACAGGGTCCTTAACACCTCCATCACAAGATTAGTGGGGGACAGGGAGTCTAGAGAATACACACAAACAAACACACACATACACACCGCTGTGATAACTTGTTAGGAGCTTCAGGACACCTTGGTTGTTATCGGCCTTAAGTGTTACTGCAGAGCGGAGTTAATGAATGATTTAAAGTTCAACACAAACCCAATGAGGACAAAGAAAAAAAAGGAAAACATAGCCTACCTCTTTTAAAAAATGCTATGTGCTTCAATATGTGATTTGTGCTTTATGCTACCTGGTTAAAGCCTGGTTCAGCTGAAAATGAGAGTTCTGTCATAATATGCACCAAATTTGTAAGACTTTCTTTCCACCATGGAACCCAAAATGAGAAATGTTGAATAATCTGAGGGTCAAAGTTTTCGATGCAATTCCAAAAGATGGGGATTGAAGGTTTCAAACATTAAAAGGGACATGGATATTCTTCAAAAATGCGCTTTTCATTTTGTGTTCCACGCTAGAGACAAAGTCATATAGGTTTGGAATGACACAAGATTGAGTAAACTATGACAGATTTTTCATTTTTGGTGAAAACAAACATCCTAATTAATAATCAGTCCCACATAATAATATTCTGTAACTTTATTATGTGCAGTCTTGTAAGTTTTCTTTATAAGACTGAGACATTTATTTTCCCAAAGAAGTGAGTAAGATCGTTAAACAGAAGAAGATATAATAGAAGCTTATCCTGGTACTAATACAGCGATGTCACCGTGAGATGGATGATTTGGCACACCTATATTAAAACAGCCATAAAAATCACAGGCTCAGACTTTAAGACACAGGCGTGGTTGAGTTTCTGAGCTAAAGTCGATCAGTTTCTCACTCTAGTACTCTTATGACGCACCTGCATGTGTCTCACCACAGGATGGCTTTGGGTGTTGGTACATGATACTGATCAGAATCACAACCAAGTCGGTCAAAGTTACCGGATCTGAGACAGGCGACAAATGTAGAAATAGTTTAGTGAGTCAGACTTGTTCTTCTCAAACATTATCCACAACCTGGGTTTGTTTCCTGCCTTCTAAACCTACCTCTCCGCTTCTTCACTTTAATGGGAAAAAGTTTCCTTCCATTAGTGTACATCACAAGCCTCCCAAGCACGCACAGCGAGTGAACGAAGTAAACAAACTCCAGCTCTTTAGAAGTGTAGAGAGTTCTCCGAGCAGGGCCTGAGGGGCAAAGCACAAGAACATCTCATTCGCAGAGCATGCTCTAAATGGATTCAGTCATTTGCATGTGACCTCCTGTTTCTAAATTAGCACTGAATTACACATTTAAATCTTTAAGGTTTAGAAAGGTTGAATATTTAAAAAGCATTAGAGAAGAAAGTGGTTAGGATTATGTTCTGTAATCAGAATAAATAAATGAATTATATACTGCTTCAAATTTATAAACAGATTAAATAATATTTTAATATAAAAAACATGAAGATAAAAATTATTTTAATACAATTTTAAATATAAACAATATTTGTATTATTCTGTAATAAATAATCTATTTTTATTATCCTCATGACAATTAAGTACATTTCCTCCAATAATTTCTATAATGCAAAAAGTATTTCTCCGTACTGTAATTATGATAGTTTTTATTTATTTTCAATATCGATATATGGTGCTATACCTAATTTAATTTATGCTGATTAAAATGAATAAACTGCAATCATCTAATCAGAATTATGAATAATAGAAATAAATGAATGTAAACAAATAAAAAATGTAAACAAGCAGCAGTAAAATGTCTGTATACACTAAACTACTGAGAATTTGTGGATGTAAATGTGCTGAATTGGCATGAAATGATTGAACAATGATATATATATATATATATATATATAAAACAAACATATTACAAGCATTAGATATATTTTTTAAATGTCATCTCTATGTATTTTAATTATATTCACTCGTTAGAAATTTTTATAAAGGTTTTGACCTTTTAAAGATAAGCTAGATTGATTCCACTGAAATACGGCATCTGAAATCTGTAGAAATACTATACGAGTAACCAAAATGACTATTCTGTGAAACAAACATAAACTGATCACAGAAACTAGATAAGCGTGTTTTGAATACGCTGATGTGTTTGAAAGTCTGGTTGCTATGGCTTGTGAATACAGCAGAAGATCAAGTCAATATTGTGTGTGTTTTGGTGCTTTTCCCCATGCAAGTCTTCCAATGACAATACAGAATCAGAATTCTGGGAAAGTTCTTCACTAAACACAAACACTTGATCTCTGACAATGATAATCTAGCTAGTTGACCATGAGAGGACAGTCTGTAGCAGCACACAGGGGAAAACAAGCCAGCTGTCAGATAAAGTATGATACTACATGTGCACATTGTGGGCAAAAGGTCAGCCGTACCAATCTGCTGATGTTCAAGGCTGTGGATAATTTCCAACGTTTCTTCTCTAACTGAATCATAGGAATCGAAGTAATAAATGCACTGCTGCAGAGCATTAACAATCTGTGGAAAAGGAACCATAAAATCCATAATTAATTACTTGGATACATTCTATTATTAGCAAAGAAAAACTGTTAATTTTACCCATTTCATTTAAACCAGCCAGTGAATGTTATGTTTGGAATAGAATATGATCATACTACAAACTATCCTACAATGTCTACAATGTACAGCATGAATGCTGTGTTTGGTGTGCACCATTAAAAACATACTCATAAAATCATGTGATAATGTAGCATAATATTGTTTGGAATGTCTACTGTTTTACATACTGAAGCCGCATGGTTTAACTCACCAAAGACTTGTATTTCCTCTCAAGAAGTCTTAAGACAACAGTTCTGCTGTAGTAGCCATGCTAGAAGACAATATTTTGATATCACTTTTAAGTAGTATATACTTTATGCATTTAATCAGTATTTGTAGTTTTCAAGGAAAAGGGTAGTTTTTTACTGGAAAGTAAAGTTAAAATTCAAAAATACTAATTTAGAAAATGGTGTGTGTTTGTTTTTTGTTTATTCTTTGATCAAACTTGGCTCACCATCCATTTCTTAAACCAGGTGGCTTTGATATCTAGCAGAGAGATTAAGTGTATAGGCTCTAGGGATTTTTCTGAGCCGGGACTGCTCATGCCCTGTTCAGAATGCAGAGCGAGAAGAGAGAGGGTGTTCTCAATGATTTCCTCCATGTACCTAGAGCACAGGACGAAAACTCATTTATATTCAAGCCAATCTGACACAATCAAGATATAGCATACAATATTTGGGAAATGTGTTTGAAATGTGAAAGCTCACTTCTCAGGATGTCGTATCCAAAATGCTGTCACTTCCTTCTGAAAGTCATTCATTAATCGCATCTAAAATGCCCAGAAAGAAAGAAACTCATCTTTATACAAGGCAGCAAAACTTTATTCATATTTTTATCCAAGCCAGCTAAACTTTATTTATCTTTATTCATAGGAGGAAGGAAATGTCACATACTTGTTTGAGAAGACGGGCCATATCTGGTCTGTTCGCATCAATACTTGTAGAGCCACTGGGAAAACTCAACTTATGGTAGAGGAAATGAGCCTCCAAGCTTTTCGCTGAAAAGAGATGTTGACACTTCATGAAAATGAATTGACGAACTGACATTCACATATATACTGAGTATTAAAAGATACTTCATACTGATCAAATAAGCTTAAGCTATTACCTATGGTACTGTAGATATCCTTAGTCACATTTAATGGAGAAGATGAAAATGTTTTTGCAAAAAATTGAAGGACTTTATCCTGTGAAAGCAAAACATGTTAACAACAGTGTTATTTTAGCATCTTTGTGATACTATGATACTATGTTTTTATTAATATTCTAAATTCGTTTTTATGTTTCATAATTTTATTACATTATATTATGTTTTAGTAATTATTTTGTGTTTTTCAAAAAAAATTGTTTATATTATTAATACAATTTATATGGTTTATATTTCACTTTTAGTTTTATTTACTGAGTACAGCAAGTTAATAATTGTATTTCAAGTAATTTTTTTATGTTTTTAATTTTAGTTAATTATAATAACCCTGGTTCACTGTAAATATAATAAACTCCCACATACTGTGTGATTTAATACTGTTAGTGAAACAGGTCACGGCCTCCCATTTCACATGACACCTCTTCTCTGTAAACTGCTTGAAAATGTTGGCCCTTGTATTTCCACATTAAGCAGCTAAGGAAACTATTTTGCTGTTGAGGCCATGGCTAAGGTCAGTGGTTATTTAGCACGTATCTCTTACACTGAGCTCAGGGTCAGGGTCAGGGTCAGTGAGTGCAGCAGAGAGGTTTCGGCGCAGGCCAGTCCAGGTTTCACAGCTCAGGACATCAGAGGGAGGGGCATAGCACAAAGACTGCAAAGCTTCCAGGCGAACCTGCAATTAACCAGATCAGGATGACTGCTTCATCTCTGAATCAGAATGACAGTTCTCGCTTTCTACAATTGAAACTATGGGAAGTGGATGTATCAGAGGAGTTTTCACCTCTCGTGGTCTACCGGGGTCAAGCTTCTCAGCGATGACTTGCAGTTGTTCATGCTTGATAAAGGCATAGCTCTACGTGTTGAAATCAAAGAAATCAGTTAGTGATTCAGTCTATGGTATGAATGTACAGTCATAGTGTGAGAAAGGCTGAGATAACCACAATGATATGCTTGTCAAAGAAACAATAGTAGCCTCTGTAACTTATACAACAACAACCTGATTGAATGAAGAGTCACTGTCAGAGCAGTTGTCACTGTAATGGCTGCTTGACTGCTCATGTTGGCTCTTCCTGTCCATTTCCTCTTTCTTCAGCTGATCTTCCTCAAATTTATTGATCAGTGATTCCACAACCACCATCATGGTCTGTTTCAGAGTCTGCATCGTCTGTTTAAACCTACAGATAAAAAAAGTCATAAAATATATGATGTACTAAACTACCCATAATTAGAGATATCGCTGAAACAATAAAAACTGAAACCACTCCCATGAGTCACTAATAATACCATAATCAAATCTGAATAAATATGAATACTGGTATCAGTTTCCACAAAAACATTAAGCAGCAAAAATGTCTTCTAATATAATAATAATAATAAAATACTTTTTTTTAAATCAGCATATTACAATGATTTGTGAAGGATCATGTGACACTGAAGACTGGAGTAATGCTGCTGAAAATTCAGATTTACCATCACAGGAATACATTACATTTTAAAATGTATAAAAATATAAACAATTATTTTAAATTATAATAATATTTCGCAATATTACCTTTTGTGGTATTTTTGTCATTCTCTGCTAGATATCAATTTTTTTATTGAATAAATGATTGGCAAGCATAAGAAACTTCAAACACATTTGACCTACCCCGAAGCTTTTAAACAGTATTGTACTTTGCAAAACATAAATACATATGTGACCTTCTCTGTGAAAACCCAGCTAAAGTACTTTTTTTTGTGATTTGCTATTTTCTACAGAAAACCATCCGTCATATAGTAAAGAATATTCTGTGGAAATTGTACCTTTGTATCTGTAATATTGACTGAGTAAGGTCATGTCAAAGATTGAAATTAATGGTAGAAATCAAACTTTGATGCTTGTTTTCTCATAATTAGGTTGAGACTTTAGCCTGGATTTCACAGAGAGGGTCATATTATATATATATTACATTTTGAAAGACAGTATTATATATTGTTCTGAATCATTTATGGTTTTGCAATGCTTTACATCGTGCAATGCTTTACATCAAGACTTACATCGTAGAGACTTACATCATGGTGCCAGGACAACTGTTTCTCTCTGAACGTGAGTAAAACTAAAGAGCTGATTGTAGACTTCAGGAAGAGACAGCAGCGGCCCTACACTCCTCTTATGATCAGTGGGACCCCTGTGGAGAGGGTGAGCAGCTTCAAGTACCTCGGTGTAAACATCTCCGAGGACCTGACTTGGACTACACACATTCAAACACAGGTTAAGAAAGCCAGGCAAAGACTGTACCATCTGCGACAGCTGAGGAAATTCAGGGTCTCACCAGCTATCCTGAAAACTTTCTATTCAGGGGCCATAGAAAATGTATGATTGGTATGGTAACTTCTCAAATTAGGACTGCAAAGCCCTTCAGAGAGTTGTGCGCTTAGCTGAGCACATCTCGGGGTCTGCTCTCCCCTCTCTGCAGGACATCTACCTCAAACGCTGCAAAAGCAGAGCTGCTAAAATAATCAAAGACTCAAATCACCCAGTTAACCGTCTTTTCATTTTACTGCCACCTGACAAGCGCTTCCGGAGCATGATGGCAAAAACTGAGAGACTTGGGAGGAGCTTTTTCCCTCAGGCCATCAGGCTCCTAAACTCAAACTCGGTCTAATAACATTTACAGGACTCAATTTAATAAACTGTAAAACATTCACTATTCTCCATCATCCATATTGCTGCTGTGTAGATACCCGGTACAACCAATTTGGCAATTTGCACATTCCTCTTGCACATCCCTGTTTATATTATTATTTATTAAGTCCACAATATACAGTATTGCACATTTTATTTTATAGCACATTTTACTCTTTATTTTTTTACCTATATATATTCTCTTGTGTTGTGTTACATATTTTGCACTGTCCACTGAGCGGACCTGACCTGATTTATTTCACTACTGATTATATTCTGTATAATTGAGTATGTGACGAATAAAAAAACCTTGAACCTTTATGGCAGTGGTTCTCAACTCCAGTCCTCGGGACCCACTGCTCTGCACATTTTGTACGTTTTTGAATCTGACACACTTAGTTTAGTTCATGGATCTCTAGTTTAGTTCATGGATCTCTCTCCTAATGAGCTGAATCAGGTGCTTTATATAAGGTAGTAATACAAAATGTGCAGAGCAGTGTGTCCCGAGGACTGGAGTTGTGAACCACTGCTTTATGGGATACGTAGTTAAATGTATCCTAAAAGACATTACTTACACAGTCTTGAGCCTTTGTTTTTTGCTTAAAATCAGTGACTGTAATGTTGTATTTATTCTGAAGATGGCTGGATTGTTTCATGGATTAGAGCTTTTTATTGAAAGAATTTAAAAAATGCTTATGGAGAAAATTAGTGTGAAAACAGCTGCTGAATTTCTCTGAAAATATTCCACATCAAACTACTTTCAAAATTACATTTGTGCTGATATTTTTTGTCATGCAATGAGAAAGCGAAAAAACACATGGTTCTTTCACTTTCATCATCGCATTAGATCATTAAATTCATTTTCAAAAGATTCCTGACAATATTTACTTTCTCCATTGCATTGATTCAGATATGTTTGCATCATGCTGTGAGCAAACATCCGCACTCATCATAAAAAGAAACACTTGGTAACAGGAATCATAAAAACACATACTGTGCAGACTCCCTAGTCCTCTTCGTAACAGCATGGACCAGGGTGTCCTGCCCCGTCCCAATAGCATGACCGTCACCCCTGGTGAAATTCTCAGTCTCTTCTTCAATAACAGTATTCAAACTGCTCTCTACATAGGCTCGCAGATACTTCACAAACTCATAGCTGAAAAACAGAGGGAGGGCATGAAAATAGATCAAACAAACAGGCTTAATATGTACTGGAAGAGAAAGGTCTCTCACTTGTGAAAGTTCTTGTCAGTTTCCTCCAAATGAAGCAAAATCTCCTCAGCACATTCTACCGATGGTGCTCCTGAGATTCTGTCTTTGACACTTTTCAGGAGCTCTCGCAGCAGGCTCTGGAGCTCTGCCTCATCCTCGCTGGAGAACTGAGACATCGCTTCTCGGGGGTGTGATCAGCTCTTCTCTACAGGGGTCTCCTGCTTAGAGAAACAAGGTGCTAAGTAAGGTGTGTTTGACCTGTAGTAACATTGGTGGGAAGTTCAGACAGTCTATGTGGTATATATTCCCACAAAGTTTAGATTCCAGGAAGGAGTTTGAAGGAGACTTCATGTCTGCTGGACAAATATTAATCAAATTGTATTTGTAAACTCATTTCAAACTCAATAAACATGAGCCATCTCCAAATCATAAGAAACATAGAATCATGTTAAGTGTGCTCGAATTTGATTGGTTTATCTACATTATACACAAGGCTAACTAATATCCCAAAACATATTAAACATGGATACACTACTAATAACATTTAGGCAACATCATATCCCATCCCCACATTGCAGTAACGCACTCACTGTACACGCTAGCTATGTTATGTCACGTTAAGTGCTTCAATTTGAGATGTTTAGAATTCAAGTGTTGGTATTAAAATTGGTATTTGCTATTATATTTCCTCTTTAACAAACACATTACACATACAGCTCATGTATAAGTTACAGCTCACAGTTTTAAACATTACCTGCAATAATTTCACATCATGTCCAAACAGATGAGCTACGCCGATTCCATAACATTAGATATCTTTCATAATCAGTCGTTTCATAAAGCACAGAGCTGTGCATAAATCAGCTTAGCATCCGTTAGCACTACCCGTTTCTATGGAAACAAGCCCAGCTGAGCTGAATCATCCGCAATAAAACACCCGTTATTTGCAAAAATAACCTTCACGGCACAACCGTAGGAATATATCCGGTATCTAAACGTTTTAGTTAGCGAATATTACAAAATAAATACGAGAAAACCACAGAAATACGAAGAAATGTGATGTTTGATTGTGCTTGACGCTGACTGAAGACGCCAGTGTTGATCACGTGACGCGAGTGTATCACGTGACTTTTAAATGTTCCGGGTTTCCTGCTTCACTTGTTGTGACTAAAGAAGACAGAGGAGAATCTGGTGAAATAGTACTCGTATTAACAAACGTAGTCAAGCTAGTTGAGTGCAAACTAACTCGTTGAATATTATTATTTTTCCTTTGGCAGCTAACGTTAATTTAGTGTAAATAATTGTACGTATTTCAGCTTATAATGGCCGCTGTTGACAGCTTCCAGCTTTTGTATAGAGAAATTGCCAGATCGTGCAGTTGTTATGTGGACACGCTGGCGCTCGTAGGCGCGTGTTACACAGCCAGCAAGGCTGTGATGTTTATGAGGGACTGCTATAGCCTTATAAGGCTTCATTTTATTCCTCGTCTTGTGTCCCATAGAGATCTTAGTCAGCAGTATGGACAATGGGCTCTTATATATGGTAGGTTTAAAAGCGAATAATACTCATGTTTGATTATCTAATTCATACATTGAACCTTATATGTTATAATACCGCAAACTGATATTTGCCAGTCAAAAATATCTATTTTCCTTTTTTTCCAATAGGTGCTTCTGAGGCAATAGCAAAAGCATATGCAGAGGAACTGGCCAGACATGGCATCTGTGTGATTCTGATCAGCAGTAACACCAGTAACTTAGCTGACACTGCCAAAGCCATTTCAGAGACTTATGGGGTAGAGGCCATTTTAATTGAAGCTGATTTCAGTCAGGGCCCCTCGGCCTGCAAACCCATTAAAGATGCCATCAGCGGTAAAGATATTGGATTCATTGTCAACAGTCTGGATGGGTCTCTGGACCCCTCTCAAGGCTTTATGGACCTCACTGAATCTGTAGTGTGGGCCACTATCAATAGAAATATAGTAGCTGCCACTCTTGTCACCCGTCTGGCACTGCCCAAAATGCTGGACAAGGGAAAAGGAGCAGTGGTCAACATATCTGCTGGGCACTGCTTGTGTCCGACTTCCAGAAAGGCTGCGCTTTCTGCATCTACGGTCAGATTTCTACTCCTTCCCCATCCATTAGAGTGCTGTGATGATGTATTTTTGTAGACCGATCGGGAAGTGAGCAAAACCATGGTTTTCTTGTCAACAACCCAACAGGATGAGTTTACCAGTGTGGCATGGAGACATTTAATGTCTTGCATCCTGTGTAGCCCATTTAGCCAATAAAACATTAAAATGTCTCAAACTTATATTAAACACATACCTTATTTCAGGAATTTAACCATTAAAAAAACCATTTACTTCAGGACAATGGAACCAGACGTGCTAAAATGCTCGTTTTGGGATTTGGCCTACAAAATTGTCATCCCTGCAGCACTCTAAATACTGTATATTGTTTTAATTTATCTTATGATTCTCTCGCGTTTTAAATTCCCCACAGGCTTTTCTTGATAACTTCAGTCGCTCTCTGCACTATGAATATGGTCATCGGGGAGTCTTTGTGCAGAGTTTGCTGCCATTTAGAGTCTCATCTCAAGGATCCGAGGGTTACAGTCCTGCTGGCTGGCTGGTGCCAAGCCCACAAGTGTATGCCAGCAATGCTCTTTCAACTCTGGGCATCTCTCACCGAACCACGGGATACTGGCCTCACACCATACAGGTAGTCAATCAATCAACATTTTTTTTATAAATAAAACAAAGTATGTGTTTGTTTAGTATTGCTATGCTTGTCTTTTTCTAGTTTCGACTGGTGCAGTGCATGCCAGAGTGGCTATGGATGCTGGGATCACGTGTATTCACAAGGGCCACCTGACTAGGGTGTTTCCCCTCCATGTGAAAGACATAGTTTTTGAAATCGATGTTGCAGAGTTTTTTTTGACCAAACTTAGAATAATAATATTTTGACCGAATTTAGAGTGATGAAAGTGTTGAAACTGAAAATCTACTACTCACCTTGTCCCTTTACCCCTAATACTGAGTGAAATGCCTTAGTTTTTCAGTATATTTGTTTGCACAGTTATACAAGTGGTTCTTTAATCCATTCTTTATGCATTTTGCAAAGGTCAAATTCATATATTTAGAACAGTTTTTGTAAATTATTTATTTTTGATTCCAAGTCTTCAGCAGTAATACAGTAGATCTTCATTGTATAGCCAGTGTTTGGTTACTGCAGTGTATCTCATTTAGTTTGTTGCAACTATGAAATTATAAATAAAAAGCTCCAATGTTTATACAAATATTTTTATTTAAAGATTCTGATATACAGTCTAAATTAACTGAAATGTATTTTAATACTGCATGAAAGTGTTTGATTTTTAATGTTGTTAAATTATTTTGTAATAGCTCAAATCAATGTTGTTAAATTATTTTGTAATAGATAAAAGGTCCAAGATTTATATACGCTGTCAGCATGATTACAGTTTATACAATCCATTATACAAACTCCTGTCCTGCTGACAGCCAGTATTATCTTTCAAAATGTAGATAAAGTCAGGTATTGTGTCTCCAATGCCTAGAACACAATGCACTTTACTCACATAATCTCACTCATATCAACATAAGTCAAGTATATTGAACTGTATTGTCATTTCTCTATGAGTGGACATGCAGAGAAACGAAATGCCGTGTCTCGCAGGACCACACTGCTACATTATTAAACATAAATATAAACATACAATATAATTAAGAAACCATTTTGAACCTACACGATATATCTACTGAAAGCTGTAATCTGTAATACGTATACTATAATAGTTGATTATATACATACACAATCTAAGACTATACAAGTAATTTACATAATTACTGTACATGATATTGTGCAAGAGGTATTTCAGGGTAAGTAGTGTGTAGTGCAATATGATTTGTGGTGCATGCACAAGTAAACACTTGTGTTATCTTATTGAGTCTTTGTAGCAGGGTGTGTTTATAAAACTGTCTGGTGCATATAGAGAGAAAAGAGTTGCTACATGTGGTTTCTCCAGCCCACTCAACTGTGTGTAGCACACTCAGAATTGCAGAAGTTTTTTTTTACCGTTTACATGTGGTGTGGTGGGTTTGGGGTGGGATGTTGCTGGAGGTAGGGTTGTGGATGAGGTTTCCGAGAGGGGTGGGGTGATTGGAGATGAGGGCTCTCATAGCCTGGTGGAAAAAGCGGTTGAGCAGTCTTACAGAGCGAGCTCTGATGTTCCGGTACGTCCTCCTGATGACAGAGCTGGAAGAGGCTTGGAGAGATGGCTGGTGTCCTTCACGGTACTGCTAGCTTTACTGCAGCATAGTGCGAGGAAAATGTCAAGGATGGAGGGGAGAGGGGCACCGATGATCTTTACGGCTGTGTTCACTGTAGGGTCTTCCGGTCAGCAGCACTGCAGTTCGCATACTAGCGAGTGGTCAGCACACTCTCAATGGTCATTAAAAAAGTCATAAGTAACAACTACCATTACCTTTACCATGAACAGGATGTTTTTCAGCATGGATTCTTCAGATAGTTAAAATGTAATATGTAGAATACAACTATTTTAGAAATAGACGAATTAAAGATGTATCAAATTACTTTTCGCAGCTATATACAACCAACTCGCAACCAGTGGCCTGAGCTTGGGGCAGGGCAGACTGGTGAGCAATGGAGTATGTTTAGGAAACCTTTTTGAAAACAAATACTTGGATTGAAGTAGTGCAGAGATGTAAAGATGTTAAGTACACTATATGTGTAAAATGAGCTAATATATAATGCATGTCATATAAACTTGCATACGAAACCCATTTGAACATATTCTGACTAAATCTTCCGATTCCAGATGTCAAGGCTGAAAACTGGTAGGAGTATACACACTGACGTCGTAATCTTTGTTTTGTTTCAGAAGCTGCCTCTTCAATATGAAGAAGGTTAGAGGAAACCTGTTATAGACATCTCCCTGGAGCCCTCACTGAGTGGGTGAAACTTCATCTCCGTCTTCATAGACTTGGTAAGCGAAAAGAGTAGTTATTTATTTATCACTGATGCCTATTTATGATCTTCTCTCTTTATTTATTTCCACTATTGTTCAGATGTTTGGGTCAGGTTGTTTTGAATGAAAAGTAATTTATAATGTTACAAATACATTTATATTGCTGAATCCTGAAAAGATTAAGCAGCACAACTGTTTTCAACATGGATAATAATGTTTCTTGAGCAGCAAATCAGCATATTATAATGATTTCTGAAGGATCGTGTGAAACTTAAGACTGGAGTAACGATGCTGAAAATTCATCTTTGCCATCACAGGAATAAAATAAATGATTAAATAAATACAAATAATTTATTAAATATATAAATCTAGAAAACAGTCATTTCAAATTCTTACAATATTTCACAGTATTACTGGTTTAATGCATATTTGACCAAAATAAATTCAGCCTTGGTTACTATAAGACTTATTTCACTAACATGAAAGAGTCTTATTAACCCCAAACTTCTGAATGGCAAAAATGGTTTGAAAAAAATTGCAAATGAAAAAATTAAATGCATATGTTCAATTTAACCTTCAGACCCATTACCTTAATTATTTAATCCAAATAACTAATCTTAAACCCCTGTACTGATATTATGTACCCACTTGTGTAAATGCTTTTGTTTTGCATTTTTCTAATTTAATATAGTTTTCCTTTACAAACTGTATTATCAACAACACCATTTTAGTGGGAAAAAAAGGTTCACCTTCAAAAACAAAAAATATATGTAATGTGGTCTGAAATGTATGTCCCTAAGTATTTCACAATTCATTCTTATGCAGAATACAAACAAGCCCCAGCAGAGTTGAAGACTGGATAGAGTATTGCTACTATCACTATCAATGTTTTGGGTTTTCAGCACAAAAACCTTGGTTCCCATGTACGTCATGGAAAAGCACCTGGTTTGTCTCCTGACTTGATGACAAACACAGTATTTTCTGAATCCATAAAAAAGTGCTTGCTTAAAATATGTGAAAACAAATGAACATCACTGCATATAAATTGCAGCCGAGCTGCTCTGTCCAATTAACGATAATGTCTTTTCTTTCAGGAATTCAATTAACTTAAAGATGGGGGATTGGGACTTTCTCGGAAGACTGCTGGAAAGAGTCCAGGCGCACTCAACGGTGGTGGGAAAAATCTGGCTCACCGTCCTGTTTGTGTTTAGGATTCTAGTTCTCGGCGCCGGTGCCGAAAGAGTGTGGGGCGACGAGCAGTCGGACTTCATCTGCAACTCAGAGCAGCCGGGGTGCGAGAACGTCTGCTATGACCAGGCGTTCCCCATCTCACACATCCGCTTCTGGGTGCTGCAGATCATCTCGGTGTCCACACCTACTCTGGCCTACCTGGGCCACGTTGTCCACGTCATCCATGTAGAAAAGAAAGTGAGAGAGATGATGAAGAAAGAGCTTCAGAATGAGCAAATCAATCTGTTCCTTAAGAAAGGATACAAATTTCCTAAGTACAGCAGGGACAATGGGAAGGTCAGCCTTCGGGGCCGTCTCTTGAGAAGCTACATTCTGAGTTTGCATTGCAAGATATTTTTAGAGGTGGGTTTCATCTTAGGCCAGTACTACCTTTATGGCTTCACTCTTCAGGCCCAATACGTCTGTGCCCGTTTTCCGTGTCCTCACAAGGTGGACTGTTTCTTGTCGAGGCCTACTGAGAAAACCATCTTCATTTGGTTCATGCTGGTGGTGGCCTGTATTTCTCTACTCCTAAATGTGATTGAGATCTTATATCTTTACGTCAAGAAGATCAACGAGTGTATCAGTCGCAAAAAGGACTACACCATCACTCCCGTGACCCCCGTTGTGAATAGGAAGGACTTCAAAACTACAAGTCAGGTGATTCAGAACTGGATGAACTGTGAGGTGGAGCTTCAGAGGAGGGAACTTGGCAATGAGGCAACCAAGAGCGTGGCTTCAGAGAACCACAGTGCTGACATGCAAGAGGTCCATATCTGATCGGCAGGTCTCTGTACACAAAGGCATTCACACGGTCAACTTGAGCAAACAGCCACTGATCCAAGTGACTCATGCATGGTCGAGACCCCCCAACTTCAAGCACACCATGACTTTCTCTCTGTTTAACAATAATGTATTGCTTGAAAAATCGTATCTGTTTTTGTTTGTTTTTTCTCATTTAAGTCTGAAATTGTACTCCGTAGAAAGGTTCAATAAAAGTAAAGCTTCAAACTGTGTCATGTTAACTCTGTTTTTGGCATTGCTTGTTTTTTTGTTGTTGTTTTTCTGTATTCAGGGAAATAAAATATATTTTTAGGCTAAAAAGAGGCTGAATTTTTGTTTATCAAAGACAGTTTTGTAAATAAAATAAATCAGTTTTCTATTTTAATATATTTTAAATGCAATTTATTATTGAATATTTAGCATGAATTAATGAATGATGCATTTATATAGCGCTTTTATGTGTATTACTGTACACTCAAAGTGCTTTACAATCATGGGTGGGGGGTCTCTCTCAACCACCACAATTGTGCAGCATCAACTTGTATGATGCGACGGCTGCCCCATGACAACGGTGCCAGTGCGCTCACCACACACCAGCTGTGAGAGGAGAGAGAGAGAGCCAATTCAGTGGATGGGGATTATTAGGAGGCCATGATAGACAAGGGCAAGTGGAGGGAATTTGGCCAGGACACCAGTGTTACACCCATACTCTTTTACGAGAAGTGCCATGGGATTTTTTATGACCACAAAGCGTCAGGACCTCGGTTTAACGTCTCATCCGAAGGACGGTAGTAGCCATTACTCCAGTCTTCAGTGTCACATAATCCTTCAAAATCATTCTAATATGCTGCTTTGGTGCTCAAAAACCATTTCTGATTACTATTACTACAGTTGAAAACAGTTGAGCTGCTTTTTTGTTGTTGTTGTGGAAATCATGATTTTTTTTTCAGGATTCGTTGATAAATAGAAAATTCCAAAGAACAGCAATTATTTGAAATATAACATTTTGTAACATTATATAATGTCTTTAAATCTTTAATATCTAATTGTTTTTGATCAATTCAATGCATCCTTGTTGAATACAAGTACTTTAAAAATATATACATAACGAATAGATACTTCATTAATTAGAATACAGAATAATATTAGTTGTGTGGGTTAGAAACGTAAGTATTACATATTATTGTTCAAGCCTTTCAATCATTAATGTGGCACTCCTGTGTACTTGCATTTGAGATCTTGTTCTTTTACCGTTGGACAGTGTGACACCAGGCCACGTTCAGTTATTACGCAATCTTAGCAAAGCCCAAAAATCAAGGTTCAACTATTCTGAGCTATCACTTGGTATGCAGCTTAGTTTCTAATAGGAAGAGGTACAACTCACTAAAGGTACGTGTGAAATCAATATTACATTGTTTGTATATTTTTGTTCAAGTATACGTTGTTTTAGGTAGCATATACAAGAGCTGTTTGCCTTGTGGTGTACATCAATTTAAGAATTCATTAAATAAAAAGAATACGACTAATCAGGCTAAGTGTTTATTTCCATCTAATTAAGTAATTGTTCTTTACCTTAAAAACATTTCATGTTTTAAAACAGTAAATGTTTTGAAGAGAGTAAAGTTTTAGAGGATAAGTTTAACATGCATTTCCTGTAAATCAGTTTTGAAGTATTTTAGATTTACCAGCAGTCACAGATGTTTACTCAATGAATACGATTCTGAAATAGTTCAGTTATTTCCTGTGATCCAGTAAAAACCTCTGTAAACTCAATTTGTTATACATTTAGTTTTAGTTTTTCCTGCACCATATGTTAATGTATTACAATCGTTAATGTATTGTATATAGTTCATAAAATATATACTTTATTCATTTAATACTTAATAATTGAGTTTTTTATTAATTTATTAAATTTATGAATAAAACCTCTTTACCTGTATACAATTTTTTTAATGTTTAGCTTTTATGGGCACAGTAACTGAACTTGTTTGAAGGAGTAATTAATTATTAAGTATATTAATCTATTAAGAGTATACCATTAATGAAGACCATCATTTAAAGGCTTATTGATTAAGTTACACCAGAAGTGGACTTTGTATTTCATCTTCCTTTTCTTTCTTATGTCTTTTTTTATAAGGAAGTCTGAGCATCAGCAAACATGGGAGACTGGGGATTTCTCTCTGCGTTATTAGACAAAGTACAGTCTCACTCCACCGTCATCGGCAAGATATGGATGAGCGTCCTCTTCATCTTCAGGATCCTGGTGTTGGGAGCAGCGGCGGAGAGCGTTTGGGGTGATGAACAATCTAGTTTGGTTTGCAACACAATGCAACCCGGTTGCGAGAACGTGTGCTACGACTGGCAGTTCCCCATCTCCCATATCCGCTTCTGGGTCTTGCAGATCATATTTGTATCCACTCCAACTTTGGTGTACCTGGGCCATGCAGTGCAGGTGATTCACCAAGAGAACAAACTCAGAGAGAAGATAAAACGTATTGGCGAGGGCCACAAGTTGAAGTCTCCCAAATACACAGATGAAAGTGGTCATGTTAAAATTAAAGGCAACCTGCTCGGCAGTTATCTAACCCAGTTGTTTTTAAAATCATTTTGGAGATTGCGTTCATTGTTGGACAGTATTATTTATATGGCTTTATAATGATCGCCAAGTTTTCATGTTCCCAATCCCCTTGCCCCTACACTGTAGAATGTTTCATGTCCCGTCCAACAGAGAAGACCATCTTCATCATCTTTATGCTAGTGGTAGCCTGTGTGTCTCTGGTACTGAATGTCATAGAGGTGTTTTACCTGCTGTGCACCAGGGTCGGATGCCGGAACAGCAAGAGACAGACACATAATATCACCTCGGCTAAAAAACCCGCAAGTTTGCCATCATCCTGGATAACATCTGAGGACGCGCTGCAGCAAAACAAAATGAACAAGCAGTATGAGAGCGGACAGAGTCTCGGAGGAAGCCTGGATGGGGCAAAAGAAGAAAAACAATTGATGAAAGACCATTAGATTTAGACTATCTCATTTACCCAATCTGCCAAGTTTTTAGAGAAACACATCTACAATTAAATTTCTGTAGCCCTTAGCGTATGGTCCAGTATTTACACACTTGAAAAATAAAGTATTGGTATGATACTTCTCAAATGGAGTGTGTTATTTAATTATTGTATGATCATTTTGTGCACAAAGCATGTTTGACTTTAACTGGAGAGTTTTAATATAAATGCTTACTGTTATATGATTGTATATATTGTGTGTATATATATGTATTAAGATGCACTGTCTGCATGTCTTGTTTGTGTGATGTTGTAATTGTTTGGCCATATTTTCAGTTACAATGAAATACATTTATAGTAATGTGCATTCTGAATGTAAACTGGTGTCAGTGATGTTTAGAGATCATAATGACAATATCCTTCTTTGAAATAAAACTTTTTAAATCAACAGATGTTCCTTTTTTCACAAAATATCTTCTCCTGTTTAAAAACCTTGGTGGAAAATAACAATATTTAAGAATTAATTAATTTCATAATTATACAATTAGAATAATAATTAAAGATAGCTAACATCTAATAACTGTCTTAGTAATTTCTCTTTACCTTAAAGACAGTGTGTTTTAAAATTTCTACAAATTCAAACAATGAACGCAGTGCTAGTGCTTTTATTAATGAATCATGTGTACAATCATTTATAAATGCACATAAAAGGCATTTTTTGAGTCCTTCTCTTTGTATTGCACTGCAAGTTGCATTATCTTTATGATGATATATGCTGTTCTCGCATTTCTCAAATAAGTCCATGCTGCTGATTTGTATCACTGTTCTTTTTACTGACTCCAGCATAGAATAACTACAGCTCAGAAGATTAATACCCTAAAGCACTAAAACTCAAGGATTCATTATGTTATAAAAGCTCCTTCTCTAGTGAATGCCAAGGGAATATTTATTCTGTTCTCCTCTCTCATGATGAAACATTAAACACAGAGTGGTTTTTACTTCATAGTTTTCATTGTGTTCAGACATTTCAGTAATGTTACGAATCACAAGGATGACAAATCTTGTGAATGAATTGCACTTGTATATTTGTCTATGTATACGCATGAGTACGTGACAATACAAAGGTACAGGGATCTTGTCTCACATGTATGTATCTCTCTTAGATTCTCGAACATGTTTAATAATTAACTTTGGGCTAAATTTTATTCTGTTATCACAAATATGGCCATGGAACCTTAATCCGACGTCAAGAGGTGGCAGCCAAAAAAAAAAGAAAAGAAGACATTGTGCAATCCAGAGCACTGAAGTTCAAACTTTAAACCTGACACATGCCATGTAATCATTGAGCAACAGTCAGTCAGCCCCACACTGAGACGCAAGTTGTCACAGGTAAAAATATGTGCTTTATATATTTTCAATTCTTATGTGTTTCTTTTATATGTGATATTGTGTATTGTTAAGTTTACTTAAGCTTTTTAAACAGGTACTAAAACTGATTTAAATCTAATCATGTTAAATTGTACTTATATATAGACGGATTTCGGGGATTGCTGAATGTTAACCATTACCTTCAAACTGAATGCTAGATTGAAAAAGTCAGTCATTCATATTGTTAAAACATTGTGTAATTTGAGGGCTGATGTTAAAACATCTGCTTGCTAAATAGTTGCATATGCTTTTCTTTTTTGTCATTAAAGAACCAATGTAATTACTTTAATGCCTAGAATTGTTTATTGTCAAAGATCACTTTTTGGGCTGTCAAATTGGCTGAAAAAGTAAATTAGAATTTTTTTACTAAAATATTATTAAAATTCAAATTATATTCAAATTTAAAAGGCAAACATTCAGTTAGGAAAAAATAGCTTTTGGCTTCTCTCCTGAGGCCACAAGAGGGCTCATCGAGCAAAATATTACCAAATGCACATTTCTTCAAGTAGGGCTGGGCAATATGAGCAAAAAATCATATCTCTGCATTTTTTGGCTAATTTTACAATATCTCGGTATTTTGTATTTGGATTAAACACATAAATAAATAAAGTGAATGTAAGCCTGTAGGAATATATAATGTGCAAAAAAGACATTGTGATCTAAAAACGAAAATAATGCTTTTAAAGCAAAGTTAAATTTACTAAACTAAAAAATTCAAAAGACAAAAAAAACAGACTAGGCTAATCGAGTAAAAAGGCTATTTTGCTTACCACATTACAGTCACTTTAAATAAAGTGCTATCATACAAATACACATACTTGTAGGTTTAAAATGTCCAACTACAAACATTTCAGCAAAATGTATATTTTAGTCCGAGTTATTGTGATCTGTGTTTGGTGCGCATGCACGCGACGGCGCGAGTTCAGAACCAAGTCTGGGAAGTTTTGCTGCACAATAAGCCGTTTAAAATGTGCATTCTCCCGTTAAATTTCGAACATCCAGTAATAATTTCGCATGTCTTGTGGAGCATTTTCGGAGTATGCATTTATTTGTCATTTGTTTGGAAATGGAGCGTAAATGTGGAATTCAAAGATTTCTTATCCTGTTGGGCCAGTGACTAGTCGTCATCAAGCTGAAAGCGTCATGGCAGAGCACTGGAGTAGCCCCAGAGTGCACCCTGGACAATGGGGCGGGGCGACACGTGCCCCCAAATTTTATAAACCAATGAAAATAGGGGTGGGCGTGGAAACCTGGCTGAAAACAAAATATGTATTTATTTTTTTGTCTTGTTTTCCATTAGAAATATCTAAACATTCTTACATCAATTTATATTTACTTTAATTGTTTTAAAATGAAAAAAATAATAATGAGTTTATGCTCAAAACAAGAAAAAATATGCAAATGGGTTAAGAAAATCTTTATTTTTGATAATATTTTTAGGCTTTTAAGCCTAAACTCACTTAAATTTATTTTCTACAATCTAAGACTTAATATCGTAATTCATTTTGCTTGTTTAAATTGAATAAAGTTTAGATATTTGTACTTGAAAAAATACTTTTTTTGCTCTGCATATGGGGTTTGATGATGAATAAATAATAAATCCATATTTAGTTCAAGATCAAAACCCAGCCACTCAAAATGCTGTCTTTCTCCTCTAGTTTTCCAGGCAGAGAAGATACTAAAAGCACAAGCATGGGAGAGTGGGGCTTTCTCTCCAAGCTGCTGGACAAAGTGCAGTCTCACTCCACGGTCATTGGGAAGGTGTGGCTCACGGTCCTCTTTGTCTTCAGGATAATGGTTCTCGGAGCCGGGGCAGAAAAGGTGTGGAGCGATGAACAATCAAAGATGATCTGCAACACTAAGCAACCTGGTTGTAAGAATGTGTGTTACGATCACACCTTTCCAATCTCCCACATTCGCTTCTGGGTACTTCAGATCATCTTTGTGTCCACACCAACGCTTCTATACTTCGGCCACGTTCTGCATATGCTCCACAAAGAAAAGAAATGGAGAATGCAGATTGAAAGCCAAGAGGAAAAGCAAAGCTTCAAACACCCCAAATACACAGACGATCACGGCAAAGTTATAATCAAGGGCCAATTGTTAGGTACTTACCTAGCCAGCCTGTTTGCTAAGATCTTGCTTGAGGCTGCGTTTATCGTAGGCCAGTATTATATTTACGGTTTCATAATGATCCCTAAGATAGAATGCTCCCAATCTCCTTGCCCTTATACGGTTGAGTGTTACATGTCTCGTCCCACTGAGAAAACCATCTTTATCATCTTCATGCTGGTGATGTCGTGTATCTCTCTGCTTCCTGAACGTGATTGAGATGTTCTACCTGATGTGCCGCAGGTCAAAGAGACATCGTGGCACAAAGATGAGCACATCCTCGCAAGGTTTAAACGGATTCAAGATGTACGTTCCAGGAACTCCAAAGTCTACCTAAACTTATGGCTGAAAAGATCATGTTTGATGTTGTAAGCTTGTCCATAGCTAAATGAATGTAGGATCTGGGTATTCAAATTCATTATGATAATTTTGTTTTGCTGTGAAATGATTATGTATTTTGAACAATGTTTGCACCAGAATGAATGTTGATGAACATCTGCATGGTGCCGCAGGGCATATCAGGTAATTTCATATGGACTTTATTTAACTTTTAACCTTTATTAAGGTAATGTCTTGTCGTATGATTTATAATTTATCTCTTCTTATACATTTTTGTGATGCTCTAATTGTTTTACAGAAGAATTGTCATAACACACTTTAGTTCATTGTGTAACACTACATATTTTTCCTAAATACATTCTTCTCTCTCAGTTTGGTTAAAGAAAACCACATGTAACTATATGGGAGCTGTGTTAGTAGGCTATTATTTGTTTCATATAAGCATAGCTCATGCTAATTTTAGCACTTACGCATTGTGCTTTAATCATGAGCTGTTTTAGATAATGTGTTAAAACCTTTGTAAAAATGTTACTATGCTTTTTCTTGTTAAGGTATGCTAAAGTATTACTCAGCTAATGATGTGCGGGTAGACATGTTAGTTTCATTAATTTCAGCAAAGAATTAAAGGAGCATCCGAGCATCCAAAAACATCAATAGTATCATTTACTCACCCTCATGTTGTTCCCAAACTCCCCAAATTACGATCATAAGGTATCATAGAAGTACTTCAGACCTCTCATGTGCTGTTGGAATCTAATTTGTTCTGTTTGAATATGCGCAGCGCATATTTTATTAACTCACAAATATTCAAATATGGCGTCTGGTGTTACGCCAGATTTAACATCAGTAAAGTCGACGCTGTTTTTCAGGTGTCTTGTTACTTGCCTGATATTTCCCTTGGTGGTATATTGAAGAAAGAACCCCATATTAATATTGAGACGACCTTTCTTTCTTTCTTTCTTTCTTTCTTTCTTTCTTTCTTTCTTTCTTTCTTTCTTTCTTTCTTTCTTTCTTTCTTTCTTTTTTGGAGAAACATTCCTTGATGGGAATACTTGAAGCGCAAACATTGTCAATAAAATGCACTGTAACTATGAAAACACCTTATATGGAGTAAACTTTTAAAGTATTATTTTACATTTGTTTAAAAATATTTAAATTTAAAATAAATAATATAATGCTATAATAAAAACTTTAAATTGTTTTTAAAAAATGAAGAAAAAAACGGAATACTTTTTTTTTTCTTTTTTTTTTCCAAGCACAACATAACAGTTTTTTCGCGGGTATAAATATTGTATTAATCTGGCTGAAATGTTTTATGCATTGACAATTCACTGGTGTCTGGGTTTCCCGAGAATAATGTGTAATCCTCATATGCCCTCCTGTGGTAGAAAGATATACCAGCAATACAAATCTCCAAGACTTTTCCTGGTTAATATAGAACAATTTATTCCACTCGCAATATGTAGAAATGTCTAACCATTTCTCTTGTACCTTATAAACAACACGCTTGGTTATTGTTGTTGTAGTATTTATATTTGCACACATGACATGTTCACAGTAAATATGTTTACAATAATGGCTGAATTTCTGCACTCTCAGAAAAAAAAAGTACATCTGTCAAATCTGTCACTGCGAGGTAGGCCAACCTTATAACAGTTCCTGTGTTCCTGTGGCTCAGTGGTTAGAGCATTGTGTTAGCAGTGCAAAAGGTTGTGGGTTCAATTCCCAGGGAACACACATACTGACAACAGCTGTATAGCCGGAATTCACTGGAAGTCGCTTTGGATAAAAGCGTCTGCTAAAAGCAAGATGTAAATGTAAAGGTAATACTGCACCATTTAGGTACTAAAACGTGCCATTTGGGTATTAATATGTACATTCAACACACTCTTTATGGATAATTATGGAACAAAGGTGTTCCTTTTGAAAAGGTATACCACCACAGTGACAGTGGGACTTTAGACATTCAGGGGTCTTTGAAAAGTAATCATCTCTCAGAATGTGTGGAGATTTGTATTTGTGTGGGTTTATAATAATTGCTACAACACCTCCCCCCCCCCACTATTATAGTTATAAACGTATGCACAATTTTTACAGTAGACGTAATCACTTGTTAAAATTGGATAAGACAAAATGCATCATTTGTTTCGTTAAATCAATACAATTATGGTTTATTAAACAAGTAAAAAGTGCTGACATTGCAAAGTTAGTAGATACATGGCACTATGATGTCATTTCAGACAGTTTCGTTCAGCAAAATGTCTCAGTGGGGGTTAATTTCTGCATCTCGGCCACTGCTGGTGTCCTCCTCTTGTGTTCACCTCTACGTCCCATCAGATAGAATATCTCTCCTAAATTTAGAGCTAGAGACACACATGCCACAATGAGCATGAAGACAATGAAGACGCTCTTTTCAGTTGGGCGGGATGTAAAACAATGCAGACCGATTGCAGGGCAAGGATCTACCTTACATTCTAGCTGTGTGGGCATCCAAAGGCCGATTAAATAGTACTGGGCCACAATGAACCCTACTTCAAACAAAATGGTGACAATGAGACTCAACATATAGCAACCAAGCAGGCTCCCTTTGTAATACATCTTCCCGTTGTCATCAGTGTATTTGGGCAGTTTTACTCCACGTTTCTCTGCCTGGTTTTGTAAATGCTGCCTCAGTTTGTTTTCCTCGTGGATGACGTGCAGAACGTAGCTGAGGTAGACCAGACTTGGCGTGGCCACAAAGATGATTTGGAGCACCCAGAACCGCATGTGGGAAATGGGGAAGATGTGGTCGTAGCACGCGTTCAAGCAACCAGGTGTGTTGATGTTGCAGACCATACTGGACTGTTCATCTCCCCAGACTTTATCCAGTCCAGCTCCAAGAACCATTATCCTGAAGATCAGAAGAACCGTCAGCCACACTTTCCCAATATTGGTTGAGTGAGACTGCACTTTGTCTAAAAGCTTGGAGAGGAATCCCCAGTCACCCATGCTGACCTGGAAATGAGAAGACTTTTGAAGAAGACTATATCAATCACTTTAGCCATAAATATAGCCATATACATATAGATTTTCTTAATCTTTATTATATATTTAAATGTTTCAATTATGTGTGTATATATATATATATATATATATATAGAAGTCAAAAGTTTACATATAACTTGCAGAATCTGCAAAATGTTGATTATTTTACCAAGAGGGATCATACAAAATGCATGCTATTGTTTATGTAGTACTGACCTGAATAACATATTTCACATAAAAGATGTTTACATGTAGTCCACAAGATAAAATAATAGTTGAATTTATAAAAATGACCCCATTCAAAAGTGTACGTAAACTGTATTTAAACTTTTGACTTCAACTGTCAAACATATACTCCAGTTTTCATGATTCCTCAGAAATCATTCTAATATGCTGATTTATTATCAATGCTGGAAACAGCTGGCCTGCTCATTATTATTATTATTTTTTATTTGGGCCCTGTCACTGTGACTTAAGGATTCGATGAATAAAACAATATTACATTACATATTTAAACAATACATATTTAAAATATAAATCTTCTATAACAATATATACCTCCATTCAAAAAATGTATACACACACATATATATATATATATACACTATTTCACAAAAGTGAGTACACCCCTCACATTTCGGCAATCAATTTAGTATATCTTTTCAAGGGACAATACTTTAGAAATTAAACTTGGATATATTTTAGAGTAGTCAATGTGCAACTTGTATAGCAGTAAAGATTTACTGTCCTCTGAAAATAACTCAACATACAGCCATTATCGTCAAAGGTTGAGTCCTTGTGCTGTGCATCAGGTGCAGAAGCTGGCTTCAAAAAACAAACGTATGAGATCTGTCAGCATTGATTTAGAGGTTGCAGAAGTGGAAGGTCAGCTTGTCAGTGCTCAGACCATACGCCACACACTGCAACTAGTCGGTTTGCATGGCCGTCGTCCCAGAAGGAAGCCTCTTCTGAAGCTGGCTCACAAAAAAGCCTGCAAACAGTTTGCTGAAGACAACCTGGCCAAGAGCATGGATTACTGGAACCATGTCCTGTGGTCTGATGAGTCTAAGGTAAATTTGTTTGACTCAGATGGTGTCCAGCATGTGCGGCGACGCCCTTGTGAGGAGTACCAAGAAAATTGTGCCTTGCCTACAGTCAAGCATGGTGGTGGTAGCCAGTGTTGGGGAAAGTTACTTTTAAAAGTAATGCATTACAATATTGCGTTACTCCCTAAAAAAGTAACTAATTACATTACTTAGTTACTTTTTATGAAAAGTAATGCGTTATATTACTTTCGCGTTACTTTTTAAATATGAGCAGGGCTTGATTGTTTGTTTTTAATATAATAAGTTCTATTTATAGCAAATGTAAAAGCCCTTTCACACCAAAAAGTGTAATGAATAAACCTCAGGCTGACGGAAGAGTAAATCACGTCTGTACAGTAGAACGCAGGAGAATAAGTTTCAACACTCTTCCGAAAAAAAATGGATCATCAAAGGTCATCAGCAAACACACTGGTTAATAAAATGAGATTAGATATATTTGTGTTGTTTAACATTTAATTATTGCAGGTTTGTGTCATATTCTGAGTTTGCATTTCACTGTTTTAATTCATTTTAATGAATACTGAATCAGTTTTTTTGTGAGTGAGATGAATTAATACACATTCACATTTAGTCTAGATTAAGAACTACAGTAAGATCATGTTCACACAGCACACTGCACTGTCATCAATAAATGGACAAAAAGTAACTCAAGTTACTTTTTTGAAAATATATTTTCTAGTAAAATAAAAAATAATGCGTTACTTTACTAGTTACTTGAAAAAAGTAATATTATTACGTAAATCACGTTACTTGTAATGAGTTACCCCCAACACTGGTGGTAGCATCATGGTCTGGGGCATTACTACTGCTGGTACTGGGTAGCTGCGGTTCATTGAGGGAAACATGGATTCCAACATGTACTGTGACTTTCTGAAGCAGAAACTGTTTTCCATCATAACAACCACCCAAACACACCGCCAAGATGACAACTGCCTTGCTGCTGAAGGTGAAGGTGATGGAGTGGCCAAGTATGTCTCCAGACCTGAACCCTATTGAGCACATGTGGGGCATCCTGAAGCGCAAGCGTGGAGAAGCGCCATGTGTCTGCAGCAGCTCCGTGATGTCTTTGTGGAGGAGTGGAAGAGGATGCCAGCAACAACCTGTGCAGCTCTGGTGAATTCCATGCCCAGGAGGATTAAGGCAGTGCTAGATAACAATGGTGCCCTACTAAATATTGACACTTTGGACACAGTTTAGACATGTTCACTTAGGGTGTACTCATTTTTGTTGCCAGTTATTTGGACAATTATGGTTATATGTTCAGTTATATTTAGAGGCCAGTACATTTGTACTTCTATACAAGCTGCACATTGACTATTCTAAAATATATCAAATATATCGTTTGTGCAGTATTGTCCCTTGAGAAATTATACTAAAATTTTTACTGAAACGTGAGGAGTGTACTCACTTTTGTGAGATACTGTATATATATAGTAGTGGTGGGCCGTTATCGGCGTTAACGTGCTGCGTTAACGTGAGACTCTTATCGGCGATAAAAAAAATATATTTAGCAGGACAGGCTCCGGTGCTCTTACATCTCCGTAATTCTTGGTCATACAGATAAAAGTAGCCTAATACATCTTTCGAATCTGTAAAGACTCTACGTTTATTTGTGTGCACTCAGAATAACAACGAAACGTTGCGCTTTTAAGCAAACAGGATGCGCTTTAGGTCTCATGTGAACTTGAGCGAGAAACTTCGAAACTCCGTCTTTGAAAAATATATTTAAAAATAAAAATAGAAGACGTGTGTGTTAGCATGGATGATTTACATGAAATTTAATCTGTGCAACACTGTGCATAATAAGATGGCTTTCAGTTCAATATAATAACAAAAAACGACATTTTGGGTTTTTATTCAACTAATAAGGTGGGCACGCTGTGATCTGTACTATATTTTTACTGTAATTGACAGTTATCGGCAAAAAAACAACAACACGGGAGTGGGAGGAATGGGAGTCTTTCTTCCGGGAGTGGAACGGATTTTCCTCCAGTTTTTCGTGGGATTGGGACGGGAAGAGATTAAAGTTTGTGATGCATTTTGGAAACAGGAGATGAGCCCTGGTCTAATGTGCCAAAGCACCTGGCTTGAGAAACCCGTTCTCAAAGACTTACTTTTAGTCGTTATTTGGGTAGCACACATATTCTGAATGCCTTCGGCAGAATTCAAATGAGCCATTTTAATCTAGATTAATCTAGATTAATTCCAAGATTAATCTAGATAAAAAAAATATCTATGCCCACCTCTAATATATATATATATATATATATATATATATATATATATATATACTGTATATACATATTATCTCAATTTAATCTGCGAAGATATACTGTTTTGTTGTTGTTGTTGTTAGTTTCATACATGTTAAAATGTAAAATTGAGGTAAGAGTAAAAGCAAATGAGCAAATGTATGGGTTTCACTAGTAATATGATACAAAAAATGGCACAACATCAGCATAATTAAAACATTTGGCACATATCAGCTAAAGGAAAATTGTTGTGTCATAAAAAATTGTTCCAATACTCAATAAACAAAATAGTTTAAGTAATTCCGTATTTAAGGTTAACCTACCTTTTATATGATGACAGGTCCAGTGACACTTGTTCTTTATTTGTGTGCAGGTGAAAAGATGATATTAGAGCTTTCAGTCTTTCAAGATTTGGCCTTCAACAAGTTCTGTCATTTTTTATAAGTGTAGCTTTTATTTAGTGTCCACCCACAAATGACTTTTTTACACCACACCACCCTTTACATTGTCCAGCTTTGACTCAAAATGTTGCAATACATGAAACCAAGAAATGTTAAAAGTCACCTCCCACATGATCACCAGAATATGTGATGAAACTCTTTCCATAGACAGTGCTTTTCGAAAAACACAAACTCAATGTTAAAGGGAAAGACAGATTGCATTTTACAAATTCGGTTAGTAAAAATATCTTCTGTAATCCAAAGCATTCAAGATGCAGTCCAAGCCCATGTTTATAACTATATGTTCTGCTGGTTTTGATTTGTACAGTTATAGGTTCATACAATTGTACTGTTTCAAAAATATGCATATTCAAAATATTTGAATAATTATTAATAATAATTATCAATCTGCAAAATGAATAAATTAAAATGCAACTGTCTAAGTGTAAACAAGTAGCATGCATGTCTGAACTTTATGCTGTTTTCATGTACAGTTACATCACAGCTATTTCCTACATTCTCCACAAAAAACATAATTATGGGAGAAAATGGGAAAACTGGATTTTTTCTTGAGGTTCTATGAAGTGGTGTTATACAGTGGTTGTTCCCACTCAGTGAAAAACACACAAACACCAAATGAAAAGACATACATTTTTGAGCTAACAATCCTCATCCTCACCATCCATTTTTAGGTCACCCAGATCGTCTTTAATATCGTAACCGAAAGACTGCTTTGTCCTGCTAAAGTGGAGTCTTATTATGCAAAATACTAAAAGAAGACAATCACATACATTTCCATGGAGGTTATATGTGTCTCTGTGGTCACTGTAAATGGGCTACAAGGATTTGAATTGGTCAAATGAGAGGTATCTTTTGTTATTGTCGTCCACTTTTGACTGCAAAAGTCAAATAACCATGTGTCAAACTTGAATAAATATCCTACATTTACATTAAATATGCTAAATGTAAATATTAGAATAATGCTTAATTTATTAATAAATCTGTTGAATATTAATACAAAAAATGACCTGATGCAACTTGAATAGCTAGAACAGTTAAAACAAAACAATTCAAGAGACTGAATCAGACTACATATAAAGTATGAGAGCATGGGCTACTTCGGACGAACCGATACATTCGAATCAATTGCAGGCCTACTTTCCAGCGAGAGAGAAAGAGGATTGTCTAAGACGAACCGATTCACTAGAATGAATCAAACTTTCCAGCACTGTATACAGAGAGCATGCAATTACTTTAACTTGCTCTGCATTGATGCAGACTACAGTGCGACATTAAAACAGCGATGTTGCATTTGGGAGTTTGATTGACAGTTGATCTGACTAATCATATCGCCCAATCTGCCATTTTTGTCTAACAAACAAACCAGACAGGAGAGTAGATAACCCTGTTTTGATGTCTTTCTGCGGTTAGTTATGGTCTCAAATAAAGTCTCAGCTTTCAAAGTTTGTAATTGTTTTTTAAGAAATTCAAACAATAAATGCCCTTTTGTGGCTTTTTAATGTGTCATGACAGCTCGCTGTATCGCCTCAGTTCAAGCGGCACGTGAAGCGATGATCTCTTCCTTTATATGAAATAAACATGAGTGAACATAAGAAGGTATCTTGTTTCAACTGCGAAAAAACATCAATAAATAAAATGTTCAAGTGCACAGATGTCAATCTACTTTCCGGTCTGGTTTGTTTGTCGGATAAAATTGTCAGATTCGGCGTAACAAATGGTCAGATCGCCTGTCAATCAGGTTCCCTATGAAGGGTAAATTATGGGGGAAAGTAGCTTGTTATTGGAAAAATTAGCTTGAATGCATGAGATACTAAAAAACTCTTCTGAAAAATATAGCTAGAAAAGTCAGAATCGTTCACTTGTCTTGCCAATGTCCAAGAAAACATTCTGATACAGCCATTTCATATAGTAATCAGACCTACTGGTTTCAGAGAATTTGCCCCAAAATTATTGTTAATATTTACTTTCAGTCTATCTGATTGAAAGGATTAGCTCTTAGATTTGTATTATTTAGTTTTCAGTTAATATTATGATGAAACATCACTATATGGGGGTGATTGAAGATGGTAAGTGGTAAGCACGTGTTCCCTAAAATGTTGAGTTTGCTTAAATGTTTAAATGTTCGTAATTTGGCAAATTACCTATCATTTCCTGACTTCTCTCTGTTTTCATTTTCATCACGAGTGGCAATAAGTGAGTCCATGATAGTCCATTCATCAATACCAGGGCTACATTTGGGCTCCATTCAATCTGTCACTGCAAGATGGCCCTACTGTCAGGACCTGAGATTATATTTCTTTTGATCCCGGCAAGGTTTAGGTCAAATGTATGGTGCAGTTTTTTCAAACCTGCGTGTAAAAATGTTTATTATTTATGTCCCTTAGTTGTCCCCTGGATCTCACGTCAGTGTTTTATAAGATTACTCAGAGACTCAAGACAGGCTAAAAGTTCATTGTGATGACTGTCTGTAAATTTCTCTCCCACAATTACACACAATTAAACAAGAATTTGATTCTTGAGAAATAAAACTCCTTTTTACTGGGAGATTACACAAGGATTTATTTGAAACCGTTATTACTTGAAAGAGGTTGTCAGGGTCAAGTGGTGTATGCAGAAAATTAGAAATATACGTTTTCCTCCATTATTATCCTTATTTCCTATATTAAATGCTGGGATTCATAAAGGCTTGTTTCAAATAAGGGAAAGTAATATGACTGGTGCTTATTTTTATTAAAAAATCCTTTTAAATGTTGGGTTGATTTATTATTATTGTTATTATTATTTTAATTTAACCTTACAGATTGAAAGGTTTCCTTATAAAGATATCATTTAAAACTATAATGATCAAAACTGATGAATAACAGATCAATTGTGTGTGTGTGTGCTATATATAAATATATATATTTATATATATATATACATATATTTCACATATTATGACTCTTACTAAACCAGCAACACCAGTTCCTCAACAATTACCAATTTTGGCACCAATTTTCTCAAAAGTCAATTCACCTTATTTTTATTTATTTATTTAGAATAGAAAAAATCAATGTACGTATTTATCAAGGAGAACAGTGTCAATGAAGAGCTTAAACAGTAAGGTAAGTATCATTTCTATTGCATAATTTTCAATCAATCATGTCAATTTATGCAAAAAGTGTGAACAAATTGTTCATTTGTATTAATTTAGCAGAAACTTTTCTTATTTTAGGAAAGTACCTCTGAAAATATAAGTGCTTAAGTGTCTTCTCAAGGCCACAGTGATTGTTCCTCATGGGGCTCAAACCCAGTAACCTTACCAGGCCTGATCTTTATCCACTACACCACACCACCATCACATATAGACACTGCTTCCACTTAGTGACAGAAAGATGATAATTTAGCTCAATTTCATCCGCGTGTGAAAGTATGCTGAAACATGGCTCATGAAGTGACTAATTGCACATGCTTCAAAAAAAGAACAGAAACAGAGAAGTGAAAATGTCTGGTTTTAACTGGTTTTCTTATCATACAGATGGGTGGAGCGTGCAGTGTTCCTTCAGATATCGGTAAATCACATTTCACGAAGAGAAGATGATTGATCAAAACGGTCGAAACTTGTCTGAGAGTGACCTCACGGAAACCGACAGACATTGCACATTTTAACAATACAAAAGTTTTGTTTTAGAATTGACTTTAAATTTCAGGAAGCTGAATAAGGAAATTTGTTGATTTAAATACATGCTTATGAATAATAATATTTAAGATCATTAGTAGTAGTTGTAGCATTACGGGAAATTACCATTCGGATCCATTTGTTCAGGTAAGATTATTTTGGGATTTGTTGGAGCAAGTGTTGTTTTTCTTTTTTACTGCAGTCCCAATATTTTCCTCAAATTCTTTAAATATGTCTATATAAAGTTAGAAGGATGTAGATATAAATTATTTTATATCTTTAAATCTTACATAAACATTTTAGAAACATCACTCAAAAGTAAATTTTCTTCAACAGTTTCAGATTATTGAGTCTTAAAAAATGTATTTAAATAACTGATATAAAGTTATTATTTATTAAATATATGATTAATTATTAAATATATTTGAAACATTTCACAGTTAAAACAAATGTAATATATTAAATAGAATGAGTTTGTATTTATTTATTTAGTTAATTAGTTAGTTAGTTAGTTATTTTTACTGGAGTCCCCATCTTATATTTATTCAATCTTACAGAAAACATTTTAGAAACATCACTCAAACGTAACTTTTCTTCAAAAGTTTCAGATTATTGAGTCTTAAATATAAAATGTATTTAAATAATTGAGAATAATTTATTAAATTAAACATATTTAAAATATGTTACAGTTAAAACAATTGTAATATATTAGAATGAGTTTGTATTTATTGGTTTGTTTATTTTCAAACCCCATCTTATATTTATTAAATCTTACAGAACACGTTTTAGATACATCTCTAAAAATGAACTTTGCTTCAAAGATTTCAGGTTTATTCAGTCAATAAACCAAAACACCACAAAACTTGTCTTTGATTTGGTTCTAAACTGTGATTATGATTTAATATTTTTATAGGGTGGCAACAAATACTCTGAGATTACAAGACAGCATTTTTTCTCCACAATATTATTTGGTGAGTATGGAATTTAGATAACGGATAAGATGCCGAGCAAGCTCTTTCAATAAACTAGAAATATATTTGGGAAGTGAAAACAACAGCAAAATGGCCCGTGTGCAGTAGTCTATGAAAAAATCTCAGTCGCTGTAACAGTTCATGTAGATTTGATCAGGTCTGTATTGTTGTTTTGAGCTGTAATGTTCATGGTGGCCTTAAGGTGACAATTTCCATATTACTTTTCCTTTTTTGATTATAACATGAACCTCGTTTGCTCATAACATGGCATTAAGAAAAGTGAGAAAAAACCTCCCCCAACTTGTTTTGATCACCATGGTTTCATATAGAAACCAATTCGGTGTAAATCTCCTGTTTATCCTTCAGGGAACCCCTGAGCAACTGAGCAACCAATCATGGGAGACTGGGGATTCCTCTCAGCT